>CM034536.1:10254763-10373151 GCA_020002185.1 Paraescarpia echinospica | reverse complement strand
GGCATCTATAATGTAAATGTCTGGATGACTGGGAGAGCGGCTCTTGGAATATTTCTGCAGTAGACACTGCAACTGCTTCCTGTGTGAGTTTCAGTGGGGTAGGGCGTACATAGAACAAGTGCTGGTAGGTCGTGCAGGAGGCTGGCAGTGTTCGTAGTTTGTACTTGTGTTTTCGTCTGGTGCAGTTATGTACTGTGGTAATGATGGTAGGGAAGCTGATGCGCACTAGTCCGTGGTGAACACAATGGCATCTCTTAACCGACGTCTTCTGTATAAAGTGTTCCACTTCAGGTTAGCGCACATAGCCGTTACCCTTGAGGGGCAGCGGTAATCGTTGGTGACAAAGCGAGCTGCGTTTGCTGCACTTGCTCTAATGTCTGGGTACCAGTCTTGGTGTGGGATGCCCAGGCACACGTAGCATACTCAAGCGTTGGTCGGACAAGTACCTCGTATGCTGTTTTTCACACATGAAATGGCACCGCATGCAGTGTTCTTTTAACTAAGCCAAGTGTCTTTCTGGCTTTGTTCTGCACTTTGTTGATGTGTGGCTGCCAGGATAACTTTGTGTCGATGGTAACACCCAGGCTGTCATGATGTCCATGGGATCTGTTGGTTCTCCACGTAGTAATCATAGATCGATGGCTTCCTCTTGGTGGTAACTGAGAGGATGGTGCACTTTGATACATTAAAGTCCATCTGCCATGTCTTTGCCCAGTAGACAAGTTTGTTCAGGTCGAATTCAAATGTCAGCTGGAGTGTTTATACTTGCACATCCTTCAAACAGCATATTTCATGCCCTAGTAACATAACTTTTGTTTAGGCTTTCAAATTGAATTTTGCTTGCAAATATTGCTTAACTATCTGAACCCTGCATTCCCATTATTAAATTCCTTTACAGCTGAGCAAAAATGTGTTTTATTGAACTGCAGCTCATTCATATAATTTGACTGTTATTTTAAATTGACTATTATTTGCCTAATTTGAAGTATCGACCGACTCAATATATCATATGTTCATTGCATGCTGACATGCAATGTTGATATTTCAAGGATCGATCGACTCAATATGATATTTTAATTGCGTGCTGAATTGCAATGTTGATATTTGAAGTATCGACTGACTCAAGTATGATATTTTTACTGCGTGCTGAACTGCAATGTTGATATTTATAAACAAACTAAAAAAAATGGTTCATAAAAACAAATTTTGGTGGTCAAGGTGAAGGAATAGATATCAACTGTACTTCAACGAGAAGACATTTTGGGAACTTTTGCTAACTGCAGAAGTTTGGGACCAAGTTAGGATATTTTCAATCACTGTGGTTTGTCCTTTACCAGTGTTCGATCCAGGTTGGGTCGAAAATTTATTGGAAATATTCTGAAGTAAAAATATAGGGCAATTTGTTTTCTTCAGACTTTCTATACTTCCAATAAACTGTTTACCCAACTTAGATGAACACCCTGGTAGATGATATACCACAGTGATTAAAAGCAACCCAACTTAGATGAACACCCTGGTAGATGATATACCACAGTGATTAAAAACAACCCAACTTAGATGAACACCCTGGTAGATGATATACCACAGTGATTAAAAGCAACCCAACTTAGATGAACACCCTGGTAGATGATATACCACAGTGATTAAAAACAACCCAACTTAGATGAACACCCTGGTAGATGATATACCACAGTGATTAAAAACAACCCAACTTAGATGAACACCCTGGTAGATGATATACCACAGTGATTAAAAACAACCCAACTTAGATGAACACCCTGGTAGATGATATACCACAGTGATTAAAAGCAACCCAACTTAGATGAACACCCTGGTAGATGATATACCAGTGATTAAAAACAACCCAACTTAGATGAACACCCTGGTAGATGATATACCACAGTGATTAAAAGCAACCCAACTTAGATGAACACCCTGGTAGATGATATACCAGTGATTAAAAACAACCCAACTTAGATGAACACCCTGGTAGATGATATACCACAGTGATTAAAAGCAACCCAACTTAGATGAACACCCTGGTAGATGATATACCAGTGATTAAAAACAACCCAACTTAGATGAACACCCTGGTAGATGATATACCACAGTGATTAAAAGCAACCCAACTTAGATGAACACCCTGGTAGATGATATACCACAGTGATTAAAAGCAACCCAACTTAGATGAACACCCTGGTAGATGATATACCAGTGATTAAAAGCAACCCAACTTAGATGAACACCCTGGTAGATGATATACCACAGTGATTAAAAGCAACCCAACTTAGATGAACACCCTGGTAGATGATATACCACAGTGATTAAAAACAACCCAACTTAGATGAACACCCTGGTAGATGATATACCACAGTGATTAAAACAACCTTAACTTAGATGAATTTGGTAGATGATATACCACAGTGATGGCAACCCAACTTAGATGAACACCCTGGTAGATGATATACCACAGTGATTAAAAGCAACCCAACTTAGATGAACACCCTGGTAGATGATATACCACAGTGATTAAAAGCAACCCAACTTAGATGAACACCCTGGTAGATGATATACCACAGTGATTTAAAAAAACAACCCTAATCCTAGGATGAACAATCTCTTGGTAGATGATATACCACAGTGATTAAAAGCAACCCAACTTAGATGAACACCCTGGTAGATGATATACCACAGTGATTAAAAGCAACCCAACTTAGATGAACACCCTGGTAGATGATATACCACAGTGATTAAAAACAACCCAACTTAGATGAACACCCTGGTAGATGATATACCACAGTGATTAAAAACAACCCAACTTAGATGAACACCCTGGTAGATGATATACCACAGTGATTAAAAACAACCCAACTTAGATGAACACCCTGGTAGATGATATACCACAGTGATTAAAAGCAACCCAACTTAGATGAACACCCTGGTAGATGATATACCAGTGATTAAAAACAACCCAACTTAGATGAACACCCTGGTAGATGATATACCACAGTGATTAAAAGCAACCCAACTTAGATGAACACCCTGGTAGATGATATACCAGTGATTAAAAACAACCCAACTTAGATGAACACCCTGGTAGATGATATACCACAGTGATTAAAAGCAACCCAACTTAGATGAACACCCTGGTAGATGATATACCAGTGATTAAAAACAACCCAACTTAGATGAACACCCTGGTAGATGATATACCACAGTGATTAAAAGCAACCCAACTTAGATGAACACCCTGGTAGATGATATACCACAGTGATTAAAAACAACCCAACTTAGATGAACACCCTGGTAGATGATATACCACAGTGATTAAAAACAACCCAACTTAGATGAACACCCTGGTAGATGATATACCACAGTGATTAAAAGCAACCCAACTTAGATGAACACCCTGGTAGATGAAATACCACAGTGATTAAAAGCAACCCAACTTCAACAGTTATGGATAATTCCTTAAAAGTCATCTCAATGAAGTGATTAGTTTAACAAAATTACAGTATTATTTCAAGTGGCAGTTTACATAAATTAACAGATGGACTTTCAACATTACATACAAAAATTCTTCATTTTCACTAATCTGATTACAATATCATTCACAGGCGGTTATCAACTTGTAGATTTTTATCACAAAGTCACTTTGTAGCAATGAATTACAAGAAACCTCGAGAAATAAAAAATTATCAGGTAAATATAGGAAACAGGAATTGCAATAAAAATACAGGAAAATATAGGAAGATCGTGCGATATATTTCCACTGCAAGATGGTCAGCCAGAGAAGAATGACATGTGTACCTCCAGCTCAGGGGGCGCTGAAAGAATTCTTTCTTTCCGACCAATATTTTCCGGTTTACCGTCATCATAGTTCAATGACCCTGCGCTGACAACGGCAGAGCGCGAGCCCATAGTGACAGTCTAAAATACAAGTCACAAACACACACGTGCCCATTACACAGCAAAGAGATGGAGTGAACTTAACACTACCCCGTCAATTTGATTTTTTCGCCTGTCTTGTTTCAGGCTCATTACATGAAAAATTTACCATATCATTTCAGATGTCACAAGAAAAATTGAACCTGTCATTTCAGCCTCATAAAACTGAACCTATTTCGTTTCAGACTCAATTCATACAAGACTGAACATATCATTTCAGACTCAATTTGGGCAAGACTGAACATATCATTTCAGACCCAATTCATGCCAACTGATCTTATCGTTTCAAACGCAATCATGCAAACTGAACCTATCGCTTAGAATCAATTTCATAAAATGAAATATATCATTCAGGATTTAATTCATACAAAATAGGACAAAATGAGCCTCAGAATTCAATTTATACAAAACTGAAATAGCTACACTCAGACTCAATTCACACAAACCTAAACTATTTGTTTCAGATCTCTGAACACCAGGCAACTTGAACTATCATTTCAGACTCCAGTTCATGCAAAACTGAACACCTTTGTTTTAGATTCATCCATACAAAAAACTGAACATATTGTTTCAGGACTCCACTAATATAACTGAACATATCGTTTCAGACTCAATTCATATCATCACTTGTAACTGGATCTCTATCACAGAGGTATGTATCCCCACCATTAATTCTACTAAACCACAACATTCAAAAACCAACTGGTGCCACTATTGCCTGTAACTGGGACTTACTCACAGAGGTATGTATCTCAATATCGCATTTTCAAACCAGAACATTCAAATACTAACCAGCCACTATTGCCTGTAACTGGGACTTATCACAGAGGTATGTATCCCTACCACACGTACCAAACCACAACATTCAAATACTAACCAGCCACTATTGCCTGTAACTGGGTCTTAACACAGAGATATGTATCCCTACCACACGTACCAAACCACAACATTCAAATACTAACCAGCCACTATTGCCTGTAACTGGGACTTATCACAGAGGTATGTATCCCTACCACACGTACCAAACCACAACATTCAAATACTAACCAGCTACTATTGCCTGTAACTGGGACTTAACACAGAGGTATGTATCCCTACCACACGTACCAAACCACAACATTCAAATACTAACCAGCCACTATTGCCTGTAACTGGGACTTAACACAGAGGTATGTATCCCTACCACACTTACCAAACCACAACATTCAAATACTAACCAGCCACTATTGCCTGTAACTGGGACTTATCACAGAGGTATGTATCCTTACCACACTTACCAAACCAGAACATTTAAATACTAACCAGCCACTATTGCCTGTAACTGGGACTTACCACAGAGGTATGTATCCCTACCACACGTGCCAAACCACAACATTCAAATACTAACCAGCCACTATTGCCTGTAACTGGGACTTAACACAGAGGTATGTATCCCTACCATACGTACCAAACCACAACATTCAAATACTAACCAGCCACTATTGCCTGTAACTGGGACTTATCACAGAGGTATGTATCCCTACCACACGTACCAAACCACAACATTCAAATACTAACCAGCTACTATTGCCTGTAACTGGGACTTAACACAGAGGTATGTATCCCTACCACACGTACCAAACCACAACATTCAAATACTAACCAGCCACTATTGCCTGTAACTGGGACTTAACACAGAGGTATGTATCCCTACCACACTTACCAAACCACAACATTCAAATACTAACCAGCCACTATTGCCTGTAACTGGGACTTAACACAGAGGTATGTATCCCTACCACACTTACCAAACCACAACATTCAAATACTAACCAGCCACTATTGCCTGTAACTGGGACTTAACACAGAGGTATGTATCCCTACCACACGTACCAAACCACAACATTCAAATACTAACCAGCCACTATTGCCTGTAACTGGGACTTAACACAGAGGTATGTATCCCTACCACACTTATCAAACCACAACATTCAGTGATTAAAAGCAACCCAACTTAGATGAACACCCTGGTAGATGATATACCACAGTGATTAAAAGCAACCCAACTTAGATGAACACCCTGGTAGATGATATACCACAGTGATTAAAAACAACCCAACTTAGATGAACACCCTGGTAGATGATATACCACAGTGATTAAAAACAACCCAACTTAGATGAACACCCTGGTAGATGATATACCACAGTGATTAAAAACAACCCAACTTAGATGAACACCCTGGTAGATGATATACCACAGTGATTAAAAGCAACCCAACTTAGATGAACACCCTGGTAGATGATATACCAGTGATTAAAAACAACCCAACTTAGATGAACACCCTGGTAGATGATATACCACAGTGATTAAAAGCAACCCAACTTAGATGAACACCCTGGTAGATGATATACCAGTGATTAAAAACAACCCAACTTAGATGAACACCCTGGTAGATGATATACCACAGTGATTAAAAGCAACCCAACTTAGATGAACACCCTGGTAGATGATATACCAGTGATTAAAAACAACCCAACTTAGATGAACACCCTGGTAGATGATATACCACAGTGATTAAAAGCAACCCAACTTAGATGAACACCCTGGTAGATGATATACCACAGTGATTAAAAACAACCCAACTTAGATGAACACCCTGGTAGATGATATACCACAGTGATTAAAAACAACCCAACTTAGATGAACACCCTGGTAGATGATATACCACAGTGATTAAAAGCAACCCAACTTAGATGAACACCCTGGTAGATGATATACCACAGTGATTAAAAGCAACCCAACTTCAACAGTTATGGTTAATTCCTTAAAAGCCATCTCAATGAAGTGATTAGTTTAACAAAATTACAGTATTATTTCAAGTGGCAGTTTACATAAATTAACAGATGGACTTTCAACATTACATACAAAAATTCTTCATTTTCACTAATCTGATTACAATATCATTCACAGGCGGTTATCAACTTGTAGATTTTTATCACAAAGTCACTTTGTAGCAATGAATTACAAGAAACCTCGAGAAATAAAAAATTATCAGGTAAATATAGGAAACAGGAATTGCAATAAAAATACAGGAAAATATAGGAAGATCGTGCGATATATTTCCACTGCAAGATGGTCAGCCAGAGAAGAATGACATGTGTACCTCCAGCTCAGGGGGCGCTGAAAGAATTCTTAACATTCAGAGGTAACTGGGACTTAACACAGAGGTATGTATCCCTACCACACTTACCAAACCACAACATTCAAATACTAACCAGCCACTATTGCCTGTAACTGGGACTTAACACAGAGGTATGTATCCCTACCACACGTACCAAACCACAACATTCAAATACTAACCAGCCACTATTGCCTGTAACTGGGACTTATCACAGAGGTATGTATCCCTACCACACGTACCAAACCACAACATTCAAATACTAACCAGCCACTATTGCCTGTAACTGGGACTTATCACAGAGGTATGTATCCCTACCACACGTACCAAACCACAACATTCAAATACTAACCAGCTACTATTGCCTGTAACTGGGACTTAACACAGAGGTATGTATCCCTACCACACTTACCAAACCACAACATTCAAAAACTAACCAGCCACTATTGCCTGTAGCTGGGACTTAACACAGAGGTATGTATCCCTACCACACGTACCAAACCACAACATTCAAATACTAACCAGCCACTATTGCCTGTAACTGGGACTTTTCACAGAGGTACGTATCCCTACCACACGTACCAAACCACAACATTCAAAAACTAACCAGCCACTATTGCCTGTAATTGAGACTTAACACAGAGGTATGTATCCCTACCACACGTACCAAACCACAACATTCAAATACTAACCAGCCACTATTGCCTGTAATTGAGACTTAACACAGAGGTATGTATCCCTATCACATGTACCAAACCACAATTTGGGCAATTGGGGCGAAGCACAACCAGTTCTGCTAACCAGTACTGGAACAGAGATCCTCCCTGATCCAATAATAAAAAAGCAATGGCCAGAGTATCTCTTAACATCTGTCATGAGAAATAATTAAATTCATAGTCATGTTACCAGGCAGAACAATAATACTCACTTAGGTGAGATCAGAACAGAAACTATTATACAGAAAGTATTATTTACACATAGTAAACATATTTATGTTTATTATATATATATATATATATAAATATATACATATATATATGTATATATATTGTCTATAACTACATGTATAATAATGTTATATATCATTTAAGGCGTCCAGTTGCTTCAACTGGTTTTAGTATTGACCGGCGTTCAGGCCATCACTGTTACACATGTACTTCGGTGTTGTATTATTTATGCCAAATAAAAAACAATTTAAATGTCATGGGAAAACGCATCATAGGAAGACACAAGACGTGCGTGGACAGAGAAAGACTGCACATATGAGGACGAAATGCAGAAAGAGACACAACACACGCTAAGTTGTAACATTAAACGTAATGATGCACATAAATGCATGTCTTGCAGTGGTGTAAGGGTCCAACAACTTGATCACATATGATAGCGCTGTAAAGTGAATCTGTGCTTGCCCCTTGGTAAACAGCTTACCCCGTCTGTGTCATATTCTTCTCTTGTTTTGATGGACTCCATCTTGTAACAAAATAGGCAGCTACATACACAACCAGTGACATATCTATGGCAACGTTAGTGATTGTTCTGCTAATTTTCCCTATAGTTAACCTGCACTACTATGTCGTCACGTGGAATACTAATGGCAGTCTGGCCCCCATTCTAAAACACTAGATACACCACTGTTAATAATATAAACGTTGCCATCATTCATGTAATTACAACAAAAAACCACAACTTTCTATGACTTTTTCCATGAGTGATGCGACCTAGTGCATCACTACTGTGTTATGTGATGTCAACGATATGCAGCAGTTTTCTCCCCTTGATCGTATCCATCTTTCTCACATGGAAAGAAAGACTATGGCAATCTTAATTTAACCTAACTAGTCACCCCCTGCATCCAACATTTGTAAGGGCAAACTCAGGTAAACAATATATCTCTGTGAAAACGACACAAAGAGATATTCAGAGTAATTTGTTCCATGTGCTGTCAGACTGTTAACCACTATGTGATGATTCTGTCAATTTCACTCTTGTCTTATTCATGAATTTCTGTTTATCCATATCTCTAAACTGTTCTGCTTGCAATATTTATACCTGTTTAATTTATACTGTTTTCTTGGAATGTTCATCTGTAATAATGGTGCATTTTTCACTGCAACTTTGTTGTAATTCTGCATCGTTGTACCCACTCTTTTAATTGAATATTCTTAATTTGCTGTGACGTCATCAAATGAATTTCCCATTATTGGAATGAATAAACATGATTAGGTGGAGATGAACGTGTGACGTCCCCCTGTCTTCGAAGACCTAGTCTCGTATTGGGCTATGGCTCGGCAGACGTTCATGTGAAGGTCACAACAAGATGTTGACTTCTTATTCTCCCACGTGTTAAAGTTACACAGAAAACCAGGACCTGGAAAAACACCCATTAACAGACAAGAAAGAAGTAAAGATTGCTGCCAAATTTGACAGGAATCACCACAGATCCATCCGATATCTTTAGTGGCACCTGGAAAATGAAGAAACGACTCCGCACCAGCAGGATGAACTGCAATGCTGCCATCAGGCGGACACGGCCTGCAACTGAACACAAATAAAAAACAAGGAATTTAACAACATTCTGACATACATGGCAAACCGAGACTAGCAATGTGACAGCCTTTAAGATGTGAACATTTTGTATTGCTACGGTAACCTGTGATTGGCTACATTGACTGGGCGTACAACTTACAAGACTGTCTGCGTCCTCTTGCGTCCACATTGAGTTGATTTTCCCGAGCGCCATGGAGCGTGCCTTGTGGTAATACTGCAATGGACAAAGAAATCGCATGACAGACTTACAAAGTGAAAGCAAAGTGTTCAATCTATATATACAGTCGCGCCTCGTTATAACGCGGTAGTCGGGGTCCACGAAATGAATCCGCGTTATAAACGAGGCGCGTTATAAACGAGGCGCGTTCCCATATCTGCTGTCAGGGGCGCTACGACGACGACCGACATCGCTGCTGCACGAAGAACGCCATCGATGTTGCAACTAATTGTCAGTCATGTCGTACATGTTTGTTGAACAAGAACTTCATTAAAATATTGATATACTAATTTTTAAGAACTTGTACTACATTGGCTTAACTTCGTCTTTCAATCAATATCAAAATACCAATTTAGATAGCACATTTACCGTGCCGAACAATATTACGATTCACCAATTCATATGCGGTTGACGAATTAATATTTTGGCGCACCAGTACAGTACAATAATATTTGCCGAGATTCTTGCCTACTAAGCTGTATTAAAACGTATTTAACCCATTCTTAAGCAAGGCGTATTTGTGAATTTCAATTACACTTTACAAGCTGAGTGAGCGACTAGCCGATTCGCGGTTTCGCGCTGGATGATTCGTTGACGCGCTCGTCAGACGTCAACGAGAAGTCAACAGAGGTACTTCACATAAATCAATTGACAGTTATTACCGTGTTAATATAGTTTGTCATAGCGCCCATTTCCCCCTGGCGGCAGAAATTCGGGGTCCACGACCGACAGCGTTATAACCGAATCCGCGTTATAACATATTATAAGTACCTATATTTTAAGCTTTTATGTTGCAACTAATTGTCATCATACATTTTTTTAAGAACTTCATTAAAATATTGATATACCATTTTTAAGAACTTGTACACATGTAAGCAGGCATTGCGAGAAGTTGCAAGGTACGTACAATGCCGAGATTCTTCCAGTCGAGCAGTTCGCTGAGTCGCTCCGTGCGGTTGCGCTGGATGATTCGTTGACGCCTCGTCAGACACGAGAAGTCAAAGAGGTACTGCAATAAACAACGCAACATTCAACCAAAACATATACCGCATTCTTTCTATTAAGCATACAGTACACTTATCAAATATTTGAGACTCAGAAATATGTCAAATTTTGTGTTCCAATAAGCATACAGGAGTGTACAACCATTTTAGTCCAGTGGCAGAACACCATATTTTCCAAAAAGCTTGCAAAGTCCCCTTAAAATAATTTCTTTGCATTTTCGATTAGTCCATGTCATCTAGTAACAAAATCCACTGGGTGTGGACTTAACACTCGCTTGCCTTTTTCAAAATCCAAGATGGTCAACAAGATGGTCGCTGAAATGCTAAAAATGGCATAACTTCTGAACGAATTGACCAAGAAAGGTGATCTTTGAGTGTAAACATAAGTTTTTGGCATCAGGGAAACATTTCTGCCATGAAGTTAATGTTTCAACACAGCCTTGGGCATAAAAATCTAAAATGGCCGCAAAAATCTTTAAAATTCTCGTAACTTAGGAACCATATGAGTGATAATGTTAGTGTCAAAATCAGGTTTTTTAGGATGGGTCTCGATGCTTAGAAGCCAAAGTCAAGGTCAAATAGGTCAAGGTCAAGGTAACTTGAGGTTCCGAAAACCTTAAAATGCTATAGAATTTGAGCGTTAAAGAGCCAGCAAAGCAAATCAGAGCCTCTTTCATGGGTTGAATGAAACATATGTTGACATCTCAACAACAGTGAAGAAGCACTCCGATGTCATCTCACAGGTTCTCCCCCTGCATGCCCTAAGTGGATGTGATACTGTGGCGGCCACTTACGGAGTTGGAAAGGTAAGTGCCATATCAACAGAAGGGATTGAAACTTGACACTACTGATAAAGTTGATGGTGATAAGGAGCAGGACAAGATGGAAGCAACTGCATTTACGGCTGCATGTTATGGTAGCAAGCTGAAGTTTGTCTCAATGACAGAGTGCCACCAGTGCATGTGGGCGCTGAAAACTGGAGTGAGTACTCCCTCTGCCCCCAAACTATGCTCTCCCAACAACTGAAAAAAGTTTCCGATGAGAATCCGCATGTCACTGATGAGTGTAACGAAGATCAAGAGCAACTGTGCCATAATGTTAATGAGACACATTCAGAAGGCATTTTGGTATAATGTTTGGTATAATTGTGTCCAATTAATCATCTTTTAGTTGTGCTGTACTTGGATAGTGTAGGTTACAGTTACCTAATGTGCTCTATCATGAAGTTGAAGTAACATTTTCATGTCTGCATCATCCTCGCGCGCCAGGGGTCGCTGCTGCTGATTATGTCAGTGCCAGCCAGCAGTACCCCCTGGCTGATGGCTTTGCGAAACTCTGAATTTAAGCTCAGCCTATGAAATAGCTCACTAGATCAGTGGTTGGCGGCAGGTCAGGTGGTCATAATAAACTAATTTCAACCAACCATGGCTCGTGTTACATGCAATGTTTAGGTAGTAGAAGCAATTATTCGAATACACAATACCGCTCAGCTGCCCATGCTAATGGGCGAACAGGTCATTATATATTGGGATTCCCAGAAGTCGTTTGTCTGTCTTCAAATTGGGGTGGGTATTTCCGCTGTTCTCATGGGTGATGCAGTCGCGACTGGCGAAGCCAATTATTAGTTTGAGTCAGCTAACTTCCGCACTTCGCGTAGCAGATCTGCCAGGGCTAGTTTTGCGTGGCAAACAGCCGTGCCTTGGAGGATGGTCTGCATCAGTAATTTGAAACTTATTCTTGATACGTAGGTTTTTTTAAATGGTCACAATTCACGGTCACTGATATTAAATGTTTACTGACAATACACTGAGAAGTTCATAATGGACTGTAATTAATAAACAGCTTGTTCATTTCATGACAATTTCAATTTTTTTTTTATCAACAGGCAAATACCAACAATAGTTGTTGACTTCAGATTTGCAGCCTTCATACATCCATTTTGGAGGACATATAGTCATTTGGCAGCATAGGGATTCCTCAAATCTTCATGAGCAAACGAGAATCAAAATCCCTGACCTCGAAAACCAATATCATTGGTCTATATCACCCAGCTCCAAAACTATAGCATTTTAAAGGATTTTAAGGACTTTCAGCATTTCGGCAGCCATTTTAGCAGCCATATTGGATTTTTTTGCAACAAGAACTCAACCAATCTCTATGAAAACTTCACAAATAGATTCCTTGCCCCAAACAACCTATGTCTAGACCCACGATCACGTTCCTAAGCCAATTCGTTCAGAAGTTATGCCATTTCTAGCATTTCAGCAGCCATCTTGTCTGCCATCTTGGATTTTGAAAAAGGCAAGCGGGTGGATTTTGTTACTAGATGACATGAACAAATAAAAAACGTAAATAAATGATTTTAGGGGAACATTGCAAGGTTTTCTGGTTGAGCCACTGGACTATTTGCTGGGGTTCTTGGGTAAAACCATTTCGGCAGATGTGACTAGGTCCTACCTTCTATTTTTTCTTATCTAAGAAAAAATTCCATTAATCTAATATTATTTTCGTTTGTGAGGTCTTCCATTTACTTGCCATAGAAATATGTCTACTGCCTGTTAAGGGTGGATTTCATCTTCTGAGCTGCTCCCCAGGCTTCTATAAGGCTTTGTGTCTGCTGTGTGATGTTTAACCCTGGGTGGTGACTTAGACTTGTGACATTTAACTCCAAACAGCACCATGTAGGGCTAACATAGGAGTGGTTTATTTTCAGAGTGTTCCTACTATAGAGTTGTTGAGACCACGACAGGTTACACATTTACCCCCTCCGTGGGGTAGTTTACTTCTCCTGGCATAGACACCAGACAGAAGAGAGCACCAGCTTACTGTCTCTTCAAAAAGACCCAGGCAACGTGGGGTCAACAAAATTGAATAAGTTTCAAAACAGTGGTTGGTAGCACAATTTGAACCCCAGTCCCTTGACTGACAGTCAGGCACTCTACCACTTGACCACTGCACCCCTGGAATAGATTCATGGTACTTTGTTTTGTGAACTAGGCAATGCACAGGCTGGGAATCACAACATGAGAGATCTACAGTAAATAAACAATGCCCAGGCTTGCTAGCCATAAAGCCAGAAATTGAAGACATTATCATCGAGTTCAAATGTTGCGATGTGTAGCAAAGACAGTTGAAAGATGTCCAAAATCCAGGGCATCACATCAGCTGGATTGACCCAGTGTCTAAGAAGCAGACCAAGGTTCTCCAGACTGACCCAGAATCTGAGAACTAGACCAAGACAGCTGAGGGGAGGCTGATACATTGTAACTGGATATCATTCAAAAGACCTGGCAAAATAGGTCACAGAATGGAACTTTTGTAAGAACAATAATTAAGTTACTTGTTTTTTTATTTTTTACTAGAAGCCAAACAACATGCTGAATTTTTTTTTCTCTCAATCCAATGAGATTGCAAAATTCAGGGACTTTTAATAATTGCATAATTTTAGCTGATAAGAATGTAACTTGTCATCTCTCTGATTTGGGGATATTGCCACTTTTTAATGCTTTCACTTAACTTCAGAGCTGTATCGGGAAACATGTGCGAGGTCCAGTTTCCCAAAAGAAACCCAGTTTTCAAACTGGACACCAAGTGGTGGTATTTGAATAGCAAGAATTAAACTTACATTGCAGCTGTATTTCAAACTTGCATATCAAGTGGCAGTACTTTCATTCATTTATATGACCACGAAGGCAACATTTTATACGTATCACGTGGATATTTAGATGGTTTTATTAACCAGAAGGATATTTGGCAGTAACAGAGCTATACAGGGCTGCCTACCTGAGAAAAAAAAAATTCTGTAATGACCCCCCCAGCCCCCCGCCATAGCACACACCCTATCACATCCTACCCTGGTCCAGAAAGTTGCCAATCAAACCTTTCTCAGAAAGTTGCCAATCAAACCTTTCTCTGAAGTAGATACAGTGACAAGCCCAGCCTGTTCATGGTGCCTGGGAATCCAGGAAGTTACTAATTTAATTGTAAAAAGTAGATATACTTTGTTTCAACATTTTTTGTTGCTACAGTGTAACTCCTGTCAGCAGTTAAGATCATCTGTTAGCACTTCAAAGGGATGCTTGGTTACATAGTGTTAATTACAGCTGTCAAAGTGCCTGCATGGCCAGACATGTAGAGCATCACCGTGGGAAAGACAACACAAAAAATGGGCCAAGTGGCCCTGAAGTCCTTTAGACTAATACGTCTATATGTGACCCCGGCTGACCAAATGAGTGATAAGTCTGAAAAATTGTAACATTGTTTTCTTACATCCTTGTAAAGGTTTGGTAGGGTGCTTTACACGGTTTCAAAAAATATGACTGCTACAAAAATTTGCAAAGTTATGGAGCATTGAACATGGTAGGGATCAAAAAGTGAAAATGAAGAAAACGGCTGTTGAAGTTTTACATTATATATGCAAATGGATTGCATGGAAATATTACACGCACAACATTCAAATGTGGCACACAGTATGTAATATGTATGTTATGTTGCAATGATACACTAGAAGTACAAATGTGCTGCTACAAAGACTTATCAAGTTATGCCAGATTATGTCTTCATATGTAAAACTAAGAGGACAGATTATCTGAGAGCAAAAGGTAGACTCACTGTTTGACACAGTTTAAAACCTACAGGCAACTGTCCAGTTTAACAGGGGTCTAGTGGCTTAATGCTGTCTGTTGACACAAGCTACTGCCAATTACCAATTACAGATTAGTCACAGCTTCCATCAAACAATAGCAGGCAGAGAATTTTAGCTCCACAGCTGGGTGTAATACACAACCAGAGCCACCACTGATTCATGGTCAAGTAGATTAGCTCAATGCACCAACTAAGACAATACACAACACTGTGAGTGACAGTGTCCAGAGTGAGGCCTAAGCAGTGTCCTCATTGCTGAATAGATCAATTAAACCTGCCAAGTGGGTGACATTCTGCACAAGTGTTCATTAATCCTTAGTGATTGTTCAGAACACCAGACTGACCACATACCTAAACAAAGCGAATGTAATAGGTGAAGAACAGGCAGTGTTCAGATAGGGGTATTGGTTGAATTGTATTTGTCTCGACTCAAAAGGCTTTATTGTGTCTTCATCGATTATAAGAAAGCATTTGATTTAGTAGACCAGTCCTCCCTGTGGTCTAAGATAATTTCATGCGGTATTAATGGTATTGTGTTGAAAGTTGTATACAACATGTATAAAAATGCTAAATCATGTATAAATAAGGGCCAGGCTGTGTCAGCCTTCTTCTCATGTGTAGAGGTATGGCAAGGAGAAAACTTGTGTCCTATGTCAACTCTTCTAATGGTTGACATTTGGTTGTTTCAGGTGTCAACTATATTGTGAATCTGTATTTATTAGTCTATATTGATACAATTGATTTACACAGTACCATGTGTACACAAGGCATGGCAAGCGTAAACAGAACAGTAGAATGCATTTGATATAAATAAAGTGTAGGATATTTCACTCTATAGTTGTCCAGAATATTAATTTTCTATGTTTGTCACCTACAGGTGACAGAATATTAATTTTCTATGTTTGTCACCTACAGGTTTCTACAGACAATACATCTTTAACCAATAGACACCACAGTCACACCATTTTATAATAATTAAATGAACATCAAAATAAACACAACTTGCAATTATAGAAAATCAATAGTTTTGAAGATACAGTTTAAAAGTGTTAGGCAACTGTTCAGTCTAACAGGGGTCAAGTGTGTCTACTCTGCCTGGGTGCTGTGACCAATTAAAGATTAGTCAAGGTCTCAATGGCCTAGGCTGTATAAATTAGTTACAGCTTTTGATTTTCTGGCACACTACACAACATCTACTGTTAGGGGTGATCTCAAGGGCCCTTCTCAAAACCACATCACTAGATAATGTAAACCTTTTGCACTTTGGGGGCCCCTTAGGTGCCCTTAGAATAATTCAATCAAATACAGATTTCTTGTATATAGTGGCAGCACCCTAAGATACATCTATGCAAAATTAGAAACAAAGTTGCTGAACAGTTTTTGAAAAAATAGGCCAAATGTTACATTTTTACCAGTTTTGGGGTCCTTGGAGGCCCTAGGGAGCCCTTAAAATGATTCAATCAAATACAGATTTCTCGTGCATAGTGGCAGTGCCCCAAGATATGTCTATGCAAAATTAGAGAAAAAGTTGCTGAACGGTTTCTGAGATATGGCAGCTAACGGCAGACGGCTGACGGCGAATGCGGACGCAGAGTGATGGCAATAGTCCCTTGGACCTTCGGCCAAAGGACTAAAAATAGCCAATAATCATCCAATGAGCTTCTAAATTTACAACACAAAGCAGGAATCATTATAATTATTACTACCAGTCAATAACAAAGTTAAATTGTTGTATTCAAATAAAAAAATTTCAATAAAATATGATAGTTTTATATTGCAATTACAACAATTATAATACTTATTGTATATTCTCCGAAGACATTTTATAATTACATGCATACCTTTCAGAAAACCATAACTATTTAATGTAATTTAATGGTTCTACTTAACGTCATCTTAATTTATTTCTATCATTATATAATTCTACACCTACAAAATTTATTAATGTCTAGGTGCGCATTAATGACAGATATTTTTGGCCGCTGTAATTGCTGTTGACTGACAGATGCAGGTATAATAATATGCCCAAGTGCCACAGCAGTCATCAGCAGGCTGGTGGCAGTCAAAGGTGTAACAATGTACACAGGCACAGCATTGGATGACATTACTGTACCGACTTTGTAGAACTTGTAGTGGACTAAATATTTGACATTTTCTTCAGGGCATCTCGAGCAGCATTATTTATAGATTTCGCAATTCTTTAATGTGTATCATTTTCTGTAGTCGGATATTTTTATTTCCGTAATACAGCGGCAGTTTCCGTAATGCCATAATCTGAGGTGAATTTCTGTAACGACAGTGTGCAGAGTAATGCAAACATTAATCCGTAAACACTAACAGGTGTCACACATGAAGGTATTTTACAAGAGCAAGAAATATCACATTTTTTTAACCATTTCAGTACTACAGCCCCAGATCCTGTGATCACTGAAAACTACATTCCCAGTGACTTCATGTGAACATCGATTGCTTCACTTCAAATTAAGATTTAAGCAACTACAATACATTTTACTAATAGAATATCATATAATTCTTAAAGTATATTAATAAAACAAGTTAAGATACATTTCAATTTCGTTGTTGTGCTAACCAGAATCTGATAATTACGTCATTCATCATTACCGTAATGAACGAATATGATACTGCTGCTGTTAGTTTCAGGCTTGCCGCCATAAAACATTATTCCGATCGTCACCGGCAACATCCAACAAAATAATTTTTCTAAGTAAGCTATTACATCGTAAATCGCCATCACTATCGTAACTAACACTGTCCGCCATTACCGCTCTTGAAGATTTTTGCACACAGTTATACAAAACCCGTAAAAATCTCGAAATAAATTTACTGAGTGATAATCCACGATTACTGCTGTTGAAATGCTAAGGAATCAGCCTTAAAGACGATATATAACGTGTGCCTCCACATAGGGATAATTGTGAGTAAAAACGACTTGAATAGCAGACATCGTCAATGCTGAAAAACTGGCCTGTCGTAGTCATACTGTAGCGTCACAGACCGCGCAGCCGGTAATCCGGCCTGTCGTACTGAAATGGCTAAAACCTATCAGCATGTCAGTGAGATGATGATAACGGCAGATAAGAAGTTTCAGAGTTTTTGTAGATCACGTTTTCTTATAATCAGACAAAACGGTAACCTGTGACCCCCTGACCTGTGTAAGTTGCTGGACGGATTCCTCGGGGCTGAGGTAGCGGCGGTCGACGATGTAGATGCCATAGGATGTTGGGTCAGCAACGTGTTCGTACATGAAGCAGCCAAAGCCACTGAGGTTGGTCGACACACTCGGGATACCCATCACTGTACACTCGGCTGGAAACACACAACATGGCACTCATCTCATGTACAAGTGTAAGTTCTTGTATAGCGCATTATCCAGTCTTTGTGACAGCTCACAGCACTTTACACTTCATCCACTCACAGAAATGTTCACTCGAACACCATCTCAGCTTCTCGGGGAAGTATTCAGCGACATTATACTACATATATTAGTATATATACTGTGTACAAGTGTAAGTTCTTATATATATATTTGTTTTGTTTTTTCATTAAATTCCCACAACCATTAAGTTGATTTTGGCATTGGGAGTTCAGAGAATGAGCCCCAGATCAGTGAATCCACAACAGGTTTTTTCTATTTCCCTGCATGGGATCTTTTACTTCCCCTGGCACAGACACCAGATAGAAGGAACCAACGAATTATAGTGTCTCTTCTGAGAGACACGGGCAATGTAGGGTGAACGAAATTGCCCACGTTTTGACACAGTGGCCGGACTAGTACTGAACCACCGCCTGGCGGCACCAGGATTCGAAACCAGGTTCCTCCGAACGACAGTCCATCACTCTAACCACTTGACCACTGCATCCCATATCGCCGTATCCATTCCTCAGGACAGCTCAAAGTACTTTACATCTCACTCCCTCACAGACTTGTTCAATCAAACACCATTTTGACTTTTCTGGGAAGCATTCAGCCACATTAAAATTACTGCACAACATCTACATATCCACCACTGTCTACAGCCAGGTACTCATTTACACAGCTGAGAGAACTTAAGCAAGGTGGAATAATAAAGTGTGTGCTTTCGTAACAATCATAAAAAATATCGTTAGATCAGGTAACAAGGAAAAAGTGTAAATAACGGAGTGTCATAATATAAAGAAACAAAACACTAAATAACATTGTTGTATTGATGTCATCATGTCATTTAAAAAATGACTATGAAAATAGACGAGCAAAATAATCGATGTTAGGAGGAACTTTTAAAGGCACATACAGGACAGACTGATCCAGACGGGGAAAGGGAAAGCAGGGGGTACATACCTGGGGTGTATCCCCAGGGTTCGTAGTAGGACGGAAACACTCCAAGGTGACAACCCCGCACGAACTCCTCGTAGTCAAGGCCGAACAGAGGGTTGGTTGAGTTGAGGAACTCTGGATGAAATATCACCTATGTAGACAAAGTGATATCAGTCAACAAAACTCATTCAGTGATACTGTTGACAAAGTGAAATCTGGCATCACTGTGTTTAACGCGAAAGAAATTACACATCCCTAGCTCGGTGGTTGATTTTTGCATGTGCTGACATTAAGCTCAGGTTCCTGAAGACTTATAAGCAACATAAATTATATGACTGTCGTTCTTCTCTTTTCCCTGAAAATCCAGGTTGCGGCTGGCCTCAATACTCGTCCTCAATTGTTTTTTCTCCTGACCTCTTTTAGTGGTCAGTCTCCAAACACTTGTCCTTCTATTTAAGTCTGATGGTCACCTAAGTTGGAAGGTCACATGAGATGTTATTGTGTCTTATCCATTTGTACAAGTTCAAATTTTTTTTCTATGACAAGTTTAATTAAGGAATATCACTACAGAAATAACTGGAAATGTTTATATATTCCGTATTAAATAAATATACAAGATCGCCTCCTGTGGCCGGTACCTTGACACGGTCATGTCTGTTGTTGAAGAGTTGACAGCGACGGATCGCATTGAGCACCGGGTCGACGTTGTCATCGATGACGTTGTGGGTACACACGGGAGGGAGGCTGACACGCTGCAGCGAGAAACAAACTCACGCATGACAGGTGGACGGATGGACGGACAGATGGACGGACGGACGGATGGGACGAATGGATGGATAGAGGAACAGACAGTCAGGTAGATGGATGGACACATAGATGAACAGACAGATGGACAGACAGAGACATATGGACAGTCAGACAGATGGACAGACAGATAGACAGACATATGGACAGTCAAACAGATGGACTGACAGATAGACAGACATATGGACAGTCAGACAGATGGACAGACAGACATATGGACAGTCAGACAGATGGACTGACTGATAGACAGACATATGGACAGACAGATAGACAGACATATGGACAGTCAGACAGACAGAGAGACAGACAGACAGACATGGACAGGCAGACAGACAGACCGACATGGACAGACAGACAGATAGATAGAGAGATAGTCAGACAGACAGACATATAGACAAACAGATAGATAGATGGACAGAGAGATAGATGGACAAACAGACACATAGACGGATGGACAGACAGGCAGCCAGCCAACACTAGAGTGATGTACCTACATTAAACAATATCCACTAGGTTTCATCGGACATTTGCTTAGCAACCTATAATACTTCAAGGCAAGCTTTGAAGTATTTGTGTTTCGGCAACTAAAATAAACTAAATTTTACACTTTTGTGTTGAACATAAGAATATATTTCTCTGACCACGATTCCTCTATAAGTCTGAAACAAATCTTTATACAAACAATATATGACCACACACCTCCCAAACAACCCGTGCTGTGCAGGAACACCCAAGATGATGCAGGGCTGTCATCGGCACATCTAAGGCTTTGGTCAAATTACACACAGACATTCAGGATATCATCAGAAAGCAACAGTACCTGAGAGGCAAATATACACCTCTTGAGTTTCACGATGTCCTCGTTGATTAGCAGATCATCAGCTTTTGGAATTTCTCCCCTGAAACACAGCCAGTATGTAGACTTTAGTGACCAGAACCAGTTGCAGTTTTTTATTACAGCAATCATAAAAAAGTTGATTAAATCGTTTCATGGTGTAATAGTTTTGCTTGTGATAATAATGATGATGACCCAACTCAAAGTCTTGTTCTATGAAGCACTGCATCAATGCGGGTAAGAACAAGACTCAGTGATTGTCATATGACATCTTATCATATACTGCATTTGTACGTTTAAAATTGTGTTAATTATATTTAGTAAGAACTTTGTAATGTTACCCAATGTTCGTTAATGTAATTTAGTTTTGTTTGGTTAGTAATAATTGGTTGTGGTAGAGTTAGTGGGTGATAGAGATAGTATTATTACCTCCAACTGTTTATTCTTCACTGCGCAGGGCGCCCAGACCCACCCAACCCCTCCAATGCGCAACCATTCCAAAACTGCCCGCTAAACTCGCGGCTGCTAGGCTTTTCATTTACCTCGTTCAGATCCTACTTTTATATTAACCATCCAGTTGAAACTGGTGACATTTGCTATATAATAGCCAAGGAAGCACATGGTTTTCGCCATCTTGAAAAAGAAGTTTGTATTTGTGAATAAGAGTTTATTTTGAAGGAAGTTGAATTGTGTTCATCAAAATGGATTCCGACATTGCACGGCATTCGGCAGTTTTAATTGATGTCGTTTCCCGACAATTTCGAATAAGATGTCGATGTCTGCAACATCAGTAATGTTAACAACGAACACGGAGACCATATTATCATCCAACTATGCTGTTTGTGCAACTTTTAGATGCAGAGATACGAAGTAGATGTCCCGTCGGCAGCGTCTTCATTTCGCTGATATATATACAGCCATCTTGTTGATTGGCACCATCCGAACCTCGCTTGATTAGTTTATTATAGCAGTATTTCGTTAGTATTATCACATTGCTACTGTTAAGGGAACATATACTTGTGAAAGAGTTTGCTATCTTTCGTAATTTTGAATGTTACTTTTGTACTGGAACAGAAAATTCCAGTCGGTAATATGATCAGCAGACGTTAGCCATTTTGTAAATTACGAATTCTATGTTTTCACGGTTGTTGATGTCGTCGACAATTGTAATTTGAAAACTAACCATCAGAATTGGTTAAATGTTTTATTAGCACAAGATGAACACATGTGTCTACATTTGCTTCACTGGAAAAATTATGATAGGTGCTGTGATTTTTTGTGTATAGAGCATGATGGAAGTTTACATGTTACGTTTTCTTTGTAAGGCCACATCAATTTTAGTGTTAGGATTACGGTTTTTGGAGACATTTTTGTTAGAGAGGGGGGAATAAAAATAAGTCATTGCACGGGAAAGGTGTTTTGTGTAAATACATGAATTATCATATGAGCCATACAGTACATTGCTAAAAAAATTATTTAGCCTTTTATCAACTTACTAAACACATACTTTTATGAGTTTAATAAAAGTTGAAGACTATTAGAATTTAGAATAACAAGTACTGATAACAAGACTTGGCAAATACAATTATCATGTGTTAACATTACAGCCAGAAACGTGTAGATTTGAGGTAGAATATATCTTGCTGTGATAATACTAATTTGACTGGCATAATTAGGATTTGATTGTCATACCTGCAAATATAACTACATTGTTCTATTCCGAAGTAATGCAATGTGATGCTGGCTATGCAGGTATTGAAGAGAGTGCCTACTACCCATTTTCCCAGTGTGTCAACTTGATTGGCCAAAATCCAATGTTCAGGTTTTTGCATGTAACAGAATGAGTAGCATGTTAAACATGCGCACGTTACTGGTTTCACCTGTGTTATTTTCTTAATTGCTTTCTGGTTCCGCCATGGTTTACATCAATTAATGACAAGTTGGACTTTCGCGGATTTGTTGGATCATAGACCAAAGATGCACGACAGCCAATGAAACAGTGTTTAACATACAATGTTCAGTATGATGCGTGTATGCTCAATGAATCGATACAAAATCATTGCTTCGACATTTTGAACAGAAATAAAAGTTCAAAATTGCAATTTGATTTCCGTTTTGTCAAAAACAATGTCAGCAGGTCCGTAATCCGAATAATAAAATGTAAACAGCATATTTTATTCACACATTCATTTTTATGTACAATGTAAATAATTTCTTATATTTCGTGCATCAAGATATTCTAATTTTAATGCAACATACAATATAGTTCCCAGTTGGCTGCCATCTTGAAATTGTCTGCCCACAGATTGTTTGCCCACAGCAGGGTGTAAAACAAGAAGGCTGTCTACCCAGGAAAGAGTTAGTATGATTATTTCGTCATTGTGTAATACATAACCTTTACTTTATCTTAATGTTCAATTTACTATTATTTATAACATCAGTATTAGTTGGTTAGTTATTGAATTATCATTTTATAATCTGTCATGGTGTTACAAATTATTACCAGTTACAAATTACAAACATCAACGTCTAAATGTGAACAACTATTGGACGTCACTGTTAATAAGCACCCATTAATCATGATCAGTGTTTTTAGCACACAAATGGTATCATCATCATCACTAGTTTGACATTTGTTGCAGGTGCATTTTTTCAGGTCTTCATAGATCAATAAATGTTTAAGCCATTAATTCTTGTGTATTAGAAACATACTATTATGTACATATTTGCTCTGAATAAATTTCTGTCTGTCTGTCTATCTAACCTGAGAGACATCTCAAAGAGTCAGGACAGCCTGTGCTGACTGTGTCCTTCAGACTGACCTGAGAGATGTCTCAAACAGCCGGTGACCGATGTCCTTCAGCACTGCGGCCACGGTCTCCCGCAGTTGCTTGGCGATAGCCTGACCTCGTAACGACTCAATGTTGAAGTTGTTCGTCTTCGCTGGGAAGATCAGGAACGCCACAATTGTAACGTCACTGCCAACTGACTGAAAACACAGACATCTATTCACACAATGCCACGAGTGTCACATCACTGGTGACTGACTGAAAACACAGACATCTATTGACACAATGCCACGACTGTCACATCACTGCCAACTGACTGAAAACACAGACATCTATTGACACAATGCCACGACTGTCACATCACTGCCAACTGACTGAAAACACAGACATCTATTGACACAATGCCACGAGTGTCACATCACTGGTGACTGACTGAAAACACAGACATCTATTGACACAATGCCACGACTGTCACATCACTGCCAACTGACTGAAAACACAGACATCTATTGACACAATGCCACGACTGTCACATCACTGCCAACTGACTGAAAACACAGACATCTATTGACACAATGCCACAATTGTCACATCACTGCCAACTGACTGAAAACACAGACATCTATTGACACAATGCCACGACTGTCACATCACTGCCAACTGACTGAAAACACAGACATCTACTGACACAATGCCACAATTGTCACATCACTGCCAACTGACTGAAAACACAGACATCTATTGACACAATGCCACGACTGTCACATCATTGGTGACTGACTGAAAACACAGACATCTATTGACACAATGCCACGACTGTCACATCACTGGTGACTGACTGAAAACACAGACATCTACTGACACAATGCCACGAGTGTCACATCATTGGTGACTGACTGAAAACACAGATGCCTATTGACACAACGCCACGACTGTCATGTCACTGCTGACTGGCTGAAAACACAGACATCTATTGACACAATGCCACGACTGTCACATCACTGGTGACTGTCTGAAAACACAGACGTCTATTGACACAACACCACAACTGTCACATCACTGGTGACTGACTGAAAACACAGACGTCTATTGACACAACACCAAAACTGTCACATCACTGGTGACTGACTGAAAACACAGACGTCTATTGACACAACACCACGACTGTCACATCACTGGTGACTGACTGAAAACACAGATGCCTATTGACACAACGCCACGACTGTCATGTCACTGCTGACTGGCTGAAAACACAGACATCTATTGACACAATGCCACGACTGTCACATCATTGGTGACTGACTAAAAACACAGATGCCTATTGACACAACGCCACGACTGTCATGTCACTGCTGACTGGCTGAAAACACAGACATCTATTGACACAATGCCACGAGTGTCACATCACTGGTGACTGACTGAAAACACAGACATCTATTGACACAATGCCACGACTGTCACATCATTGGTGACTGACTAAAAACACAGATGCCTATTGACACAACGCCACGACTGTCATGTCACTGCTGACTGGCTGAAAACACAGACATCGATTGACACAATGCCACGAGTGTCACATCACTGGTGACTGACTGAAAACACAGACATCTATTCACACAATGCCATGACTGTCACATCATTGGTGACTGACTGAAAACACAGACGTCTATTGACACAATGCCACGACTGTCACATCACTGGTGACTGACTGAAAACACAGACATCTACTGACACAATGCCACGACTGTCACATCATTGGTGACTGACTGAAAACACAGACATCTACTGACACAATGCCACGACTGTCACATCATTGGTGACTGACTGAAAACACAGATGCCTATTGACACAACGCCACGTCTGTCACGTCACTGCCAACTGACTGAAAACGCAGACATCTACTGACACAATGCCACGACTGTCACATCATTGGTGACTGACTGAAAACACAGATGCCTATTGACACAACGCCACGTCTGTCACGTCACTGCCGACTGGCTGAAAACACAGACATCTATTGACACAATGCCACGAGTGTCACATCATTGGTGACTGACTGAAAACACAGATGCCTATTGACACAACGCCACGTCTGTCATGTCACTGCCGACTGGCTGAAAACACAGACATCTATTGACACAATGCCACGAGTGTCACATCATTGGTGACTGACTGAAAACACAGATATTGACACAACGCCACGTCTGTCATGTCACTGCCGACTGACTGAAAACACAGACATCTATTGACACAATGCCACGAGTGTCACATCATTGGTGACTGACTGAAAACACAGATATTGACACAATGCCACGTCTGTCACGTCACTGCCAACTGACTGAAAACACAGACATCTACAGACACAATGCCACGACTGTCACATCATTGGTGACTGACTGAAAACACAGATGCCTATTGACACAACGCCACGTCTGTCACATCACTGCCGACTGGCTGAAAATACAGACATCTACTGACACAAGGCCATGACTGTCATATCATTGGTGACTGACTGAAAACACAGATGCCTACTGACACAACGCCACGTCTGTCACATCACTGCCGACTGGCTGAAACACAGACATCTATTGACACAATGCCACGACTGTCACATCATTGGTGACTGACTGAAAACACAGATGCCTATTGACACAACACCATAACTGTTACATCATTGGTGACTGACTGAAAACACATACATCTATTGACACAATGCCACGACTGTCATGTCACTGGTGACTGACTGAAAACACAGACGCCTACTGACACAACACCATGACTGTCACATCACTGGTGACTGACTGAAAACACAGACATCTACTGACACAATGCCACGACTGTCACATCACTGGTGACTGACTGAAAACACATACATCTATTGACACAATGCCACGACTGTCATGTCACTGCCGACTGACTAAAAACACATACATCTACTGACACAATGCCACGACTGTCACATCACTGCCGACTGGCTGAAAACACAGACATCTATTGACACAATGCCACGACTGTCACATCACTGGTGACTGACTGAAAACACAGACATCTATTCACACAATGCCACGACTGTCACATCACTGGTGACTGACTAAAAACACAGACATCTATTCACACAATGCCACGACTGTCACATCACTGATGACTGACTGAAAACACAGACATCTATTGACACAATGCCACGACTGTCATGTCACTGCCGACTGACTAAAAACACATACATCTACTGACACAATGCCACGACTGTCACATCACTGCCGACTGGCTGAAAACACAGACATCTATTGACACAATGCCACGACTGTCACATCACTGGTGACTGACTGAAAACACAGACATCTATTCACACAATGCCACGACTGTCACATCACTGGTGACTGACTGAAAACACAAACATCTATTGACACAATGTCACGACTGTCACATCACTGGTGACTGACTGAAAACACAGACATCTATTCACACAATGCCACGACTGTCACATCACTGGTGACTGACTGAAAACACAGACATCTATTGACACAATGCCACGACTGTCACATCACTGGTGACTGACAGAAAACATAGACGTCTATTGACACAACACCACGACTGTCACGTCATTGCCAAATGACTGAAAACACAGACGCCTATTGACACAATGACACATCACTGCTGATTGATGGAAAACACAGACATCTACTGACACAACGACACGTCACTGCTGATTGACTGAAAACATAGACATCCGTTGACACAATGCTACAATTGTCGTACCACTGCTGATTGATTGAAAACACAGAAGTCTACTGACACAATGCCACGAAAGTCACATCACTGCTGATTGACGGAAAACACAGATGTCTACTGACACAATGCCACAACTGTCACATCACTGCTAATTGACTGAAAACACAAACATCTACTGACACAACGCTACAATGGTCATATCACTGATGACTGACTGAACCTCTACTATACTCTTTTATACGTTTTACTTTGAGAACACAGTGCCGCAATTTGCTTTTTTTAGTCAATCACATAGAAGTAATACTGAGGGTATAAAAGACTGCATACTGCATATGTGAGCATGTGTGTGTACATGTCCGTGTGTGTGTGCATGCATGCATGTGGATGTACATGAGGGTGGGTGTGAGCAAGTGTGTGCGCGCACACGTGCGTGCATGCATGAGGCCACTATGACATACCTTGAGAGAGTGGTTGAGCCTGGCTAGTGACTCAATGAACATGTCAGCACCTTTGTTTGAGAACTCGTAGCGCCCGGCGATGAAGAAGTAGAGTGTCTTATCAAGGTCAAAGTCATAGTGGCTGAAAGAGACGAGCCCCAGTCTGAGTGCAAGAATCAATAACAGAACACACGAGAATGAACGTGCAACATAGTACTAAAGAACAAATGACTTAACATTAAAGATCTGAGACAAAGTCTGCATCTTGGGACATGGAACAACACAAAACAAACAACATTGCAATAATTACATAGAATATAGAAGACATGAAAGCCGGGTTTACACAAGACAATACTGTCGCATTAACCAAGTATTAGGAAGAACAGAAATAACAGAGAGCATGAGAAAGAGATTATACAAGTCAAGACATGACGAAAATTAAATTAAATACAAACCACGTAATAAAAATAATTGTTCTTCATTGCAAAATTTATCAAATTTTTCCACTACATGTAGATGCAATAAGAGAATAATAATAATACGCATCACACAAGGTCAAACTTGTAATGTAATTATAAAGAAATATTATCAGCTTTTTAACTATAATGATAATAAGAAAAACATCAGTAACTACACAGGTGTATTTCTTGCTGAATACATACACAATTTTTAAAAATTACATACTGTGGCAACAATAAGAAACAAATTAAGATCTGATACTTCTAGGAATGGTACCAAATTTCCAACACAACGTGTGCATACTTACCCATAGAAGTGGCCTCGAACGAAGTCATTTATTTTCTCCTTTGCAAGCGCATGTCTGTTTTGAAACTCGTGCAATGCCGCAAACTTATGAAGATTCAAGCCATTTGGAGTGACCGTGTCTAGAAAACACCAAACATCAATTTTACGTTGACGATTCTCTTCCACATTGATCCAGACATTCCCCCTATCAAACTTGGTTCTGAGATATTACTCCCCAGACATTGCTCCAGGAAAGTGGTCAAACCAGCTGCATTTTTTCAAAAGAAAATCTAAATGTTTATCTCTAAGAAAGCTGTAGGTAGTTGAGAGCAGACCCGAGATGAGCAGGACACCTAGAGAGAATGAGTGTGGAGACAAAGAGAGCACGGAAAACAGAAGAGGTGGATAAAAATTAAGGAGACATAGTGCTAAGAGATCTCAAAAAGGCATCAAAGAATGGAAGTAAAATGTGAAGTAAATTTAAGTTCTTATATAGCGCAGTATCCAGTCCTCGTGACTGCTCAAAGCGCTTAACACTCTACTCCCGGGCAGACCTGTTCAATCGCACACCATCTCGACTTCTCTCGGAAGCACTTAGCCACACTGCAATTACTGTACAAAGACTATTCGTACACAAATATCGACCAGTGCCTATAGCCAGGTACTCATTCATACAGCTGAGTGAACTGAAGCAATGTGAAGTGAACTAACGTGCCCAACGCTCGACACCGCAGCACAGGATTCGAACCCGGGTTCTCTCGGTCGAGAGTCCGAAGCTCTAGCCACTGCACCACTGCACCACTGGAAGAAAGTGGCTGAGGATCACGACAGGCGGAGATAACTCACTGAGAGCACAGAACAATCTAAATGATGTGAATCCACCCCACAACGAATCAAAGAAGAAAAAAAAGGAAACCTTTACAGCATGAACAAAATTCAAACTTCATCATACATTACTAGAGCGAGAGAGAGCGAGAGATAGAGATCAGATTTATTGCCATGTGTCGTTATTGCAATCAATACAATAAAAACACATTGGAACGTGTTATGATGTAGGGATGTACAAGTGACAACGTCTCACTGTGTCTTTACGACCACGTGTATGCTACTTGCCTGGTTTCCGCTTGAGTAGATGTTCCGCTTCAAAGCCGGTGATTTGCGATACAGTGGTGAAGACATGCGCGCAGTGGACTGCTGCTCGCTCTATGCAGTAGCGGTGGTATATGCCTCGATCTCCCGCCTCCTTGTCCAGGTCAAACTGTCAACACACCATCACAGTCAAATAAGTGATGTTTTTACTTATTTCACAGTCAGTTTACTTTTTTCGTGACGTTTCGGCTGCTTTCAGCAGTCTTCCTCAAATGGCTACCACCATCTACCAGTAGCCGTCTGAGGAAGACTGCTACCTAGCTATTCTTTAGTGGAAAGATATTTTGAAGAAGCGTCTTTGCTAGTCATAAAATGTCATGTTGTGAGATTGTTGACAAAACAAATATTCTAGATATGTTTGATTTCTTAGCCAGTATATTGGTGCTAATATGATTGGTTTACCTATATAAAATTCTATAAAAGATCTGTGAAAATGCCACCTTCAAACAAGAACATTTCTGGCCAAGGCTTGTGACAGCTCAAAACAATGGGAAGTTTTATGCTGTTTTTGGCCCAATTAACTGGCCCACATTTAATGCAACTAACACCCATTTAATTATCACTTTACAAGCACGGCTTACACAATCGAGGTTGTTATAGAAGTCAACATTTCCGGCGCACAGGTAACGACCAAGTAGAGTGGCGTGCGTCGTGAAAATAGTCGCTACTTCTAAGTGTTTCGTACGACAGGCGACCAATCCGATCCCTGCGAGCCATTCGTGAAAGTGAGCAACGATCAACGGCTCCCCTGTGAGGTTCTTCCGGAACTACAAACACAAACAGACAACTTTATTAAATCATCTTGGTTACCGTGACCCATAATATATATTATATTAAAGGTTGTCTGTTCCGTGGCATAGAAATAGCCTGGGTTGTAATTATAAACAGGCAGTATACTGAATTGGTTGTCGTGATTGTTCAAATATCAAAACAGTGACGAACATTTGTGGAGTGCAGTAGCACAAGGGTAAGACCTCCGGACTCTCGACTGAGAGAACGCGGGTTCGAATCCTGTGTGGCGGTGTCGAACCTTGGGCAAGTTCGTTTACTCTACATTGCTTCAGTTCACTCAGCTGTATGAATGAGTACCTGGCTATGGACAGTGATGGATATTTGTGTACGAATAGTCTTCGCGCATTAATTGCAGTGTGGCTGAATGCTTCCCAGAGAAGTCAAGATGGTGTTCGATTGAACAGGTCTGCCATGGAGTAAAGTGTAAAGCGCTTTGAGCAGTCCTAAGGACTAGATACTGCGCTATATAAGAACTTACCTTTACCTTTTTAACATCAAAGAGCTTTGTGATTAAACCAACCAGTCTCTTATATTACCAGTAAAGTTATTTATAACCTTTTTTGTTTTATTAACTTTCTAACTTTACAGGGTTAAAAATTCAAATTGTGAACAGTGTTGTGAGCTTATTAAACACATTTTAGTACATCATCTAGATATTTATTGTAGTCTGTAGAATATGACGGTAATTAGTATGAAAAAAACAAGGAACAGGCAACCCCCTTTAAGGTTCACTGTCTGATCATTTTTATTATAAAATGATAATATCACGATAAGACAAAGTACTTTTAAATGGAACAAATCTTTTTTTAAAACTATATCCCAAGACTTGCACATTAATATCTACATTCAATCCAAAAAAAATTCCCCAAAGATGGGGAAATGCATTTTAAACCATTTATTGTTTGGCCCACATTACTAAAATTTGAAAATATTGTAACATTTATGCTTCCCCAATGTTTTCAAGTCTACATTTCAACCAGCTCATGATTAAACAAGGTATTTACTGCCTATAACACGTAATATTTAGTGAGATCTTTCTCAAGATACCTCAGCAAGGAACCAGCATGTTAGATAGCCGAAAATGACAGCGTCATTTGACTCGCGGTCGTGCCATGGAATGCCGATGTGAGCACTCATCCAGACATCCTTCTTCCACTCATCCAACTTCCCTGCTCCCGACCCAATATCAAAGAGAATGACCTTGGGGTAGCCATCGATGAGCCACCGCCCAAACACGACCTGTCAAGGTAAAACATGGTCACATTTCAACGAATTATACTTTTATTTGTATATATAATTTACCTTTTTATTTCCGTGACATTTCGGCTTCTTTCAGCAGTCTTCCTCAGATGACCACTGCTAGAATATCACTCATTTGAACCATACAGTCTGGTGAACCTTTTTACTCATACAGTGACATTTATTTAAAAAAAAGTAATGCACACTATTGAAATAAAATGATTACACTTGTGTAATTTACTTTAACGTTTTATGGAAATATGTTTGGACTGTCCTGGGTGACCTTGACTGCAAGGTGGCTGTGTTACAGTGGTAACCGTAAAGCAGTTCGACTGTACTTTTACATGTTTGTGGGATATTTTTTCAGCACCAACTCCACTTATTTTGTAATGCACATAATTAGTACTAGTACATAACAGACACAAACTCAAAAGTAGTGTCTGCATGCAGGCACATTTAACATCTGAGAACTTTATGGACAATAAAACTGGTGACTGCTGTGATTTTGTGGACAAAAACTATCTTCTCCTTATTTATGGAAGTTGTTTTCAAACACAAAATTCAGAGAAAGAACAAGACGAGTCATTGATTGAACAACAGGTGCACAACGTAAGTCATGGTAATAATTTATGTTTAGCTACCATGAATATAGAGGTGAACGTTATGTTGATTGTTGACCTTAATAATTTATGTTTAGCTACCATGAATATAGAGGTGAAAATTATGTTGATTGCTGACCTACTTTAACTTGAAGACAGTAGCCAGACACATGTGTACAATGGTACTCTTAAATTATTTAGTATTATTACTATTATCCAGTCTTAATACATGCATGTAATACATATGTGTTAAATTATAACATGGGTGGACATCCCTTTTCAACACGTTGCTATTATGTAATGTAGTAAGGATGTCATGATTTCAATGTGTTTGTTAAAATAAATAAAATCACCCCTGCGTACAGTACAGAGACGGGGTAATACTGGACTACCAGGGAATATATCCGGGTATATATAGTGACCAACACTAGCCATGTTTACTTGACCATTTGGGGTCAGATACTACTTTTGGCTGCTGGTCACTGTATGTTGACTGGGTGTTTACTGGACAACAACAGGACTGATCTATTGGGTACACTGGTATAGGGAGACTTTGAACATGTTTTGGTGCCAGTACAAAATCAGTGACACAGATTCAGTTCTAGTATCCAGTAACTGCAAGTGCCAATTTTGAATATTGTATCAAAGCATTAAAAGTGTTTCTTTTTGCATGCAGTGGTGTAAATAAATAAAATACATACTATTCTTCATAATATGTATTTTGTTCTTTGTTTTATGAAGGAAAACATATTTTTTATAGTCTAGAAATTGTGTGTCACAGTCATGATGCGTTCTGTCAATGGTGGTCATAGCGTAATGTTAGTACCAATTAAATATAGTTTTTATTACAACCAGCATTTCCAACTATTTTGTGGCATACTCCCGTATTTTATACCATCCGAAACAAGAGGAAATTATTTTCCGTCAATAAATCACGACCCTTTGTCCCATCAAGAAACCGGACTACCGGTACTTCCAAAACTGTGCGAAGGGAAACCAAGAGGATATCAAATGGTCATGTGACTCGACGTGGCCGCCGTTTTCCAATGAAGGAGATAAGATGGCGTCAAATTGAAGATAAGAAATATTCCGTCAACTTTTTTTGCATAAATCACAAGTATTATCAATAGAATCTCGGCATGTGTAATATAAATCTTGGCATGGTATTTCTCTCTATATTTTGCGGTGTCTTCATGCGCGGGATATCCAAAAGTTTTATTGACGGTGTATGGTCGTGATGTTTGATTTATCGGGTCAAAAACACGTATGGAGTATGGACTTTGCCCACAAAACTGGTACTGGTTCAGATGGCTCTATTTTGAAAAAAACATAACTCACCGATACCAGACAAGGGAACTTAAGTTAAGCCACACACAGATTTAAATTAGCTGGACTTTTGACAAAGCAATGATGTCCTTGTCCATTTCTATCAGGAATGTTTTATTTCATATAAATGGATGGTGGTCTCATTGACTCTAAATCTAAGCTACCACAGACATCTATGTGCAACTCTCAGGACTGGATTTTCTAGGAGTCTCCTGTATTTGTTGTGAAACTCATGCCTTCCCGGAAAAAAAGAAAATCTCCCAAATTGTTGGCTTTTATAGTTGCAGTTGTAGTTTTCTTTTATAGTTGCAGTTGTAGTTTTGTGTAAGTCTTGGAGGTGCATTTGGAGATCCCAAGGTGGATGCTGTTGGAGGCCTGAAATTCTGGATTTCAAAAAATCAAAAGTTGGCAGACCTACTATGCATCTAAATCCTAAATGAGCACCACTACCCCGTAGTACAAATGGGACAATACCATTACATAAACATATCCACACTGTACATGCAAGAAGTGTGACATCTAGGTTAATTTCTAGAAACCTGAATCAATTTACATAAATGCTTTGGTTGTAGAGACAATTGATTTTATTTACATAAATTGTTGAAGACATAGTTTCATCAATATATTCAGAGAAAATTGACGGAAATGTCAGTCAAAATATATATATTTTAACTTTTTTTACAAAATTACTCCATAATGAATTGATTTAATATGTGTAAGCAATATTTAAGGGATTGAACTGAATTTGCAGAACATTTTAATGATAATCATAGTCGTGATTGTTTACCCGATAAATCATAGGGTCAAACATCATGACCGAACACCATCAATAAAACTGTCGGAAATCCTGCGCAAAAAGACACCGCAAAATATTGAGAGAAATTATATGGCAAGATCTATATTACACATGCTGAGATTCTATTGATGATGCGCATTCAATTTAATTATATTTGCAATTGTCACGGCCGTGATTTTCGCAATTTACTCTTTCTTGATGGGACGAATGGTCACGGTTTATTGAGGGAAAATAATTTCCTCTTGTTTCGGATGGTATAAAATACGGGAGTATGCCACAAAATAGTTGGAAACGGAGTGAGTTGTTTTCACACCTATCGGAGAGTAGCTTACCAGGCAAAACGCTGGTTGTAATAAAAGCTATACTTAATTGGTAATAATATTGCGCTATCAGGTCTGCCTACCTGAGCAAAAACAATTTCCGGAATTAACCCTCCCCCATGCCCAGCCTGTTCACAGTGCCTGGGAATCCAGGAAGTTACTAATTTAATCATCAAAGGTAGATATACTTTGTTTCAACATAATTATTGTGTTGCTACAGTGTAACTCCTGTCAGCAGTTAAGGTCGTCCGTTAGCACTTCAAAGGGATGCTTGTTTAGCAACATCCAATAAGTTACATTGTGTTAATTACAACTGTCAAAGTGCCTGCATGGCCAGACATGTCCAAGTGTTTATGTCCGTAGAGCATCACCGTGAGAAAGACAGTGCCAGTGAATAGCCAATAATCATCCAACAAGCTTCTAAATTTACAACACACAGCAGGAAACATTATAATTATTACTAACATTCAATGACAATGTTAAATTGTTGTATGAATTCGAATAAAAACCTTTGAATACAAATTTGATAGTTTTATATTGCAATTACAACAATTATAATACTCATTTTATATTCTTCTAAGACATTTTATAATTATATTCATACTTTCAGAAAACCATAACTATTTAATGTGATTTAATGGTTCTACCTAACATCATTTAATAATTTGTTTCTTTCATTTTTATTAATGTCTAGACGCGCATTAATGACACTGAAATTTTTGGCCGCTGTAATTGCTGTTGACTGACAGATGCAGGTATAATAATATGCCCAAGTGCCACAGCAGTCATCAGCAGGCTGGTGGCAGTCAAAGGTGTAACAATGTACACAGACACAGCATTGGATGACATTACTGTACCGACTTTGTAGAACTTGTAGTGGACTAAATATTTGTTAATCAATTGTAACAAGTGAATGATGAAAATTTCTTCAGGGCATCTCGAGCAACTTTATTTATAGATTTCGCAATTCTTGAATGTATATCATTTTCTGTAGTTGGATATCTGTATTCCCATAATATGGCAGCAGTTACCGTAATGCCATAATCTGAGGTGAATTTCCGTATTGATTACGGAAAATCCGTAATGATAGGCAGCCCTGCGCTATGACTGCCATTGACAGAATGCATCACGACCGTGACACACAATTTTTAGACTGTAAAAAATATGTTTTCCTTCATAAAACAAAGAACAGAACACATTTCAAATTTGCACTTTTTATGTCACACTTTCAAACGTTCCTCAAACCGCATTTTTGTCAATGTCCGACAAAAAAATACAACCCAGCAGCACACATTCTTGACTTTTTAAATTTGTTTTATATCTTTATGATGGCTATGACTGATGTATCCCAAAAAGTGGAACATAACTATTTGTTTTGCCATCCAAATCAGCATTTCAAAAGGTTCCTTATAATGCCCAGTGAGTCGCAGTACTGGGCATTATACATGTTTATGTATGAAAGTTCAGGAGACAGCAGCGTAGATATAAATCAGCCCCACAAGTGCTGGCATATCAATGTGTTGACACAGTTACAGTGGTGCGAGCTGATGCCTCAACATGACACAGCAACTGTGTCTTCCAGACACAAAGGTGTCTGTTTGTACCACCAGGGCCGTCAGTCTTGCAATGGGTTCAGACTGGCACTTCACAAACACACTCCATCTCTGTCATGTACACAACTTCATTTAGCCCTGCTAAGTCGGCCAGGAGAACGGATCAGAATTGACTTTTTTCCTGGTAACATATCAGGAGCTGTGCGGGGATCCTGGATATTTTTAAGGACAAAGAACACATTTCTCTAATCATTCCATATGTACCTAGTTTTGAATGTTTATTTTAATTCAGATGATTGGTTATTATCAGACGGTCAATCATGCAAAGTGCTGCATGCCTTCGAACTTAGCACAACAATTATAATGAACAAACAAACTGCTACGTCCGTGTCCGACCTGCGAGGCGTTGTCGTTTCGTAGCTATTTAGACCGACTTTCAACCTGCATTTATGATCTAAGTCTATGGTTACGCATGAAAAATCATATTTAGTATAACTAGTTTATTTGACTTTGGAAATAGTGTTAATAGTTATAAGATAATATCAAATATTGTCGATGGTGGGATTCATGGCGGGATGAGACTGACGAACCAGGTAGTCCAAGACTGATGACATGATGCAGTTAAATTTGATAAGAGTATATTTTGGCTGTTCTTTTTCTATGTTACCAAATAATTTTGAAATGTACAATAATATATTTAAAAACGAATATCCAAATTTACAAAATTACAAAGAAACAATGAAAATATGCGACATATAGTTTTAATTTAATATTATTTTATAAATAAAACAGTGATACTTATGCAAAGTAAGCTATATTTCTTACAGAACTTCAGTACATTAGGAACATCCCATTATTTCTTCATGTAATGACTTTATTACATTGTAATGGTTGTTCTGGTTTTTGGTCCAGAACAGTTTTAGTTTTGAAAATTTTCCATGACTCAAGGTGATCAGGGAAAGGAAACCCATTCACAAAAAGTCAGATAAAACCAAACAACATGACATAGCTCAATGAAACTTGTTTTAATTTAAAAAAATTTATCTTCCAGGTGTTCATATTTTTATTTGCACGAGTTATGTTTTTAAATTGTGTGCTTGTCTCCTGCCAGATCTCGTAAACTATCATTCACATCCATCTCATATTTTGCGTACTCACTGTATATGTTGTTGTCCTTGGACAGGTGTAATATTATGAGATTCAAGATATTAATTACAAAGTTGTATTAGGTCAAAAATGGCATTTTTATAACAAAATGCTTGCCATATATAGCAAAAGTAGCTAACTGATAGCTTTTAAACATGCCCAGTACACAATGTTGTGTCCCACGGGCCAGTTATGTTTTTATATTCGGACATGTTTAAGAACCTAAGGATGGAACTAGTCTAGTTAGTTATATCATGACATCGGCATTGTGTAAATAAAGCAACATGCAATGACGTCAATAACTAAACTGTTGTATTGTTGTTTTCATATATATCTTTATTAAATTTTAATTTAATTAATTTTGTTACACCGACTACCTTAACACATCTACAGTTCGATGTACATATTGGTTCGATGTATTGTTACGCTCCTAGCCAGTAGACAGCACCAGTCCCTACATGTGATAATAACGCACGCACTCGCCCACACACACACACACACATACCTTGAGCCCGTGGTCGCGCATCTGTTTCAGTGTGAGTTGCATGGCCTCGCTGTAGGGCTCCAACACCTCCACTTCCATCTGGACACACGACTCATTGTAGGGGCCGATGAGACAGTACTGCTCTCCCAGCTCCTCCACTGACACGTTGGCCTTCGTCTTCAGCACCGTGTAGATGCCTCCGACTGCAACAGATGCAACACAGTGACCACAGTGCAGTCACCAAAGCTTTACGTGGAGACCCGTCCACCCGTCTTTTGGACGGGATGAGTTCTTTTTCGATGGGTGAAAATAGAACTATATTTAATGTAAGTTGTGTTTTTAAAATGCATCGTCAATTGGTAAATCAGAGGCCAACGGTCGGAGGAAAGAAATGAACAAAAAGAGGGGAGTGGACATCAATGCTTGGGAGGAGAAACACTTACAAAAATTTACGATGGTTACCATTTTGTGTGTCTGTTACTGCCTTACGACTGGAAACTTTTATGATTAGAAGTGGTAAAAAATAAAAACATTTTGTGCTTAACTTTCATTTTTTTCAGGAAAATCAAGTTAAAGACAGGAGGCATGAATTATGCAGGCTTCAACATTAGCACTGGCCTGCTGGCCTGGTGCCTTTTTGAGGCTGTTGGGTCAGTTCGGGTCAGTTTTCATATTTTACTGGCTCACCAGGCCACTGATTTCAATCCGATTGACCACCATCATGTTTCCGGTAACCCAACATTACCTAGAAAAATAGGACAACCCTAATCTTTTTATTTGATATTTAAATAAATGTTTGTTTTGTTACATTTTTGTTACAACTAATTAAATAATGGCAAACTCAGTCATGCGTATACGATTACTTGTATGCACTGCCAAATTCATTTGTATCCACCCACGTGATTGGCGGGGGTCAGTAATTATTCACCTAATAAGCGGTCCTGTCACACGTTGGCTATGGATGGCAGGCAAACTCAACTGTCTGCATGATAAAATGCTAGTGCATATAATATTCAATAATGGAAAGGTATCAAGGAAATTTGTTATACAGTCAAATATTTTGTAGCATTGTTAAAGACCATGGCTGCAGGGGTGGATCTTGTTATACAGCTGTGTCTTGGGAGGAAAGAGAGCAAGGTCAGGACCCTGGACAGTGTTGCACACCGATGCGTTGTTTACATCAGCATTGGTCATCCCCAGTGGTAATGATAACATGATACACGTGGTATCGGCATTCAGATGCACATTTATCATGGTATAATGTGCCTGATCCTGGCAATACTGGCCTTAGCATTGAGATTCAGGCTCAGCCAAAACCAAGAAATGCTTTTGATGTGCTGAGGACAGCCAGCTAAAGAATCAAGCCGCGAGATGAAAATAGGTCGGTGACGTCTCAGATTTTGCATTAAATTTATTAATAGCAGACTGCAAAGCGATACCACGATTAAAAATCTTCATTTAACTTTGCATTATCACTTCTTATAGGCTTTAGATTAATTTCGTAAATGATGTGCACATTTAGGAACTTCGAAAAAGTCAGCATGACTTCATTCCAGGCGAACATTAGACTTTGTGGACTTCTTCAGTGAAGCGTCCGATAGGCACCTCGGTATCAACATTTTAAAAACAAAATCCAGGCCAGTAACTTTTTGGGGCGGGCCAGTAACTTTTCAAATCTACTGGCCCCCTGGGCCAGTGGATACAAAACCTTAATGTCAAGGCCTGTCATATATATTTTACTTTTTTCAATACCAAACAATACATTAAAAGCACGATGTCCTGAAGCCAATCTATGAGTGCATGATGCTAGTGGCAAGTTCTGCTTTCACAATTCATTACTTGGGTGTTGAACAGATCGACCATTGTCAAAATATTCTCAATGCCTTAGCATACTCGGTGACATATAGATCTTCCGTGCTGCTGCATAGTCACTGGTATTGTTGTGGCTGACAGAATAACAATATATTGACACTTTCAAGCGACAACCACAACATAAAGGGAGATTCAAACAGTTCTGTCAGTCAGCTGGTAGTACTCGTCTAGCTACGTATGGACACCATAAATGGACACAGACGGGTCTAGAACAGATAGGATGGGACATGAAACCTTTGTCATGACACAGCAGTTACTTGTTAGACAGGACACCCGTATGTGCTGGTCTGTCTCATGTTTTTGACAGGGTGCATGATAAAACCCTGACCCCATAACAACTTATCCTAGCTGTCCCTGCTAGAAGTGTTTGAACAGATGATGGTATCATGCAATACATGGTCCGTTAATGAAGTTAATACAAATAGATATATGGTTAAAGCTCTATATGGGTTAGTTCACGAGTTGGTAAACCAAAATGAAAAAATTCAAACTGATATTTTCAAAGTTTCTTTCCTTTTATGTGGTGTAGAAACATGTATAATTTAAGTAATTAGACACAAGGAGATAATAACACAACTATATCTATTAATTTTCAACATGCAAATGAACTACCAACACGTCGGTTGCACGTGTAACATGGACACCAACTGAAGGCAATTTCTCATACAAACACATGCATACTTCAACAGAATGTCATGACTTTTTATTAGTCCTACTTCAATACAGCTGTTAAAAGAGGCCTTGGTCATTACGTTGTTGCCTGACCAGAAAAAGTATGAAAACATGCAAGACCGAGACACAAAACTATTATCATACTCGTCTTGTGATATTAGTATGCTAGTCAGCATAATCTTACGAGGCAAATACATGTTTAAGGAACTAATAAGACATGTAATAGGCCCACTAATGCAGTGATTAACTATATTTTTATATGTATGACAAAAAATGGTAGAGGAGCATTACAGTACACAAAGGTTGTGCATGTAACATGGACACAAACATTATGCAAACAATGTATTGTACCATGGTAGCATCACTACATCAGCTACAACTACTCCTAAAGGTAGAATTATGTATCTTAGTACTTATTACAAAGTCACAATAACTTGGGCTTCAAGGAGAAATATACTGAGTGATAAGTATATTTCTCCTTGAAGCCCAAGTTATTGTGACTTTGTAATAAGTACTAAGATACATAATGAGTGATAAGGTTGTAGGTGTAACCTATGGACACCAAATATCACTATTGGCCATGGCATTAGATGATGTACCAGGCAGAAACAACAGGTGGTGATACTTCTATCAAAGTCACCAGACTGATAGCCATTATCAGAGGGACATTCTCAATATAAATACAGTAGGTATGTAGATTGATGATGGTTTAAAACTGTCATAATATTATTGATGTAACTGTAATGATGTAAATGTAAAGATGACAACTGCTCTTTAAATAAGTCTGTCAATGTGACTATCACTTTATAAGTTTATGATAATCAGATGATAATCGTGTTATTGGGGTATTCTGTTACTGACTGATACAATTTTTCTGCACACTGATTGCATAAAAGTTACAAAGGTTTCCCTTCAGATGTGAGTATTTTCCCAAGCCAGAAACCTCAAGTTAATATCCACCTTATGCAAACAACTTATACTACATAGTATATATCAGTTCAGACCATAATCCTTTTATGTATTTAAACCTGGCCAGAAAGTCCAAAATAAAAGGGACTTTTATTAGTGTGCCAAGCCATAAAATGCATGTCCCACACTGGACACTGCCATTAATTACTAGCTGAGTCTTGTGCAGTGATTCCAGTCAGACAACCTACACCAGTACAGCCTGGTGTCAGCTTGCTGGTTATGGAACAGGAGGATATAGAGCCTTGGAGACTGGCAGGTGGTAATCTACCCTCTAAGCACTTGCGTTCACTGCCAACAACTACAAGTTGGTGAACCATGTCAAATTCTGCATCAATTGAGAGGATTTTCTCAAACTTCAGTGCTATCCAGACCAAACTTTGTAATAGGCTTGGTTTGGAGAAAGCAGCAAAGCGTGTGACATGCTACAGAGAACTTTGTGGTGCTGTGGAATTAGACTGGTGAACATTAGCCAGTTTGTTTTATGATAAGACTTTGACAAAACTGTCATGTGTGAAAGATGACATGAAAACAATAATACATGTACCGGTATGTGCATTTCTATGTACCAAATTAGTTAACTGTGAGTCTTCTCTGTTTCATATTGATAATAAAGCTATATGAAACACTTTGCCTGCTTTATTCTTTCATATTGTGATAAAATGTGCCTGAAAAATAGTTTAACCCGGGTTTAACCCAGTTTAGCCCAAAATGGAGGTTTAGCCCAACTCAGGTTAAACCCGGGTTAAACTTTGGACTCCTCCAAGTAATACACACATATGCCAGGATGCATCAAATAGAATGCATGGCGTTTCCTTGACAGCTTGGCACTAAAAATTAATTTATCTTGTTTCCATGTCACAAATTAGGCTTGCAAAAACAGCCTTCTGTGACGAGACATGAGCACTTACAAATAAACGGTTGCTACATCAAGGCTACTTTTATGTCTGATATATCTACTAAGTATATTGTATCATTTGGTGTGAAAGGCTTGCCATTGTTAGCAGCAATTATTGTAAACAATGTACATGAAATCAACATGCTAAACGGTTTGCCAACTCATGAACTTACCAATATAGCGAAGTGTTAGTGGGCACACTTGATATTATAGTATACTAATATTATAAACAAGGTACATATATATATATATATATATATTACATATAAAAACAAATGGCAGGATATCCAGTCCTTAGGACTTCTCAAAATATTGTATATTTCACCCACAGCAAACTTGTTTATTTTTTGCCAATCGACTACTAGTAATAATCTCTGGAAAGCTTTCAGCCACTTTGCAGTTACTGCACAAATACTATTCGTTCATGTATACTCAACCCATTTTTGTGGCAAATATAATAGAATAGATATATCTAGTTTAAATTAATACAATTATGATTTTATAAAATAAACATGATCAGATTTTGTAAGTCAATATTTACACAACTCTAATTAGTGAATGTATTTAAGCCTTGGAACCATTGGCTAGATAACTGAATGACTGTTTTAATATTATGGACATTCATTGCCACATTACATTAGTTTGTTTTTCCATAACAAATTCTTCTTGTAGTTAATAATTACACCAAGGTAGGAATGTTCAACGTGATGAATACACATAAAAAAGGTATTTTTAGATGGCAGGTGATTAAACCGACAGTAAAGAGGGCACTAGTTTTGCTACCACAGTCATAAATATTAACTGGCTCCAACTGCCAAATGAGTTTGAATGTATGTTACTATGAACCATACACGAAGTGTGTCACAGGATACATATATATATATCGTAACATATGTGCAGTAGGGTGTTTCAATGTAAGGCCACAATAAAATATAGTTTTGTTTCCAGTAACATTGATTTTTAAAATAGGGTAGGTAGGTAGGAAAAACATGTTTTATTTTTTAAAACATTTTATTACGAACAAAATAGCGTAGGCAGACCTACCGTAATATTTTATTTTCGTCAGTCTATAAAAATTTCTGGCAGTCTATAAAAGGGCATATGTTATAACTTACACTGCTGGGGTTAATATGAAATGGACACATATGAATGAAACTGGGAGGTACTGTTATATGTATCTTAATGTGATAAAGAATACACTGTTGTCGTGCTAAAAATACACTTCTTTTATTAATTGAACATGAAATATCAAGAGAAACTATGGCTTCTAGTTAAACCATACAACCCACTGTTTACTTTAATAGGAGCAAAACAAGCTGTAATACACTGCACATTTAAATGGTCTTTCATCAGTGCGAGTTACAGAATAAGGAACTGCACATTTAAATGGTCTTTCATCAGTGTGAGTTACAGAATAAGGAACTGCACATTTAAATGGTCTTTCATCAGTGTGAGTTACAGAATAAGGAATTGCACATTTAAATGGTCTTTCATCAGTGTGAGTTACAGAATAAGGAACTGCACATCTAAATGGTCTTTCATCAGTGTGAGTTACAGAATAAGGAACTGTACATTTAAATGGTCTTTCATCAATGTGAGTTGCAGAATAAGGAACTGTACATTTAAATGGTCTTTCATCAGTGTGAGTTACAGAATAAGGAACTGTACATTTAAATGGTCTTTCATCAGTGTGAGTTACAGAATAAGGAACTGCACATTTAAATGGTCTTTCATCAGTGCGAGTTACAGAATAAGGAACTGCACATTTAAATGGTCTTTCATCAGTGTGAGTTACAGAATAAGGAACTGCACATTTAAATGGTCTTTCATCAGTGTGAGTTACAGAATAAGGAATTGCACATTTAAATGGTCTTTAATCAGTGTGAGTTACAGAATAAGGAACTGCACATTTAAATGGTCTTTCATCAGTGTGAGTTACAGAATAAGGAACTGCACATTTAAATGGTCTTTCATCAGTGTGAGTTACAGAATAAGGAACTGTACATTTAAATGGTATTTCATCAATGTGAGTTACAGAATAAGGAACTGTACATTTAAATGGTCTTTCATCAGTGTGAGTTACAGAATAAGGAACTGTACATTTAAATGGTCTTTCATCAGTGTGAGTTACAGAATAAGGAACTGCACATTTAAATGGTCTTTCATCAGTGCGAGTTACAGAATAAGGAACTGCACATTTAAATGGTCTTTCATCAGTGTGAGTTACAGAATAAGGAACTGCACATTTAAATGGTCTTTCATCAGTGTGAGTTACAGAATAAGGAATTGCACATTTAAATGGTCTTTCATCAGTGTGAGTTACAGAATAAGGAACTGTACATTTAAATGGTTTTTCTTCAGTGTGAGTTACAGAATAAGGAACTGTACATTTAAATGGTCTTTCATCAATGTGAGTTACAGAATAAGGAATTGCACATTTAAATGTTCTTTCATCAGTGTGAGTTACAGAATAAGGAACTGCACATTTAAATGGTCTTTCATCAGTGTGAGTTACAGAATAAGGAATTGCACATTTAAATGGTCTTTCATCAGTGTGAGTTACAGAATAAAGAACTGCACATTTAAATGGTCTTTCAACAGTGTGAGTTACAGAATAAGGAATTGCACATTTAAATGGTCTTTCATCAATGTGAGTTACAGAATAAGGAACTGCACATTTAAATGGTCTTTCATCAGTGTGAGTTACAGAATAAGGAACTGCACATTTAAATGGTCTTTCATCTATGTGAGTTACAGAATAAGGAATTGCACATTTAAATGGTCTTTCATCAATGTGAGTTACAGAATAAGGAACTGCACATTTAAATGGTCTTTCATCAGTGTGAGTTATAGAATAAGGAATTGCACATTTAAATGGTCTTTCATCAGTGTGAGTTACAGAATAAGGAACTGCACATTTAAATGGTCTTTCATCAGTGCGAGTTACAGAATAAGGAACTGCACATTTAAATGGTCTTTCATCAGTGTGAGTTACAGAATAAGGAACTGCACATTTAAATGGTCTTTCATCAGTGTGAGTTACAGAATAAGGAATTGCACATTTAAATGGTCTTTCATCAGTGTGTGTTACAGAATAAGGAACTGCACATTTAAATGGTCTTTCATCAGTGTGAGTTACAGAATAAGGAATTGCACATTTAAATGGTCTTTCATCAATGTGAGTTACAGAATAAGGAACTGCACATTTAAATGGTCTTTCATCAGTGTGAGTTACAGAATAAGGAATTGCACATTTAAATGGTCTTTCATCAGTGTGAGTTACAGAATAAGGAACTGCACTTTTAAATGGTCTTTCATAAGTGTGAGTTACAGAATAAGGAACTGTACATTTAAATGGTCTTTCATCAGTGTGAGTTACAGAATAAGGAACTGTACATTTAAATGGTCATTCATCTATGTGAGTTACAGAATAAGGAACTGCACATTTAAATGGTCTTTCATCAATGTGAGTTACAGAATAAGGAATTGTACATTTAAATGGTCTTTCATCAATGTGAGTTACAGAATAAGGAACTGTACATTTAAATGGTCTTTCATCAGTGTGAGTTACAGAATAAGGAACTGTACATTTAAATGGTCTTTCATCAGTGTGAGTTACAGAATAAGGAACTGTACATTTAAATGGTCTTTCATCAATGTGAGTTACAGAATAAGGAACTGTACATTTAAATGGTCTTTCATCAGTGTGAGTTACAGAATAAGGAACTGCACATTTAAATGGTCTTTCATCAATGTGAGTTACAGAATAAGGAACTGCACATTTAAATGGTCTTTCATCAGTGTGAGTTACAGAATAAGGAACTGTACAGTTAAATGGTCTTTCATCAGTGTGAGTTACAGAATAAGGAACTGTACATTTAAATGGTATTTCATCAATGTGAGTTACAGAATAAGGAACTGCACATTTAAATGGTCTTTCATCAGTGTGAGTTACAGAATAAGGAACTTTACATTTAAATGGTCTTTCATCAGTGTGAGTTACAGAATAAGGAACTGTACATTTAAATTGTCTTTCATCAATGTGAGTTACAGAATAAGGAACTGTACATTTAAATGGTCTTTCATCAGTGTGAGTTACAGAATAAGGAACTGTACATTTAAATGGTCTTTCATCAATGTGAGTTACAGAATAAGGAACTGTACATTTAAATGGTCTTTCATCTATGTGAGTTACAGAATAAGGAACTGTACATTTAAATGGTCTTTCATCAATGTGAGTTACAGAATAAGGAAATGTACGTTTAAATGGTCTTTCATCAGTGTGAGTTACAGAATAAGGAACTGTACATTTAAATGGTCTTTCATCAATGTGAGTTACAGAATAAGGAATTGTACGTTTAAATGGTCTTTCATCTATGTGAGTTACAGAATAAGGAATTGTACATTTAAATGGTCTTTCATCTATGTGAGTTACAGAATAAGGAATTGTACGTTTAAATGGTCTTTCATCAGTGTGAGTTACAGAATAAGGAACTGTACGTTTAAATGGTCTTTCATCAGTGTGAGTTACAGAATAAGGAATTGTACGTTTAAATGGTCTTTCATCAATGTGAGTTACAGAATAAGGAATTGTACGTTTAAATGGTCTTTCATCAATGTGAGTTACAGAATAAGGAATTGTACATTTAAATGGTCTTTCATCAATGTGAGTTACAGAATAAGGAACTGTACGTTTAAATGGTCTTTCATCTATGTGAGTTACAGAATAAGGAATTGTACATTTAAATGGTCTTTCATCAATGTGAGTTACAGAATAAGGAATTGTACATTTAAATGGTCTTTCATCTATGTGAGTTACAGAATAAGGAATTGTACATTTAAATGGTCTTTCATCAATGTGAGTTACAGAATAAGGAATTGTACATTTAAATGGTCTTTCATCAATGTGAGTTACAGAATAAGGAATTGTACATTTAAATGGTCTTTCATCAATGTGAGTTACAGAATAAGGAATTGTACATTTAAATGGTCTTTCATCAATGTGAGTTACAGAATAAGGAATTGTACATTTAAATGGTCTTTCATCAATGTGAGTTACAGAATAAGATATTGTACATTTAAATGGTCTTTCATCAATGTGAATTACAGTTACAGTCAAACAAAAGCAACCGAATCCAATCCGTCATACCTTTTAAAATAAAATCACATTAGAAGCTGCAGTGTGCATCATTTATAAACACTGAAATGAAATCAAATTAACAAACTAGTACTATGGGCAATTAAAATAATGTAACAGCCAAAATTGACAATATATTACAGAAATCCCACAGGCTATGGACTATGCAAGTTCAGTGTCACTAATTATTTTTGTTCAACCATTTTAGCTAGCGCCATATATGACGCCATCCAACGGAATTTGTTAGAACTACAAAACCCAGACTATATCATTTGGCGCCAGCGTAACCTAGAGGCAGATGTTGCTCGGTGCGGAATGTAGGAGTGATCTTTGATAGTAACTTCAATTTCCGACAACACGTCTGAAACATGTCGCTGCTGTTTTTATCATATTCGTGATCTTCGCCGTATTCACCGGTATATGTCATTTTCTGTTGGTAAAACTATTACAACAGTGCTTGTTAGCAGCAGACTTGACTATTGCAATTCCCTCTTTGATAATATCGCTAGCAAGGATATCACAAAACTTCAGCATGTCCAAAATTGTCTAGCAAGAGTAGTTACAAGATCTCCTCGTTTTTCTCGCTTTGTCTGCATTGGCTTCCTGTATGATATCGTATAATATTTAACATCTGTACTATTACATACCAGGCACTGTCCAGTAAGCAATCGTTTTTATTTGCATTCATTGCTTACTCCTGTAAGAAAACCTATCCAGCTTCGATCATCTAGTTCTGACCTACTTTTTGTTCCTAGAATCAACACTAACATTGGAATTAGGGCTTTTTTTGTTGCTGCACCAACTCTTTGGAATATGCTCCCTCTTAGTGTTAGATCAGTTGAAAATATTTAAAAATTCCGTCGTCATGTAAAAACTTATCTTTACAACCTTGCTTATCTGTTGACAACTGGAATAGTACTTATGGATTTTGAGATTGCCCGATCCTATTGTTTTGATGCGCTTCTGAGCTTGGTTTCCAAGGATTTAGGCGTAATAGAAGTTATCATATTATTATTATTCCTTCAAATTTTGTGTTCGAAACAGGAATCTGTACACTTATGCGGAATCTGTACACTAACAATGCAACAAGTATATTTAATTAACAACATGTTTTCAATGCGCTTAGCGGACAACCAGACAACGATCTGCGTCCATGTTTACGTCAGTTGACACGAGGTACGTAGCAGTGGCGCCATGACATTTTGCAACGATTTATGCGGAAATTCATCCAATACTAGGGCCGATTACAGAATTAGTGTTCCAAAAGGTAAATTTTTGTTACTTTTCAGGACTTTTGCAATGATTATCTGTTGCAATAGTCTTTTGCCGAATATAATATAATGTTAAACAGTTTTTTGGTGAGAGGCAAGGGTCGAGGGTCAGCATCATAAAAAATCATTTTCTTTTGTTCTTGAAAAATACATAGGGCCGCACAGAAATACTAGGGACAGTTGGGTTATCGGAGACACAGGTGTTATTTTATTTGGCCTAACCATAACATGAGTAACTGATTATTGTGACAACCCCAAGTTTATGAATTACATAATATTCCCTCAACTATTGCCATATAACAATATTTACCTTAGCTAAATTTTTTCGCAACAATTACAGTATGAGGAGACTTTGGATTTTAAGTGTGTCTTTTTAACATGTCCTTTTCGTGTTTACAATGTGAGAATCCGAACTCTGCACATTCACAGAATAAAAAGTAATCATTTCATTTTGTGTCACATACATTCACCATGAACAGTGCAAAGCATTTAATTATTAAAACTATAGCCACTCAAAACGAAAAAAAGATGGAAAATGTAAGATGTGTAACCACAGAATACCCCTTTACTTTTACAATGTTAGCTCATAGAAATACTTACACTTTCCATACAAAAACAAAACATTTACCGTGCTAGCGGTTATAACCACTGAAAAAGATATGGTATCACAGACACATTTGAAAGTACATCTACAATGAGTGCATATATTGAAATTTGCATACAAAGATTTAAGAATTAATTTAAGGCAATTACATAATTTATAAACACTGTATAATACTATATACCACAATTTCCATAAACACAACTCGTATCACGGCTAGATGTTAAAATTCCCCATCATTTAACATGACACGAAATGCAATTAGCAATGCGAGACCAAAGGCTAAGCCAGACCTCAAGCCTGATGCTGAAGGGGCAAGGCAAATACTAACCCAGTTACGGCGATCGAGTAACCAGGTCCAAGGGCAAGGTAAACCGTAAAGTTGAAGGTTTGATTGAGCCCCTCCCACTTGTAAGTTCAACGTCATGTTTTGTGTTATACTTCTTTCTGGGTTGATGACAACATGTAGTAGATGACATATCAACAAATCATAACACATGTTTCTGTTTCCACGCTTGCATATTCAGACAAAATCTCGCCAGCACCCTCAAAATGTTAGCAGTGTATGCTCTGACACATAAAATGAAGTTCAACTTGAAGTCGACGAAAGAGGAACCTACCCTTATTTGCTACTTCCCAGGCGATCTCAAAAAACCATTGATTTTTCTTCGCCGCTGTTATTCCACCATCTGCGAGAAAATCGCAATACTCGGGTTCGATGCTCCTGAGACTTCGAGCAAACGAACCTCTTCGTCGAAACGACATCTTGGTCTTCGATGTCCCCGGGCTCTGTCAAACAAACTTCAAAAGTTCACGGCCTGGCTCTGCTTTAACCGGTGATCATGTCAAGGTCACTCGACCGACATGGCCACTACGCGCATCAATAATAACATATCTGTCAAATTAGGAAACGTATTGTTTTGTACATGTTTATCACATGACATAATATCTTATTGAGCGCACATATATTGAACATTACAATTTGTGCAGAGAACTAATAAAGGAAAGCGTTAATCAGATTGTCTTGATTGTCTTTGGCTTTGAAGTTTAAGCTCAGCTGAATCAGGTTCGTTTGTGTTGGACCCGTAGTGTGGCGCCACTTTTTGTGACACAACCAGGGTTCCGAGATTGGGCCACGCTAAAAGGCGGACCGCGAACGGGCGGACCTAGCCGGACCGGGAGGACCACATTCACAAGGATGCGCGCGATCTCTACATTCCATGTTTACGTGCGTTGTTCCTTCGGGCGCGCTCTTGTGCGTTATTTTATAAACATTAAGGTGTCTTTCATCAATACTGTGCGTGAAAATATGAGAAGACATTAATGATTTTATAAACTAAACACAACAATACAATTAATAATAAAAAATTCTTGGATTTGTTGTTTGTTTGTATTTAGTTTCACGATTGCTGTGATGATAATTATGTACAATTAACTACAAGCCACATGTCAAATAATATAACAAACAGCTGCTATGAATTTATGCATGAATCAGTGACAACTATTCTAATGACACCCCAAGAAAGTTCAATACATAAGTGAACAGTCTTTTCTTAATATTACCGTAATACCGAACAAAAATTAAAAAAATCAATACATGTGTCTATAGCACTACAATAGGCTAATCACAACAATAGTATCTGCTGCCATTGGCACAACAAACAACAACATGAACACATAATAAATGTAATGTGTGTGTGTGTGTGTGTGTGTGTGTGTGTGTGTGTGTGTGTGTGTGTGTGTGTGTGTGTGTGTGTGTGTGTGTGTGTGTGTGTGTGTGTGTGTGTTTGTGTGTTTGTGTGTGTGTGTATAAATTATATAGATACAGCGCTCGAAAGGCTTGTGCATGTACACAGCTACAAGTTACAATTCTTGCACTATTAAAAATATGTCCATATAAATTTTTATTTCGTGGGGTAGAGGTATTTTTGGAAAACGGATAAACTTTTTTGATTTGAGACATGCCATTAAATGTTGTCTACAGTTTACCATGTCAAAGTTCTATGGTCGTGATTGATTTTCCAGTTCTTTATAACCACTCGTACAAAATTCAACAATATTGGCTATGGCAAATATGCCACAGTCTTCTGTTCCTGGATCTTGTTGTTAAACGAATGGCACAAAAATCTGCAGCACCTTTATGCCACACCCATATATATATACAAGCTAACTGTATTTGCAGCGAGGGAGAAAGTTGACTTGTGTATAAACTGTCCAAAACATAAATTCGACCACCCTTATCTTTTAAAGAACCTACCCAGTGGCCTTGACCATTGTGGTGTATTTGTGCTGTGGGGCCTGCACGCGTTCCAAATTTGGTTGTGTATTGCCAACATTTGTTCATGTCATCAAAATTAATATTGGTACCAACAATGTAGATTGAAAACCATCGGTATACGGGAAATCTATAATTAAGATTTTATTTATCAAGCCAAATATGTCTAAGGTAATTTTTTTATTTCCTAAGATTTCTGTTTCTAATGTTTTTTCTCTCAGAAGTTTTGATTTGACTAATTTCAATGATCGTCTAACTGTAGCTTTACCAGTGCAATGTTGATCTGTTGGTGTTAGCATTGTACGTTGTTCTGTAGTTTCTTGCACAATAAGATGGCGACTGGAGGTAGGGCTGAGTTCATGTTTTAAAACATTTCCTGTGTCAAATGTTACTCACTTTTTACACTGTATTTAGGAGTGTCTCTAAAATGCATAGTATACTATTACATTTAGGTGTGGCTGGTGACGATGTTTTAAACCTTGTAGTGTTATTGACTGGAGTAGAAGTAGTAGGAGGAGCAGAAGCTTTTACATTATAATCTGGTAGTGTTTCGTCTAATTCTGACAATACTGACAAGCACAGCAGCAAATCTGGTGCTGGGTTATAGTCAAGTTGTTTACTGCTCGATTTTTTATCTAAGCGTTTTCTGCTGTTTCTTCTGAGCTGGGTGATATTTACTTTTTCATTTGGAATACATGTATACATGCCAATACACATTTTAGGGGCAACAATATGATAACACTGACTTGTGGATGGGCATTGGCAGGTCTGTTTTAAAAATAATTTGACTTTACTGCCCTTGACTATAAAACATTCCATCTCTGGGATGTGAACGACTCCTTTGTTTTCTATGACAGCCTTTGCAAGAGCAAACTCGGGAAATTTTTTTGTGGACGCATGGGTCCTGGACTATCCGTGTTATCATCTTCTGTTAAAATAGTGGCATTTACATGCACGCACATCATGAACTAAAGTAATCTTAGGTTTGGTGTCACGATCTGAATTGCAATTTACTGGATTTTGATTGGGTTGGTTTTGAATTTTATCAGATTTTCTGATAAAATCTACTATATTTTCTGGGGAAATAATATTGTTCACATTAGTAATTTCTTCTGATGAAATTATCAAATCTCTAAATTCAGATTTTAGGTGGTATTGACCTACATCAGCCTTCCCCTGAAGATTTCCATATGGAAGTAAGTACCTTTGCAGATGCCACAGAGCTAATGGTAATAAAGCACAGTCAACAGGCTGGCTTTTCCAACATGTCAAATCCTTGAACACGCGATTAATACTTTCTGAAACGTTATTAGTAATACCACAAAATGGGTTGTACATATTAAGAGTTTCTAACAACCAGCTTCCATAGTGATTTATTATACTCGGTTTAATTTCATGATTAAAATATCCAAACAGGTGCTAGTCCATGTTATTGAAAGGTCATCATATAACGTGTCAAACATTTCCTCACTTTCACAATGAAGTGATAGTGTCCCGTGAAACAGACGAGTGGTTACATCAAACGATTTAAATAAGCCGATTCTGCGTGGGATATTCAGATTATTCTTTTATAGTAAGTAAACTGTTAATTTATTATTATGTTAAGAATTTCTAAATGCAAGTTACACCATTCAGGTATTATGTTTAGAATTGTTAATATGCGGTACGCAAGGCTGCAATAAGCAACATCCACGAGGGACATTTGGGCATCGTAAAGTGCACGTAGAGAGCGAAGACGGCAGTGTACTGGCCAGGGAACATAAATCAAATCCGTGACGCAGTAGAAAGTTGTGCGGAGTGCCAACAAAATAGATCGGCACACCCACCGTTGCCTGTACAGCCACACGAAGTGTCAAGTTACCCATATCAAGTGGTAGCGAGTGACTTGTTCGTGCTTGACGGACACTCGTATCTCCTGTTGGTCGACTGTTACAACAAGTGGCCAAATGTCGTCAAACTAGCTGACACGAGAAGCAGTAGGGTGATCGGGCATCTGCAGAAGATGTTTTGGGATTCCTGAAAACAATTCTCAGTGACAGTTCTGAATTCCGTGAGTTTGTGAAGCGAATGAACATGATACATGCAACATCTAGTCCACATTATCACCAAAGTCATGGGATGGCTGAGAACATGGTGCAGACGATCAAACGAAGCTTGAAGAAGATGTCTGACTGGAAGGGTTTACTGCAGACTCTGGCAGCAGTGCGCAGTACGCCGATAGGTGATGGATTGCCGTCACCTGCACTCTTACTGCAAGGTAGAAATCTGCGTACTAATATACATCAGATGGAGCACATGTTAAAACCATAGCACATTGATGTAGAGATGGTTCGACGAAAACTGGAAACAAGACAGGCGACAGCTGCACACTATCACGATGTCGCCACGTCGAGGTTCCGACGGGAATTACACCCAGGCAAGGCCGTGTGAATGAGACACAACGGAAAGTTGCAGCCGGCGACAGTGAGACGACACGATCGGACGCCACAGTCGGTGCTGCGACGGAATCGCAACCAGATCAACACGACGGCCAGGGACAGTGCTACACCTGCTACTGACAACCCTAGTGGACGTGCGTGTACTGTTACTACCCAACCGTCGGGCAGTGTGGAGCAGCCGATTAACAATTCGCCGAGTCGCACAGGCAAATTGGAAGAGCCGACGCTTCGCCGCAGTGAACGTACCAGTGTGCGTCCGAAATAACTCTAGAGCTTTGTATCCAATTAGAAAGCAGTTGTAGTCAACGCGAAATGGACGATACATAGATGTAGTAAACTTGGAGAGCGTAGTGATAGAATATATAACAGTCTTACTTACGTTTGCGAAAAAGGGAGATGTTTAGTGTGTTTGGCACACATTGGACTGTTCACTTAAAGGCAGTGTCCTTAAGAGATTGGAACTCTAGTAGGCACTACACAGGCTGCATTGCCATGGCAGTGGTTAGATTAATGATGTGTCACTGAGGGGCACTGGACTCCGCCTTATAGGCTGATGTCCTGGAGTAAAAAGGTTGTCGCCGAAATAAAGTAGCCATGTAAACTAGTGCCACTGCGTTGAGTATTGCCTTCAATGTTATTGTATGTAACAGCATTACTGTTTAGCAAGTACTATACGTAACATTCCTCGTCCAGGTCCTATTGTGATCCTTGGTGTAGTTTCTGTAATTATTATGATAATGCAGGATTAGGTTTGTATAGCATAAGATTGCAGTGTTTTATGACGTTTACTAAAGTTAATAATATATACATTACAGAATATCCTTAATTTTGATCCAATTAATCCAATAAAATAATTAATTACCCAATTAAAATAATGCGGATACTGGGCATCTTGCGGCCCCAGACTAATGTGCAAGGGATCTCGGAGCAGATTGTAGCCCCAGAGGTGTGCTGGGCAGGGCCCACCGGCGTGTGGATATGTCCCGACATTGCACTATTCCAATCCCCATCAATGGGGAAATAGTACAGGGTAGATCACGCTCTTTAGCCTTGGTAGGCCAGTGATCTAAGGGAGTAAACCCTAACAGAAAATCCGGAGTGGAGCCCCGTAAGGGTTTGATGTCAACCGCGCCATCTTCCCGGCAGCTTCTACAGCTGAGCTGGTGCCAGATGTCTTGCTTTGCATTCCTTTGGATCACACCAGTGAGGCAGAGAGAGGGACCGTGACGATTGGGCAACCCAGGATCTCCATACACATTGCCCAGGTTTGCGCCGCCATGGAAAGGACACTCCTCTGTCGCTGATCAGCGGCAGCACAACATTAGGGAACGGGTGCTACGGGTTGCCTCCGACGGTGGGAGGGACCATCGTGTCCCACTGGTCAGCCACCGCCCGCCACAAGCTGGGAACCCACCTGTCAGTAAGGTGCTGACCCACCACGGTTCGCCTGCTTCTATGGGTGTGTGGAGCTCAGAGCATCTGCTCAACAAGCGGATCGACAAACTACCACCAGACAAATAAAAGAAACACAAGAAGATGCCAGCTCTTCGCTTAGCAAGCTGGAATGTTAGAACCATGTGTCCTGGCTTATCGAATCATCTTCAACAGATCAGTGACTCAAGGAAGACAGCCATCATCGACTTTGAGTTAAACAGGTTGAACATTGATATAGCAACATTACAAGAAACAAGACTTGCCGATAATGGATCGCTAAAGGAACAATGACAGACGTTCTTCTGGCAGGGGAAGCGTTCTGAAGAAAAGCGTGAAGATGGCGTAGGTTTTGCTGTAAAGAACTCGTTGCTCACGATGATTGAACACCCAGCATATGGCTCAGAACGGGTCCTGCCTACGCGCCTCTCAATCCAGACATAACCAGTCACCCTTATCAGTGTCTACGCCCCAACACTTTGTTCTACCTCGGAGTCCAAAGATCTGTTTTATGAGGAGCTTGATGTTGTCATGAGCAGAATTCCCAAGACCACTCTACCTGTTGGGAGATTTCAATGCAAGAGTGGGTGCCGATCATGAGGCAATGCCTGCCTGTCTGGGACACTATGGAATAGGAAGAATGAATGAAATGGACAGAGTCTCCTTGAACTCCGCAGCTATCATGGGCTGTCCATCACAAACACTTTCATCCAGAACAAGCCATGTCACAAGGAGTCCTGGAGACATCCCAAATAGGGTCATTGGCACTAACTGGATCTAGTCATTACCAAACGTGATGCTCACAACAATGTTCTGAACATATCATAGAACATATTATAGCGCAGATTGTGACATTACACTAAAACCCAAGAGGCTTTTGCACTTCAAACACAAAGGTCGTTCACTTATAAACGTCAGCCACATTGCCTACCCAGAAAATAATCAACTGTTTTGTGACACAGTTGGAGCGGTGCTCTCCAGCAACACAGAAAATGCGCAAGCGAAATGGAACACTTTTTGTGATGCTATTTACAACATTGCACTCACAACAGGAACAAAAGGAACGGACAAACATTGACTGGTACGAAGCGAACATCATTCTCATGGAACCTGTCATCTATTCCAAGCGCTCTGCTCCCGTCATGTTCAAGAGACACATCTATCCCGAATCTCAATGTGGCTTCAGAACCGGAAGATTCACAATATACATGATATTCTCAGTTCGACAACTGCAAGAGACATGTCGAGAACAAAGAAGACCGTTGTATATTGCCTTCATCGACCTTACAAAGGCATTTTACCTCGTTAGCAGAAGTGGATTATGTATGCTGCTGGAGAAAATTGGTTGTCCACCTAAACTGCTCAGTGTGATCTCCTCCTTCCATGACAACACGAAGAGCACAGTCAACTATGACGGAGCTACATCCGAACCCTTTGAGATCCACAGCGGAGTAAAACAAGGATGCGTTATGGCACCAACATCCTTTGGTACATTGTTTAACCTCTCCCGGTTGAAAGCTAAAAAAAAGTCCGTCGAGTCCTCATCCGAGAAATGTGTTTTGCTTTTGATGATGCTGCGCTGGCGACTCACACCGGTAAAGATCTTCAGCAGCTAATGGACAGATTCTCCCACGCCGGCAAAGAATTTGGATTGACTTTCAGTATCAAAAAGACTAATGTCATGGGACAGGACGTTGTCATGCAACCATTAATCAAGATTGATGATAACTTCACATACCTATGCTTCACATTAACAAGTAATATGTTACTAGATGCTGAAATTAACAAGCGCAAAGCAACGGCTGCAGCCATCATGTCCAAACTGAAAAGGAGAGTTTGGAACAATAACAACTTGACGGAGAATACCAAACTAAGTGTATCCCAGGCGTGTGACCTCAGCACATTTTTCTACAGCAGTGGCTTGGACAAAATACACAAAGCAAGAAAAGAGACTGAATAGCTTTCATCTTCGCTGCCTCAGTCGCATTCTCGGCATCTCTAAGAATGGCTGACCCAATGTCGGCGCAACTCCAAGGGTGGTCGACCCAACATTGGCCCAAGTTGGCGCAACGTTGTCTCAGGGTGGTTGACCAATGTTGGCACAACGTTGGCCCAACGTTACTATGCAATGCTGTACCCGAATATATAAATGTCTAACTGCGTGTATTGTCATTGAACCAACTTTGGACTAACGTTAGTACCTTACACTCGGTTCACTTGAAAATTGTGTTGATTACACAACGTTGACCCAACGTCGGCCCAACAATGTTCATCCAACGCCCACGTTATGCCAACGGTACCCTAGTTGGGACCAACGTAGGGCCAACATAGTCTTGGAACCCACCACAGAAACATATACCCATAGCTCACTACACAAACATGAACACAAATCGTGGATGGCTAATCAGGGGCTGAGGCTGTTACGCCGCTGATGGCGTGCAGGGGTGAAAACCGAAAAGAAGCTTTTTGTTGCGACATTGTCATTGGCGGTATCCCAGCAATGAGCGAGAATTGCAGCGAATGGAATGTGATGTGATGAGTGAGATAAAGAATACAACTTCATCCTACTGGGACTGAGTGAGGTGAGATGGACTGATGTTGTGCTTTGCTTAGGAGATACCATCTGCTATTTCCGGCAAACTGATGGACAGCACCACGAAGGGGTCACTCTCGGATACTCCTAGAAGAGTGAAAAGCCACCAAACGTCGTCTATTAGACTGCAAGACAGAAGACAAGGATGTTTTGGCACACAGAGAAGAACATAAAAGTGAAACAGAGCACCCTACACGACATGATAGAGTACATGGACAAGATAACAACAGAAACACAAGCAGCAGAGAGGGATGACACAACGACCGTCTACAAAATGATAATGACCATGGCAGGAAACACGTCCAGAAAATCGACAGTTGTCAAGGACAAGAATGGAAATGTCATCACGACGAACAGCTCAATATATACGAACAGCTCAATAGATACACTTCTGGGAAACTTTAAACAGAAACAGCTCCAAGGAAGCAGCCGAGATACGCACTACAGTTGGAGATGGAACGAGGATGTATCACACAGCAAGAAATCGAAGAGGCCATCAGACAAACCGAAGGAAACAGAGCACCAGGAGAGGACAGAATTACGGCCGACTTGCTGAAGGCAGACACCCGCATTATTGCGAATGCACTCGTTGAATTGTTCAACAACGTTTGGAAGAAAAGAGAGATTATTAGATACATGGAAGAAGGAAGACATCGTGAGATTACCCAAATATGGAGATCTTATACAGTGCGGCAACTAGAAGGTATAAATATTCTGTCTGTGACAAGCAATATTTTCGGCAGAGTTCTTGTACACATAATTAAGTGAGCCACCGAGAATAGGCAGACTTCAACCCAGATATTTATGACTCGGACCACTGTTGAGCAGTCATTGGAGTGGGATTGATCCCTCTACATCAACTACATCGACTTTGAAAATGTCTTCGACAACATCCACCATCCATGGACGACATTATACATTAGGCTTCCCACCAAACGTGATCAACATTCTTGCGGACATGTACGCAGACAGGTAACCAGTGTTGTGTGAGGCACGATGGACAACGGTGAGAGAGCGGTTTCACGTGAGAACTGGTGACAGGCAGGGATGTGTTATATCGCTACTACTGTTTCCGGTTGTCATCGATAACCATTCATGGGTAATGGGAAAAGCCACCAGTGATAAACCAAAAGAACTCAAGTGGAGACTGACTGGACAACTCGAACACATATATTTTGCGGATAACATTGGTTTCCTATCACACTCCCAAGATACATCTAAGAATAAATTGACAAAGTAGACAGCACAGCAAGAAAAGTTATCTCAAGATATATCCAACTTAGAAGACCAAATTCATCAAGCAAAATACCGCAGCACAAGGAAGACAACTGTGACAGGGAAAGTGCTAGACAAGGTGAATGACTTCAAATATCTTGGCAGCTTCATTTCAGCAGACACCATCATAGAATAGGAAATATCCACCAAGATCGGTATGGCAGAATTATCCTTCTACAAACTACCTTTGGTCTTGTAGAACAACCTAAATGTAATGTTCAGAGGCTTTAATATGACCATGCTTTGTTAATAGACAAAATACACCAAATGAAGATGTATGCACTGACGCACGCGCGCACGCATTCAACATAATTACAAGGGATCATGTTGAGTTGGAGGAATATGTTGTGGGTTACTTGCCCACTATCAACATGTGACAGAAATGTCCACTGTCCAAGACATCTTATGCAACGCTCTGGACATAATGTCCTCCTTTATCTTGAAAAGGATGCACAGTTGTGCTCTATCCGCAAAGACGATTATTAGTATGGAATCATCGAAACCACTGCGGGAGAATGCTCATGATATCAGTTGATACAGTTTTGAACATAACGTCAATATTTTAAAAACAAACGGAAACCATTGTTGTCATCTTCTAGACGGTCCGCACAACTTGCCATTGCTAATGGGACTATGTGATTGCTTTATCAAAGCCAAACTTTTCATATCAGTAATAAAACTGTGGTCTTCTTTCAGCTCCCAAGGTACGGTACAAAATTGGACAACATAAATGGGTCATCCGTCAAGACGCTATAAAGGCGATGGAATAGGACGGCTGATCTAATTCGTTGTAACAAACCCATGCACTGATTTGCGGGGCATTCTGCAATTGCATTGATTAGTTGTCACAACGAGGTTGGATGTCGCTTGCAGGAGAAACCCTCTGGTACAGCAACATCCAACCTCGGTTGAGTGCCAAATGCTTCCACCCTGGCCATTGTAGCTCGGATTTCTTTGCTATCAGAAACGCCTAGGGCGACCAGATCATCGCTAATAATACAAATAACATTAAACAACGTTTCATGGTAGTATTGGTGACTTTCACTACTTTGCTATCGGCAGCATGAAAATCATTCAACTTCCGGAGTAAACTGAGATAGAGTATTGTACAACCTCTGGTGCTGTAAGTCCATGAGCCAAGCCTGCAAATATTGCAGTTGAGTCTCAAATTGAGGTATTAATTGCCACTATGACTTTCAATTATCCCAATGTCTGAGGTGTTCGAAAATGGGTGATAGACATTCCAGAAACGTAGCTTATTACCTTTTTCGACGCCATCTTTAACATGGCTGCCATTTTCAAGCGGAAGTCAAGGTATACTAAACGTATGTCCTACAGCTAAATCCAGCGATTGGATCTTAAAGTTGTGTTTACAAAAAAAGTTAATAATACAATTCCGACTACTGCAATACTTATGTAATCGTTTTGTTATCATCATGTTAAAAAATAGACGAATACATGTCATGAAAAACGTACAAAAATGAAATTGTCCACTATATATTGTTTTTACTCCAGTTTTTGTAATGTTTTAATGACACAAATGATGCACTCTTTACTTTCCCATGAAACGTTCTGCAATTTGCTATCAATCTGTAATTTTAGATGTTGTTGGTACATCGATCAACACAAAAACGTAATCCCATGTGGTGTTTGTAAACGGGACCATTAACATATGTATAGTCTTCAATTCCTTCTTGCGGCAAAACCGCTTCGCCGATTTGCATGGAAGTTTGTGTGAATACGTAAACATATATGTGCAACTGTTATGTCAGAAATAGAAAACAAAAGTTATGCTTACGATTTATTAACCTAGTAACTACTTCCGAAGTCGTGCCAACCATCAGTCTATAAATATTATGTTTAAACGTCTGCTTTCGAATATTATAAGTTCATAAAAATATTTCAATCAAAGTATATGATTGGCGATTACGTATTGCTAAGTATGTAATCTGTATCCAAACGCGTGGCCTTAGAATATGTCCCAATAATACCTTTAAAGGTATTTTGAAGCGTAGCTTATTACCATTTTGACGGTATTTTTAAACGTGGCTGCTAATTTCAAAAGTACATCAAGCTAGTCTACACTAATGTTCTACAGCCAAATCCAGCAAATGAATTTTAAACTTGTGTTAACAAACGTTGTTCATCATACAATGCTGCCGAATACGGCAGTACTCATGATCACTATTGTAAAATATATGAGGGCAAATGTCATGGAAAATGCAAAACTTTTTTCAATTATATTTTTTTTACTGCAGTTTTGGTAATGTTTTAATGAACAAATGCTCCAATCTTTACGTTCCCGTGAAATGTTAAGCAATGTGCAATATTATATAATGTATTATCAAACATATTTTGTTATTTCAAGTAAACGTCGAACGAACGAACAATCTACACAAATGTTAAGTAACAACCAATGTGGCTTTCGATATTTCGGTAGGGTCTATTGTTCCCAGCAGCTGAAGCAGTGTCAACTACGCAGACTCGTCACTGTCACTAGTTGCAGCAGTTCTCACAAATAAAATTGGCATTCCCACAGTGCACTCTCTATGTGCCCACTCCCTACAGAGCATACACTGAACCCAGACCTCGCGACTTCTGCTGTTACTGAATGGCTCTCCACAAATCAGGCAATACCATTCATCATCTTCGTCACTGCTTAGATCGCTCCGGAATCTCGTTGCTGGTACAGTTATTGTCATCTGTTTCTTCTTAGACATCGGTCGTTTCCCCTTCGGTTTCCCGCCTCCTTTACCCTGCCGCTTAGATATTTCACCCTTCTTGGTAAGGGCGACGACGATATCCAGGCTGCTGATTCCTGTTTTCTCGACTTGCTGCGTGCCGTTGATATTTTCGGCAATGGAGAAATGTTCTTAACCAGTTGGCGAATGACCGTCGTAGCCGGTGTCGAGGCAACAGACCCACCAGTGGGCAGAGTGGCAACCGTTTCGCCCGGTGGCATGTCAGCAGTTGCATGATCATCAGATGAAGGACCAGCACTTGGAGGCTCATCGGATGAAGGGCCGGCAGTTGGATGGCCATCAAATGAAAGGCCGGCAGTTGGGGGGCCTTCATGTGACGGGCCGGTAGTTGCAGGGCCATCAGATGAAGGACCGGCAGTTGGAGCACCATCAGATGAAGGGCCAGCAGTGGCCAGGTGGGCAGATGGTTCTTCAAGCGGCGTCGGCTCCTCTGCCACGAGTGCTGCAGCAAAATCGTCGTCAGTGAAGACATCTGGATCGTAAGGCCAAAGACCACATGCCCTGAATCCAGTGATTGGCTTATCAAGTGTGGCTGATTTGTTGAACGCTTTATTAAACACACCAGCCATGTCGTAAAACGACATTCGCCGACCTGGATTGGTGACCATCCAGCTGTCTACTGCATTGTTGTAAGCGGTCTTCAATGATTTGAAGAACGTTGTGTCGAGCGGTTGCATCCTATGAGTGCAATGAGGTGGCAGAACTAGCAGATGTATGCCTTTGGACCTCGCGTAGTTAACCGCAGCCAGTGTTTTATGGCTGTGGTGGCCATCCATGATTATGATTTGTTGGTTTTCTACACACGCATTGGTCGACGCAGCGAAATGTTCAAGCCAATTGACGAACAAGTCTGCATCAATCCAGCCATTCGGACTGCAGTGGCCTACAGATTCAGGTGGTACCCCGTTCATTAAAGCTTCCACCATCTTCTTTCGTGGAAAAATAAACATTGGTGGCAGGTAACGACCTGCTGCATTGATGGCACACACGACTGTCACTGTAGCGCCACGTTCCCCACTGGTGACCTTTGCAACGTGTCTTGCTCCTTTGGTCGCAACGATTTTCCCTGGTCTTTGGACGTTTGTGATACCAGTCTCATCCATATTCCACAATCGACTTGGCGTGTATTGCGCCGTCTCCAAAACCGAGCGGTAAATTTCGAAGAACGCATTTACTCGTGGCTTGTTAAAGCCAAGAGCGCGAGCAATGTTGGTAGCCTGCGGTTTCTTTATGGCGAGATCGGGGTGGCGTGCAACAAATCCACTCAACCAGTCTTTACCGGCCATCTTGGTTGTTTCGTTCAACAGGTTGTTCACACCAGTTTTGTCGGCAATCTCATAAAAGCGAGACGTCTTACATCAACAGTTGTCAAGCCGTACATTCGACGTTCCATCTCTTTGATATGTTCGTACAGGGCTTCCTCGGCGTCATCTCCAAGAATAACAGTCCTGGGACCGAGTTTCAAAGTTCCAGGGGAGGTCACTGCGTTGTCTCTATGCCTCCGCAAGGTACGAGCTGGTATTCCAAACTGCTTGCTTGCTCTTATCAAAGGAATGCCCACCCTAACTGCACGAAGAGCTTTGCCGAGCTGACCGTCACCATACTTTCCCCTCTCCGTCTTTCTTTTGTATGACCGAACCATTGCCCTGAAAAACGAAGTAGAGAGGAATATTGCTAGACTATTATATAATGTAAGAAATACACACACACACACACACACACACACACACACACACACACACACACACACACACACACACACACACACACACACACACACACACACACACACACACACACACACATACACACACACACACACACACACAATTAACGCGATATCATATATGATTATTATATGGTGGGGCAAGACGCCCATGGTAGGCGTCTTACCCCATTCAAAAAGAGCGTCTTGCCCCCAGGCACGTGCGACAGTAAAATAGCTGTAAGTAGTCGGCTGTTTAATTATCGCTCATTTAACTGTTACCAAATGTTAGTCTACATATTTATCGTAAGAGAATCATATTTGTTATGGTTATTTATGATAACCACTGAGTTTTACAACGAAACAGGAAATCACCTTTTTAACTATTTTAAACCTACAAATCAACAAAGTCACATTTTGTACTCACGATTGTGAAAGTCTTGGTTCTTTTTATGTTTCTGTTCATCCGCTGTGTGGCAGCACGGATTTACACAAACTATAGTGCCAATCTGAACCGTTGTTACGTAGATAGGACGGGTGGGCGTCTCGCCTCGTATAGGCGCCTTACCCCACCCTACCTTACGATTATACATTTGAAGGTATTATTAAGAACATTTCTAGGGCAACACATCTGGAAACAGATTACATGCATAGCAATGCGTAATGGCTTGTCGTATACCTTGATCTAAATATTTTATTGATTTGTATATTTTCAAAGGCAGACGTTTAAATATCATATTTATAGCGCTTAATGGTTGGCACGGCGTCTGGAGTAGTTATTAGGTTAATCAGTCGTATGCATAATATGTTTTTTTCTATTTCTAACATCATTATTGCAAAACAAATGTACGTTTACGTATTCACACAAATTTTCATGAACATCTGCGAATACATTTTGCTGTAAGAGGGAAATGAAGACTATGTGACAATTGTCCCGGGTTAAGTTTTTGTTTCGATGTACTGACAACACACAGAAGCAGCATATAAGACATCTAAAATGACGCAATTATAGCAAATTGCTTTGAGTTTCACTGGAAAGTAAACAATGAATCATTTGTGCCACAACACATTATAAAACTGAAGTAAGCACAATTAGTGGAACAAATTTGTTTTCGTTTTCCTTGACTTTACCACTATTTTTTTAACAAAAAGGAAACAAGATACACTTCTGAAATGTCCATCACACATTTATGGACACCACAGATATAGGTGTAACTGAAAAAAAACATAGCGGGAAGTAGTCCCTCAAATTGAGAATCAAATCTTGCTCGTGGACTACTGTGGTCCACTGCTTTGCGAATGCACACCAACACGCGGAAGAGGTTGGACCTTTTGCAGTCCCTTCTCCTCACGAGCTTTGAGCTTGATCATATCATCATCATCATAATTATCATCACCACTGGATGGCTGGGGTTGAATAACTGATAAGCCGAAGATCTACCACTTCAGCAACAAGGTGATCACCCATCCGTTTTTCCTACCACGATTGGGTGTCCACAATGTTAATATTGGTACTGGATCTTCTGTGTGATGATAGTACTCAAACACAAACTAGCTGGAAGCTACCATAACGTTCGTTGTTTTTCTGTGTGTTGCACGTGTGAACATTTAGACACATCCTGAGAAGTCAGGTGTAATACCCATCGAACTGCGTTTCCAGTTCTTTTGGGAGGGGCTCTATAAACATTTTTTGACAGTGGCACTGAACATTGACAATTTGAGGGATGTTCTATTTTGTACTGTCTGCGAAAGATCATCAGTTCGGAAGTTAGACGATATTCATGTTTCCAACATATCAAAATAGCTGCCGACGCTATCATGATATGCCAAATCTGGTATATCAGAGAAAAGATGTTCGCCCTTAATTGATGCGTTGAAGAGCAAGGGGGCAAAACATTTAGCGATGCATTTATTAGATGGAGGCAAATTATAAATGTCGCACCTGAGCCGTAGGAGTGTTAGAATTGGAGGGCGAAACTTGACGCATATATCTTCTGTCGAAAATGTCAGGGTCCAAGCGTTTTCGTGGTTTGTCAGGCATGTATTCATACATACTCCTATCTGACGGTAACCCGCCATATGTCCTCCTGCGTATGATTTTCCCACTGCTGTGTGTGCTTTTCAAACCGCTGCTCTCATGGCTAGCCAAAAACTTCTCCATTACAATTCTCTAACGTGACTGTTACCGTAGCAACGCATTGTTCGCGGATGAAAGTCGTACACGAATGTGTGCAACATTCAGGACGACTGCGAGCAAATCACACCGGGATCGACTAGAAGTGTTTTCGATGACATTTACTGCTCGGTAGAATACAGTCGATTCTCGGCGAAGTTCGGCCTTCTTCGGAAGTGCATGTTACATCGGCGTCTACGACAAAACATTCTTGTGACGTTGATTGTTCGGAGAATGCGCAAACAATCTTCTGCAGCAGTTAGTTGTTATGTCGACTGATCGCTGAATATAGTCATCGAGGTAATCGACGGAAGTAGCCGTCAGCCCATAAGACGGGATGTTCCGTTTGTCACTCACTAATTGCATAATTTGCCTCGTTTCCAAAGATAGAAGTTAAAAATGGCGCTTATCTCTTGAGTGGTGTTTTCGTGATGTTCGCTATGGTGCATTGAAAAATTGGGTAGAGCAAATGTTTATGTAGGAGATAGAACAATAGCTATATATGTATACCATGCTGTTTGCAGTGTTATTATACTGGCTTTCTTGGCCTAGAAGCTCTTCACTCGAATGTTAAATTTGAATGATAATAACGGCATTGTTACTATAACTAGTATAAGTGATGTTTCGTCAGCATGCGCATCATCATCAGGTACCATGCTAGTTAAATTGGTCTATTATCAGAGTTCGAAACATTACAATAAAACATTGCCATTTTCAGTTTGTTGACGACAATCGTGTTAACTCTCTTGTTAAATTAAATCATAAATTGTGTATGTGGTTACATTTTCTACATACCGTGTCATGTTTGTAATGCATGTGTTATTCTACGAAGTGATCTAATCCTTCAAAAACAAGGGAAACGGTCCAAAAAGAAACACTTATCGAAAGAAGCCATTAGAAAAATTAAGTATAAACAAATGATGTGGAAGTCATATAGATGTACTGGAAATGACGAAGACTACAACATTTATAAAGAAGCACTTAACCAAGCTACAGCTGAAATTAGAAATTCAAAGAGAAGCTATGAACAACAATTAACTAATAATATAAAACATGACAGCAAGAGTTTTTATGCGTATGCACGAAGCAAACAGAAAGTTCAGGATAAGGTCGGTCCTCTAGAAGATAGTGCTGGAAATATAATATCAGAGGGATTCTTAATGGCAGAAGACCTGAATGAGTATTTGATTTCAGTGTTTACCAGGGAAGATATCAGTTCACTGCCAGTGCCAGAGGCTAAGTTCAAGGGGGCAGGTTCAGACTATTTAAGACAGTTAATTGTAACCCTGGAAGTGGTAGCTAAGAAAATAAGGGCTAAGAAGGATTATAAATCACCTGCAGTGGATAGGATTCCGCCCAAACTACTACTGGAAATTGTAGAACAAATTAGCGTACCGCTTGCAACAGTTTTCAATTTGTCATTAGAAGAGGGAGTGGTTCCTTTAGAATGGAAAGAGGCAAACATTATACGGTTATTTAAAAAAAGGTTCGAGAAACAAGTCAGAGAACTATAGACCAGTGAGTTTAACATCAATGATTTGTAAATTATTAGAAAGACTAATTAAAGATCACATGGTGGATTTTCTTGTTAAACATAACTTGATAAACCCATCTCAACATGGGTTTATAAAAGCGAAGTCTTGCTTAACAAATATGTTGTTTTTTAGAAGACATCACTATTACTGCAAAGAAAAAGGACTTAGGGTTAACCATTAGTGCTGATATGAAGGTTTCAGAGCAGTGCGGAATTGCGGCTTCAAAGGGAGATCAAATCCTTGGATTAATTAGACGAAATATTGCGTATAAGGAAAAAAGAACTAATAATACCGCTATACAAAACAATAGTGAGGCCTCATTTAGAATATTGTATACAGGCGTGGAGGCCATATCGCTAGAAGGACATATATATGCTAGAAAGAGTACAGAGGAGAGCGAGTAAAATGATACCAAAACTGAGGGATCTTAGTTATGAAATTCGCCTAAAAGAATGTCGTTTAACAACACTAGAAACCAGGAGATTGAGAGGAGATCAGATTGAAGTGTTTAAAATAATAAATGGCTATGAAAATATTGATAGAAATATTTTGTTCTCAGTTAAGAAAGATAGAAGGACTAGATGATATGAAGTTACATTAGCAAAGGAGCAGTGTAGATTATATATAAGAAAGTTCATTTTCACAAAGGACCGTAAATTAATGAAACAGATTATCTGCTGATTGTGTGGGTGCTAGTAGCGTGAATATGTTAAAAAATAAAATCGACACATGCCTCAGAAGGGCGGGATACACATAGATGAAAGGGTCGAACTCTCGATAAGCCAAAGGGTTTCCTTGTCCACCTGCCACCTAGAGCTAATTCTCTGGGTGGCAATCTTGTTCAATCTTGTTAAACCTTTGCCGTCGAGGTTATCGCATTCAACAATGGTCTTTTAACACTGCGTAAGCGTATACGATGTGCCTTATATACTTTATATCACATTTGCATTCGTTAGCAAAAGACGTGGTTTCCGTGCTTACGACGTCCAACAAAACTGTTTTGGCTGTAATAATGACCATTTGCCTGTTTGTCAAAAGTTTGGACCACAATGTCTCTTACGAACCAGACTCGATAATGTTGAATGGTCGACGAAATAATAAGACCACCAGCAGGGAAAACAGACCCTTCAACACCCGTGAAATACAAAGAAAGAAGACCCATAAACAAAGAAAAATAGTAAAATCAAGATCAGAGAACCCTTCAAAGATATCCTCAAAGATATCTTCCTTGCAAGTCATACATGCGTTTGTTACCAGCAGAATTGACGTAGGAAATGCATTACTCCACCGACTGCCTGTGAAACAACTAGAACGGTTGCAGAGAGTACAGAACTGGGCGGCCCGCCTTGTCGACGGCGCCAGGAAGTTCTGTCATGTCACACCTCTATTGATGAAGCTGCACTGGCTGCCAATAGCGGTTAGAGTAGAGTATAAGATACTTCTACTCACGCACCGAGCACTGACTGGCTGTGCACCACAGTATATCACCAAATGTTTGAACAGACGTCAGCCAACTCGATTGTTGCGCTCCAGTGAACACAATCATTTATGTGTACCACGTGCATCGCGTCGCTGGGGTGATAAATCCTTTTGCGTGGCAGCCCCAACACTATGGAACTTGCTGCCGAAAAAGCTGACTGCAACAATAATGACAAACACTGATTTTAAATTAAACCTTAAAACTTATCTGTTTTCCCGAACATTCTGTACGGCGCCGTGAGCAACGATTGTTGGAACGGCGCAATATAAATGTCACGATTTTATTTTATTTTATTTGCACGCTTGCCAAGACACTGCTCGCATTGGTGTGATATTTGCTACGGCAGGGAACAGTCGATCAAATCCTCTGACAGTGTGAACGATGGAAAGATGAATTGAAGAAGGAGACGCTCCCAGCTAGAATGAATGTGCATCACCAGAGAAGAGGAATGCTTCAAACTTACTCGCCAGGCATGTAACGACCCAGGTTGCCAGATGCAGCTACAAGGACGACGACAACCGCTTGCTTCCACATTAGTCCATGAGCCAGACAAGATTTGAGTCTCAAATTGAAGGACTAATTCCCACTATGATTTTTAGTTACACCAATATTTATTTTTAGCTTATTATCTTTTTGGTCGCCATCTTTAAACATTGCTGCCATTTTCAAGCGGAAGTCAAGCTATTCAAAACTGATGTCCTATGGTCAAATCTAGTTGTTCATAATAAAATTCCAAGTACGGCAATACTAATATAATATTTCTATTATCATCATTGGCACAAATACATGTCAAGGAAAACGCAAAAACTTGCATTTTTCCACAATATATTTTAATTCAGTTTTAGTAATGTTTTATAAACATACATCATCCATTTTTTACTTTCTGTAATTCTGTCATTTTATAAATCTTCTATACTGCTTCTATATGTTGTCGGCACATCCAAATACAAACGTACCCGCATCCGGTGTCTGTAAACGGGAACACTACCTTACACACATCATTTACCTCTTAAAGCAAAATGGCTTGGCAGATTTGGATTACATTTTTGTCAATACGTAAATGCATACGTACTACGCATTCATGATGTAAGGTACAGAACAAATAAATTGTGCATACGTTTTATTAACCTAATAACTACTTCAGAAGCCGTACCAACAATTAGCCTATACATGTTGTGTTTAAACTTCTGCCTTCGAATATATACAGTCAATAAAATATGTAAATCATGCTATATGATCGGCAATTGCGCATTGCTATACACACCATCTGTTTTTAAAAGGTTGGCCCTAAACCATAGCAATACAATACCTTTTAAGTGACGCCGCGATAGTAACTTTTAACCACTCTTTGCATTAGCATGTGTTTAATCCAGCTATTATACTAGGTAACTAGGCGTAATTTCTATTTAACTGAACTATTTTCCAAGAAATTATGTGGGTAAAAGATATAGAGAACGCCTCGAATTAACTTGAGGCAGAAGTAATAATGGTATTTCGAACTGATAAACTAATGATGTCAATTTTCCGCCGTCTCTGCGCGCACACGTTTCTTCGGGTCTTGCGCGGTGCAAGTGCTCGCGTTAACAAATTGGCATGGTCCATAACCCAGTCTTGTGAGTGTTGGTGCTGTGAAGACATCTGAGCACGTCCTACTCTGCGAATTATCAATACTTCCATAGGTAAGACTGAGGTAATCAAAATCCAGAAGCATCTCGGGCACGAGTACTCTTATTTGGCTCTGAAAGGAATCCACATAGCTGTGCATTGATAAACTATCAAGTGTTGACAGTGATTATGTTCTACTTCCTTCCAATGTACATCATTCCATCCCAATACTGTTGGCGTTCGACATCATCAATAGGCAAGAGAACTCACCGACTGGCGGAGGAACATCACATCGAGTCAATGGTATCATTCTCCAACCAAAGTTGTTGACATGCGTGCCGCATCAGACTCTTTCTAAAACAGACTAGAAGCAATTAATCCAGCTATCCGATAAATTGTTTCCAGTATACACCGTTGGGAAAAGATAAGGCCCACATGCAGTCAAACCAGCTGATTTATTCGGACATGTTGCAGATGCAGCATCAACAGCACAACGGAGTAACCACGTTTGAGTGTTGACTCGTTTGCTGGAACCGTTCGATCAGAAAATCAGCTCTTGGATGGCAAAAAGGATACACACTGTGTTTTCCCATCCTCAAGGGCCGTAGCTATGGTCAGTTGCAAATATTGACGGAAGCATGAAGAAAACTAGCGAAGTTGCTCTTGTAGTGTACCTGGAAAGTATGGTGGACTCGGCAGATGATGGTCCTGAACCACGTGCTACACTGATTGATGCAGCGGGTCTAACATAGAGGCTAAACGGAAAAAATCGCCCCTTTGAAGAGTTATCTAACCAGATCTTTTAATCATCGTTGCATGCTGGTCAAGGACGCGATCTCAAAGGTGTATTATTTGAGACCAATAGATCGTGTCCGTTGAGCGTGTGAACCACGGACCACAAGAGTTTATCACATTCAAGAAAATAAGACCAAGCCACAACAATGGAGACATTTGTTGGCGTGCAGTGAACCAAAAAATAAGTTCACCAAGCTTTTAGCGGAGCCCTGGAAAGAAGAATCGAAAAGGTAGAAGCTGTGTAGTCAAATAATTTTCGTTACCTGTGAAGAGGAAACTTACGAGAGAGGCATGTCAAGATCCAGACCGTCAGATGCAGCCACGTCAGATGCAGTTTCTAACGCCGAGGTCCGTTTGCTTCTACGTTCGCTATAATGCTGCAGTTAATTATTGTCCGTCCTGCAGTTGTATATATCCTTGTTGACAGAATGGGTTGCCTTATCTGAATTATACGGAAAAGTTACGTCGTAGGAAATGTTGGTACATCATTGGACACTCTTTTCAAGCTATGTCAACAATGCATAATACACATGTAGGTTCCTTGCGTAGTTCACCTTGCCCAAAGCGAGGCACCAGAGAGGCACTTTTTGGATGCATGCCAAGTAAAGATCACCTCGCAACAGCCCAAGCAGGATGCTCACCATGTAGATGTACGTAATCCAGAACCGTGTCAGATGGCCACGATGTTGACGCGGAACATCCAGACAGGCCACGAACAAGTCCAGGATATGTGTACATGAAACGTCGATCACGGCAGCAACAACAGTTTTGTGACAAGTGTTCGTATGAATACTCTGCAGTATGTGAAAGGTGTTGTTAAAGTTGGGACAATCGTCAGGATAATCCAACTCCACCCATTCCTGGAATCCTTTCCATGCGAATCACGTCAAAGCTTCATGTGGAAATTTTCCATCATGAGAAAACATTTTCGTTACTGGTTGGGGTGCTTCATCGCTATTATAGTGGCCTTGGCGAACAGAGCACATCTGTGCACAGTTTTTAAGCTGAAGGAGGACATTATGTCCAAGGCGTTGCGTAACATTTCTTGGACAATGGCCAGTGTTGCATGTTGAGTGGTATTGGACAAGTAGTCCACATAATTTCCCAACTCAACATGTTCTCTTGTGATTATGTTGAATGCTGTCCATGAGCTGATTTTTTGATCGGACGGTTCCAGCAAACGAGTCAACACCCACACGTGGTTACTCCTGATACTTACTTGCGCTGATGATGCTGCATCTACAAGATGTCGAGGTAAATTAGGTGGTTTGACTGTATGTGGTCCTTCTCTTTTCTCAACGCTGTACACTGAAAGCAATTTCCGGGATAACTGGATTGATCGCTTCTTGTCTGTCTTAGCAACAGTAAAGTTGTCTGATGCGGCATGGGACGTCAACAACTTTTTTTTGGAGGAGAATGATGCCATCGACTCGATGTGATGTTCTACCTCCAGTAAGCGATTCCTCTTGCCTATTCATGTTGTCGAACGCCAACACTGTTGGGACGAAATGAGGTCTATTTGGAAGTAAGTGGAACGTATTACTGTCAAAAAGTTTAGTTTATCAATGCACAGCGCTGTGTCAAATTCTTCCAGAGTCAAACAAGAACATCCATGCCCGAGAGGCGTCAGAATTTTGATTACCTCAATCTCACCTGTGGACGTGTTGATAATTCAGAAGTAACACGTGTTTAAATATTTTCACAGCACCGATACTCACAGCAGTAATAACATCCTGGGTTATTGGCCATGCCAACGTGTTAGAGCGAGCAGAACAGCCCTCACTTGCACCGAGGAAGGCCCGAAGAAATGTTGAGATGGCGAAACAGTAACATAATTAGATTGTCAATTCGAAATACCATTACCGCTGCCTCAAAATAATTCGAGGCTTCATCTCTATATTTTACAAACAAGATTTCTTTGAATATATTTAGATAATTAGAAGTTACGCCTAGTTACCAGCTGAACGGAAGCACATGCTAAAACAAAAGGGCGGTTAAAATTGACTAACAAAAATGCTCGTCATATGACGGCATGCCTTGGTAGTTTACAGTCGTGATAGTAATATTTAACAAATGTTAGAAAACACAACGTATCGTTACATAAAAACCATCACGCGCTCGCAGTTAGGTGTCTACTCATTGTTTGTTCAAAATGAAGAAGGAGGTCGGAGATAATGTGAAGTTCACGTCCATCGATAGACCCTAGTTAGTGTAGACTTGTTAAATAATGTTCGTATTGCAATGTTACTGGCATGATTACAGCAGGGTTGGGGCGAGTACCCGACTAAAGTACTCAAATAACGAGTACGACTACTGTGATATGTACGAGTAACGAGTACTTCATCCGAGAGAGTACTCGAGTAACGAGTACGAGTACTTTTGAAAGTACTTGTATGTGTACTTTTGAAAGTACTCGAGCACATGTATTTAATAATTTTCGTTAATCATGTTGCTGCTCCTCCAGCTGCTCCTCCAGCTGCTCCTCCAGCTGCTCCTCTAGCTGCTCCTCCAGCTGCTCCTCCTGCTGCTCCTCCTGTTGCTCCTCCAGCTGCTCCTCCTGCTGCTCCTCCTGCTGTTCCTCTAACTGCTCCTCCAGCTGCTCCTCCAACTGCTCCTCCAGCTGCTCCTCCAGCTGCTCCTCCAGCTGTTCCTCCTGCTGGTCCTCCAACTGCTCCTCCAGCTGCTCCTCCAGCTGCTCCTCCAGCTGCTCCTCCAGCTGCTCCTCCTGCTGCTCCTCCAACTGCTCCAGTTGCTCCTCCAACTGCTCCTCCTGTTGCTCCTCCGACTGCTCCTCCAGCTGCTCCTCCAGCTGCTCCTCCTGCTGCTCCTCCAGCTGCTCCTCCTGCTGCTCCTCCAACTGCTTCACCTGCTGCTCCTCCAACTGCTCCTCCTGCTGCTCCTCCAGCTGCTCCTGCTGGTCCTCCAACTGCTCCTCCAGCTGCTCCTCCAGCTGCTCCTCCAGCTGCTCCTCCTGCTGCTCCTCCAACTGCTCCTCCAGTTGCTCCTCCAACTGCTCCTCATGTTGCTCCTCCAGCTGTTCCCCCTGCTGCTCCTCCAGCTGCTCCTCCAACTGCTCCTCCTGCTGCTCCTCCTGCTGTTCCTCCAACTGCTCCTCCAGCTGCTCCTCCAACTGCTCCTCCAGCTGCTCATCCAGCTGCTCCTCCAGCTGCTCCTCCAGCTGCTCCTCCAGCTGCTCTTCCTGCTGGGCCTCCAGCTGCTCCTCCAGCTGCTCCTCATGCTGGTCCTCCAACTGCTCCTCCAGCTGCTCCTCCAGCTGCTCCTCCTGCTGCTCCTCCAACTGCTCCAGTTGCTCCTCCAACTGCTCCTCCTGCTGCTCCTCCTGCTGCTCCTCCAGCTGCTCCTCCTGCTGGTCCTCCAACTGCTCCTCCAGCTGCTCCTCCAGCTGCTCCTCCTGCTGGTCCTCCAACTGCTCCTCCAGCTGCTCCTGCAGCTGCTCCTCCTGCTGCTCCTCCATCTGCTCCAGTTGCTCCTCCAACTGCTCCTCCTGCTGCTCCTCCAGCTGCTCCTCCTGCTGCTCCTCCAGCTGCTCCTCCAGCTGCTCCTCCAGCTGCTCCTCCAACTGCTCCTCCTGCTGGTCCTCCAACTGCTCCTCCAGCTGCTCCTCCAGCTGCTCCTCCAGCTGCTCCTCCTGCTGCTCCTCCAGCTGCTCCTCCAACTGCTCCTCCAACTGCTCCTCCAGCTGCTCCTCCAGCTGCTCCTCCAGCTGCTCCTCCAGCTGCTCCTCCTGCTGGTCCTCCAACTGCTCCTGCAGCTGCTCCTCCAGCTGCTCCTCCAGCGGCTCCTCCTGCTGTTCCTCCAACTGCTCCTCCAGCTGCTTCTCCAGATGCTCCTGCAGCTGCTCCTCCAGCTGCTCCTCCAGCTGCTCCTCCTGCTGGTCCTCCAACTGCTCCTCCAGCTGCTCCTCCTGCTGCTCCTCCAGCTGCTCCTCCAGCTGCTCCTCCAGCTGCTCCTACTGCTGCTCCTCAGCTGCTCCTCCAGCTGTTCCTCCTGCTGCTCCTCCAGCTGCTCCTCCAGCTGCTCCTCCAAAACAAATTTGGACTGGTAGAAATCTAGTCACTGGATTGACCTACACCTGAGCATTCCACCTGGATCCCCATTTCACCGGGATCCCCATTCCACCTGGATCCCCATTCCACCTGGATCCCCATTCCACCTAACCCTATTCCATTCACTCATGCAGCCTTGAGCCTGTTGACAATGTGATTGTAAACAGCTATGCCTTTCTAGAGATGTGTCAGATCTTCAAAAGGAAGCCAGTTTCTGACTGTATGACTGGATTAGACAACACCAGCTGGTCAGGCCTACTCAGTGTGGACACTGTTTGAAGCCATTGTGGGTTTATTTGACATTCAAGTGTAAGTATAGGTCATTGATGTGATGGTCAGTCCTGTCTCCCAGTCTTGTTCAAGTGATCTGAACCAGTCAGTAAAGAGTGTTCATAATGAAGATCATAATACGTGCACATGATGTTATGATAAAATACATACAACGTATTCCCAGAGTACTCCCAAAGTACTAGTAAATACTCGTATTTTTAATGAGTAACGAGTACGAGTACTTTAATATATACGAGTAAAAGTACGAGTAACGAGTACTTCGTGAAAAATCAGTACTCTAGTACCAACGAGTATGAGTAACGAGTACTTCGGCCCCAACCCTGGATTACAGACATAAGCAGGTGGTGCCAGCGTTTATTTCATGATGCCAAATCCATTAGGCAGGGACTATTTTCCCAAAGTATTCTCTGCGTTCGCATAATTCGTACGATTATTAAGTATAACGCGCACATTACGTTTTACGTTCAGCACAACTGATTTACCCCACAAAAGGTGAGAAACTTGAGATCTATTTGTTATTGTTAAAAATATGGGTCTGATGTCCTATTTTAGGGATCGTAGCTTAATCCCTGAAAGTTTGGCGCTCGAGATTCAAGCCGTCTAAGAAGAAACGTTAACCTACCCGTATACGCAAGCTCGATTACAAGTAGATTACTGCGGCATCACCCTTAAGGGTATTATTGGGCCATTTAAACGGCCAACCGTTTAAAAACAGATTATGTGCATAGCAATACGTAATTGCCGATTATATAACTAGATTAACATATTTGATTGAATTTATATATTCGAAGGCAGAAGTTTAAACATAGCATTTATAGGCTAATAATTGGCACGACTTCTGAAGTGGTTATTAGGCAAATAAATCATATGCATAATTAATTTATTATATTTAGGACATCATACATGCGTGTTACATATAAGTTTATGTATTCACAAAATGTCATGCAAATCTGCCAAGTCATTTCCTTGACATTTTCCCATATATTTGTGCCAATAATGATAATAGAAATATTATATTAGTGTTGCCGTACTCGGAAATTTATTATGAGCAATTTTTGTTCATACAATTTTAAGATCCAATCACTAGATTTTGCTGTAGGACAGTTTTGAATAGTTTGACTTCCGCTTGAAAATGGCAGCCATGTTTAAAGAGAGCGTCCAAAAAGGAAATAAGCTACGCTTCGGAAATGTCCACTGATATTGGTGTAACTAAAAATCATAGTGGGATTTAGTCTCTCAATTTGAGAATCAACTTCAATATGTGCAGGCTTGGCTCATGGACTATAGATGCAAGGCGCTGCTGCAGCTGTACACAGCATGTATCCGGGAACGAATTAAACAAAATACGCATGTAGTGTTAGGCTGTGGTACACCAAAGCAGAGTTGACAAGAAGTTTGGCACGATATCTTTGCCTGCTTGTTATTCGCGGCAATTCCGTTGCTCGCAGACTGTCTAGAGATACACGGTGAAGTTGAACAATTAGAGCATTCGCACCTACTGTATTCCGACAGATGGAAGCACTTTATTATACATGCGGATCTCCGATTTCGTGGTTACCACTCAAACGATCAAAATCAGATACTTTATGCAGCTTCAAATGAAACATGCCGGTAGTAAACCACCTAGACACCCACCGTACTGGTTGCAGTATTGAGATAATAGTGAATGAGGAAAGGACATCGTACCTTTAAGGAAAAGTACAAAGGGTTTTATTAGTCAACTGGATGATATTTTACGGAAAACGTGTTAGTATTTGTAACAATTTAATACTGTTGTTATAGCAATCCATAATATAGCAGTTTTATGACACACTTGCACACACACGCACTGGCACACACGCAATGGCACACACACACACGCGCACAGTGCACGCGCACCGAACGCGCACGCACACGCACCGCACGCACGCACACACACCCATACACGCACTCACACATACCCGCACGAACACACTTGCGTGTGCGCGTGCGGGTATGATTGTATGCGCGCGTGCGCATGACAGCTGTATGACATTAGATCAAGGTGACCAATAACTTTCCTTATTTCATTGGTTGATTTGATAAATTTTTGTTTAGTCCACTTTATGCCGACAAAATACTGCAGCACTAAAGCTTAGAACTATATTACAATCAGACGACATCTAAACATATTAATCATACCTCTATTAGTAACTCCGTATCAGTTAGCATATACGGATCCAGGAAGGTCTGGGGGGCACGTGCCCCCCTAGACCTGCCTGCCCGAGGACCTCTTTGAATGGGTCCACGTGACTGTGCCCCCTAGATCGTTTGAAATGTGTCCCCGTTGAGATTACAATATGGTGAAGTTACGTCGACGCGGCGGCTACAAGTTTTCAACAGCACCCCCTTTCCCGGTCTCGTGATGTCACAAGTCGAGCCAAGAACTGTGGAGAAGCTGAATATACTGTGGCGCGCAGGTAACAAATTGTCTACACCATTTGGTTCGTTTTTGCCCCCCTAGACCCGCTTTCTGAATCCGCCCCTGGTTGGCCAATGTACACACGTGCTAAGTTTTGTGCAATGTTTTCTAAATGTAAGCCTACTAATTTACCATTTGACGTGTTTAAAAGTCATTGGAATGCGCTACATATAGTCATACACCTCAAATAAATTCCAAATACAATATGACTTATTACCAGATATTGGCATACGTACAGGGCTATTCGTGTGCACACCCTTCAGCCATGTTTGCAAACATTCGCTAAAACAACGCTTTATATGAAGTGCCATTGCTCATCACTGTGTTTGCCTATGTAAACAGTAAAACTCAACGAGACATTGCCTTGTTAACTGGCCACCTCGTTAACTGGATTTCAGCCACTCGGTCGACATCCAGGGTTAGATCACACTTTTTTTCTTTGGCTCTTAATCAATTGTTTCGTACGATGTTCGTTATATGCAACATATCAAAACATACAACCAATACAATGTAGAAATATTCTGGCAATTCAGGGCCGGTGGTGGCATTACACTACTGCTGGTATTAATTCTAGTCTGTGTACGGAATTTCACTGATGTAGCTGTACTTCGTCCCGCTTACTGTCTTCGACGGTCTTGTTAGTGTGAATCAGCGCGCTCGCCAAATGTCAAAGAGCCGTTTCAGGAAATCAACCTAATTATCCGTCCGACCATCCATACGAGCAGGTTGTATTATTAATATTGGTCCAAACCCAAAACGCTTAAATCTGAAAGATCGTTACGTGACATAACATTAGATTTTGGCTTCAAAAACAATATACTGGACCAAAGCCAATGCATAGTGCATAGGCATGCACCCGAGAGTCGTATTATGAATCGTTGTTATGAACCAGTGCGAGCGAATATAGACGCAAGGGACAATCGGTTAGACACAACACAATAAACACAGTTAAGTTAATCCATCTTAACAATTAAACGTTAACAAATGATAACGGTATTGTTGCTCTCCAAAAACATCTGCTGAACGTTCGAACAAATAACCCAGCGGGACTGCCCAGGCTCTTTGTTAACGATTTGAGCCTCCCAATGGTTTTTATAGCAACAGTGTTGTGTGTCTGTGCGATACAGCCTGTCCATGCAGCAGTAGACTTTCCCGTCGCATTCTGAAGCATATTCAGGAACAGGTATTTAGCTATGAGCATAACCCTAATACGTGCGTACACGCGCGTGGATATACTGTGTGCGTGCGTGCGTGCGTGCGTGCTTGCGTCTACATCTGTATAACAACACAATGGAGACCAATAACTCTCCACATTTCATTGGATGATTTATTCAATTACCGTTTAGTACATTTTTAGACAGAACATGAAGATTATAAAATGAAAAAGTATCACTTTGTTTAATTAAACGAACATTTAGGTAACACAATCAGAGGACAGGGAAATAAAAAAAATATTTAAGCCCTACCTCAGTTAAAAACCCCGTGTTAATTGGGTGATGTACACTCATGCTGTGTTTCTACGTAGGCCTACTAATTTATCTATCAACATTTACAGAAAACGCTGGGTAAAAAGTAAAACTCAACGAGGTCTTGTCCACTGGCCACCTCGTCTACTAGACCTTGACCATTCGTTCAACATCCTGGGTTAGACCAATCATTTTTATTTTCTTTGACTCTGTCAATTGTGTTATATGTAACAATGCAACTTGCCAACCGTATAATTCACACTAAATAGAAAATATCGTCGCAGTCCAAAGGTGGTGGTGAGAGAACTGTACACCTGGCATTTATCCTAGACTGCGGACGGTTCACCGAATCGGTCGTACTTCGTTCCACTTGCTCTTGTCGTCGGTCTTACTTGTGGGAGCAAGGCGCTCACCAAATATCAAAGAGAAATTTCAAGAAAACAACATAATTACTCGTCCTTACTTTGCGTTTTACCCAAAACGCTTAAGGAAGCTGCCCCTGGTTTAATCATACGATCCAGAAACTTGAAATTTTATCACGTTGTACTTGATTCAAATACGATTCTAATGATGTGTACATTGTGTAGGGTTGCCATACATGTAAAATGTTACATCGGAATGAAGACACCCACGTCTATGCAATAAACGGTCCAATTGGTGACCAATTTTTACCAATTTTTACCAATTTGTACCTTGGTACACTTACTTGAATTATCACTTCTATTACAACATTTTTACTTATTTATGTAGTGTGATCACCAATACAAATAAATACCCATACAATTTCTCAAAATATATATAAAAATTTGTTTCACTACATCTTAGAGGAAATACGAGAAATTTCCGAGGTCGGACCTAATTGCCATTTTTTTAAACAAAATGTACCGTAAAAATTATTTTGTTACCAGATTTGACACAATTAGAGATTAATATATATATCAAAGTTAATAATAATAATAACATAACCATGGTACCTCACCAGGTTTTTTTAAGATACTGTTTGAAAATTCTATGGACAAAATTTCCAAAAATGTGATAAAATAAACCAAAAAACTCGTTATTACAATATTTATATTATAATGAGAATTAAGTATGTTCAGTTGGTGTTTTAATCATTTCTTAATTCTCAAAGCCCAAATATATTACAAAAGGAACAAATTCAATTGAAATATAGTATATTTTCTTGTTATTATATACATTAAATAATATCCTATTCGATCGAAGAAATTCTTGCTAAAAATACGTTGATCAAATTTTACACGTCAATAATTTCCATATAAAGCATTTAGATTATATGATGTTGTACATATTTATTTCCATAAGACAAAACCATGGATCTGACAAAAACAAAAGTTCACTGGTACCCCAAATTTCACAGTAATACAAAAAGTAACAAACATTGTCTTACTGAATTGGATCATAGCGAAGGCCAGAAGGTGCCACTTTTGTAGCCATGCCATCAGAGAGAATCTTGTCAACGATTAGGGCTTGGAGCGAAACTTTGTTTTCTTTTGTGTGGATTTTGTGCACAACACTTTCAAGTATGCTCATAGTTACTGCGTGTTGCGAGAGCGCCTCTGGGTATGGATCCATATGGCACATCAGTTTCTGTAGCGAAGTTACATCACTGAGATCGTATGTGGTGTTCAGCATGTCCGCCACCATTACCTCCTGCTTATAACCACGATCTTTACGATCTGTATACATGGATTTAGCCAGTGGAAGGGTCCAAACAAAGACGCTTCCTACGGACTGGCCCCGCATATTCATTGTCAACTACCGTTTCCTGATGGATTACATGGTTCAGGACGACAGAGTGTGTGCTGTTGTTTCATCAGTACAGTGGGCAAGCAACTCGAAAGAGGGGGATTTTTATAACTGTGGGCACTGTCTTTCTGCAGCCTTGTGGCATTACTCACGTTACGTTGATAAACAGTCTTCTTGCAAAATTTCTCTTCTCTTCAATTCATTAGGGCGACTTCGCCATCACCCGCCGTCAGGTAAAGCCATGAAAGACATGCGCAGAACATGTGCGCAGTAAACTAGGGGCAGCCTCCTTAAATCAGAAAGAACGTCATATAATTGAATAACGCGCCTAACGATTACACCTATTTTCGTTATGTGGTCATGCGAGAGTATTAATGTATTCTGCAGGCCTTCGTACGCAATAATAAGTATGCGACGGTGTTCCGAAATTGTAAAGTTGAGTGTCCCATTTTTGTTATCCCAAACGTGACCCCTTTGGGAGGTGCGTCCGTGTGTGTACTTGTGTCATTTCATTATGGTGTCTATTTGAAGCATTAGTGTTTGTCTGATCTTCGTACTAACATACACGGAACTAGAGATTGTATAGTGTTTGCTAAAATAAATGAGAATACTTGAAACAGACAAGATTAATGAGAAGACACACTAACGAAATTCTTGGCCAACATGGCTTAAGAACCTGCGTTCTTCGTCTTACGTTCGATTTGCATATAAAGCCGATAAGTAAGCAAGAACAGAATTACGCCTTCTTCGTTCAAACAACGACTAGACGTTCCTGGTATTCTTTCATTCAGGCCGCAATTACAACATTTATACAGCTGATTGAACTAAAAATCTCGTAACCGTCATCTTAAGTGTGAATTCAACGTGATCCTGATGTGTGTAGATGCATTGTTCCTGTAGTAGTTACCAAATAAAGATTGACAAAATGTACCTTTTAGTTTTTCATTATTTATTTCAGAAAAGTGATAGTTTGCCATTGAACACGATACTGCACAAACTCAGATTTTGGTTTCAGAAACAATATACTCTGTCAAAGCCAGTCCACACGGCGTACGCATGTACACACTAATTTTGTGCGTATCGTTGCTTGTTAAGTTATTATGAACCCGGCCATGCGTATTATACCGGCACAATTTCGCACAAGCGTTTAACCACCACGCAATAAAACATATATATATATATATATATATATTCGTTTACACAGACTCCCTCTTCCTAACGTTTAACAATTAAACGTTACTAACTGGCATTGGTATTGTTGCTCTCCAAAAACCTCTGCTGAACCTGCGCGCAAGTAACCCAGCGGAACTGCCCAGGTTCTTTGTTAACGATTTGAACCTTCCAATGGTCCTCATAGCAACAGTGCTGTGTGTCTATGTAATACGGCCTGTCCAAGCAGCAGTAGACGTTCCAATTATTCTTAGGTCGCTCAAATAATTTCCCCCGACAGCAAATCTGCTTGTTTTGGTCGTACAACTTGTTGTCGCATACTGAAGCAAATTCAAGAACAGACGTGTAATCGTGAACAGAACGGATGCATATGTGTGGATATTTTTCAAGGGAACTTGCGTGCATACTCTATTTGTCAGTGATATGTGCACAAAATTTGATGTAATATGTATGTGTGTGTGTGTGTGTGTGTGTGTGTGTGTGTGTGTGTGTGTGTGTGTGTGTGGTGTGTTGTGTTATTCAAAGCAGTCATCCAATGAATCCGCATGCATAATATAATTACAATATTCATTTTGTTTTTAACCACGTCGCAAAAAAAATCGAACCTGTCTGGCGTCAACTTCAATGGTAGCTCGTCTGTGAAAATGTGTTGGAAATCATGGGGTACTACTAATTGTGTTTGTTTGTTTGTGTGTTTGTGTGTTTGTGTGTGTTTGAGAGAGAGAGAGAGAGAGAGAGAGAGAGAGAGATAGATAGATAGATAGATTTATGCGTGTGTGCATGCATGTACCTATATATATATATATTATAATATATATATATATAATATATATATATATATATATAATGTATATTTATATATGTGTGTGTGTGTGTATAAATATATGTATATACGTATGTATTTATACATGCATGTACTCATGTATATATTCCCGTGTGTACACTGATATTTTTTTACTTGATGTCAATGTGTCTATATTATTTGCATGGACCGTGTTTCCGATAATAATTACAATACTTACTTCTGGTAACGAACAACCAGCTAGTGCAAAGTGGCGTTACTAGTACTAGGAGCACTGGCAGAATAAGGTAATTCGACATTACCGTGCTGCAAATAAATCAAATGCTGTTTTTTCTCACGGGAATAAGAATAAGTAATTCATGCTACATATAATCTAATTATTACTATATTTATGAATTTGGAACGGCATCAAGTATATGTAATTCACTTTTAGTTTAGAAAATACAACAGAAGATTTTAAACCGCGTATGCATACACTTTTTCTCACATAGTCACAACGTTATTAATTACAAAATATGCATGATCATACAAAGCTAGAGTACATAGTCAGGATTTCAGAGGAAAGAAACAAATCATGTCTTTATTTCATCTTACCCAATATGGAATGTCGTACACACACACACACGCACGCACACACACAGACACACACACACACACACTCACTCACACACCACACATACACACATACGCGCGCACGCACACACACACACACACACACACACACACACACACACACACACACACACACACACACACACACACACACACACACACACACACACACACACACAATTATATAAAATTTAATGTCACCTGTAATAAAGTTAGTCATTCATTCGTTGCCTCACTTCTGGTTTGAACTTAAACTAAAGCATATTCATGACATACACAGAACAACATCATGACTATAGCACTAAGTAAATAAATATGTAAACGACTGACTTAATGTGTAACAATGTTTAAGTTCATGTAGTCATGGAGTTCTGTACTTACATCTATAGTAGTTGCGTTATTCACAGCGTGCACGGTAGGATGATAACAAACAATCTGGCTCTCCTGTTCTGCCGCCAGCATTTATATAGCGATCTCAAGTGTTTATGAAAAGTCGCACTTTACCGTAGCCGTTCCAACCGGTTTTTACCTTATCACGTGACTGCACACCCACTCCCACACCCACCCACCCACCCACCACCCACCCACCCACCACCCTCCCACCCACCCACCCACCCACCCACCCACACATTTGCGTCATTACCTTTTTTGATACAATTTGTCAAAAAAAAACATACTGTTAACCATACTCATTCCCAAACTATTACCTGATATGTAGACACTGTAATTGGAAAGGATACACCATTATTTGTAGTCTATTTTATAGCACGTGCACACGAAATTGCGGTTGTTATAATATAAGTTCTTCAGTCATCTGGGTGATGCTACATAGCATTGACAAGCCTCTTTATTCTGGGTTTGCAAATACAACGAGAGCATATCGAAGGTTACGTTCCACCTGCGACTTGTTTCAAAAGATACAGATGGTAGGAGGTGATTTAAGGCCGTATTGCTTCAGTCCTTGTCCAGAAAGACTACGAAAATCTTAGTGTAGAACTTCACTACGGCGACTGAATTTTCTGGAATCCCAGAAGCTCTGTCTGAGCAACATGATTGTCGTCAGATGTAGGTGTCTGTGGGACAGTGAATGGATAGGTTAGTAGCCCATATGTTTGTTTGCTTCCTTATTTCATGGTAATCTTAAGTATCTTATACGAACTATTGTTCCAAGGCTTGAATGTATTGCTCATCGCATGCACCCGCAACTTCTGAGTTCTGATATTGTTTCCAACAAGGCAAAGGTACCCAAAGAAATATTGCTCTTCCAATTGTTCGATTGCTGGTTTTGAATTTCTAAAAAATCGATGATCAAGCTTTTCATTAAAGTTCAGAGAGTTGAGCTGCTGAGCATATACACGAGGTAGGCTAGTTCCAGTATCAATCATATACACGAGGTAGGCTAGTTGCAGTATCAGCCATCTTCTAATCGTGTTGAGAGCTGATCCATTTTGTTTATGTTCCTAACAAACGCTACTCGAGTTCTTCTTTGAATGCTGCACTACGGCCAGTATACCTGTGGAGAGCGATTGAACTTCCGCGTAGAATATAAACATTCCATGAACATAGTTCATGTCCACACAGAGTTTCTTTAAAAGGAGAGACGACGCGGTATTCTCGTTCACTTCGATTCGCCTCGTCATCGTGACCAGTTCAGTTTTTGATCAACTATTTTCAACCTACGCAATAGTTGGTGTAAATTCAATACAAACAGAAAAAGGGCAGCATGGACATATTCATAACACAGATACACCGGTGAATAGGGGGGTACCGAGTGGATATCATCATCACTGGTGATGATGAACGAGATCATGACGCTATCATGCTCAGGGTACTGAGAAGGGCCAGAGAGAGGAATGTAAGGTTCAACGCCTCCAAGGTTTAACTGAAAATGAACAAGGTGCTCTACATGGGACATGTAGTGTCTGAAGCAGGCCTCAGTCCAGACCCGAGCAAGTTGGAAGCTATTGTGGGCATACCGCTTCCTATCGACAAACGTTCACTGCTCGGGTTCTTGAACATGATCAAGTACCAGGGAAAGTTATTTCCTGGAGAGTCCCACATTGCCGCACCGCTGCGAGCACTGTTGAAGGAAGATGCAGTGTGGTGTTGGCAGCCAGAGCATACAGATGCTGTGAATAAATTGAAAGGACTGCTCAGCAGCATGCCGGTGCTAAAGTTCTACGATGTACGCAAATCAGTGACACTGCAGTCAGATGCTTCGCAGAGTGGCCAGGGTGCATGTCTGCTGCAGAAAGGGCATGTAATTGCTTATGCTTCACGGGCACTCGTGGGCTCACAGCTACACCATGCTTAGCTAAAGGAGGAACGTCTCGCTGTAGTGTTTGCAACGAGCAAGTTTCACCAATACATCTATGGCAAAGATGTTGAGGCCCAAACAGACCACAAGCCACTTGAAATAATCATGAAGAAACCGATCGGCAATGCGACAGCTCGAGTGCAAAGAATGATGCTAAAACTGCAACGATATACAGTACATGTGGTGTATGTGCCTGGGAAACATCTACATGTTGCTTGTGGTCTTTCACGAGCATACGTAGAGGGTGAGCCAGACAAGGAGCTGATCGACAACGTGGAAGTCATGGTCCACAGTTTGACACGAGACTCTCCGGCAAGTCCAGGGAGACTGGAACAAATCAGAAGAGAAAGAGCTGATGACGCAACACTCCAACGGCTACAACGAGTCGTGATGGATGGTTGGCCTGATTCAGTTGACCAGTTGAGTACACATGAATGCTTACTGTCTGCAGTACCCGAGGCAATGAGGCATGAAATGTGGAAGACAAAATCAAGAGCCAGGACGGTGATATTCTGGCCAGGGATGTCTAAAGACATCGAGAACACAGTTGCGAAATAGCACACATCTGTACATTTCCAGAGAAGTCATCAGAAGGAGCCCATGATTGCACACGAGATACCGGACGGACCATTCCAGAAAGTCGCAATGGATATCATGACATTCAAGGGTCACAATTATCTGGTAGTTGTGGACTATTACTCGAAATATCCCGAGATTGCCAGGCTGGAGAATAAGACGACCGGATCAGTGATAGCTCATGTCAAGAGTATCAGCGCACGACACGGCATACCAGACGAGATAGTCGCAGACAATCAATCGTTCTGTAGTTACGAGTTTCGCAAGTTTGCACAAAGTTGGGGCATCAAAGTGTCCACATCCAGCCCAACTTATCCTCAGTCAAATGGACAAGCCGAACGAGTAGTGCAGACACTCAAGTCGTTGCTGAAGAAAGCCGACGAAGCAGGTCGGGACCCCTATATTGCTCTGCTAGAGTACAGGAACACCCCTGTTATTCATCATATATATCAATAAGTTTGCACAAGCCAGTAAAATGTTTAATTTAATAATTTATGCCGATGATACAACTCTATCAAGTACACTAAACTCTTTCAGCGATAACATACATGACGAAAATTTAGAATCTTTGATAAATGAAGAAATTGAATGGCTCAAAATAAATAAATTATAGCTAAGCATAGCAAAATGTAAATACATGACATTTCATAAAGCAAAGAAAAATGATACAGACACTTGCTCTGAAGATAGACAATGTAAATATTGAACAAGTCAAAGAATTTATTTTTTTGGGTTTAATTATATATATAAACTGGATAAAATATACTGAAAACATATCAAATGCTTTTCTAAATAATGGCATTTTAAACAAATTGAAACATGTGTTATATCTTCATATTAAAATAATATTATGTAATTCTTTAATTGTGCCACACATTAATTATTGCATCATGGCATGGGGCTTTCAATTAAATAGAATAATAAAACTTAAAAAAAAGCCGAGAAAATTATTACGTTAAGTAATTATATTTCCCACACAGAACCACTTCACAAAAAACTGAACTTGTTAAAAGTAGATGACATCCTTAAATTACAACAATTAAAATGTTAGTATAAATATTTACACAATGAGGATAATGTTTAACTATGAGGTACATAATCACGATACAAGAGTCAAGAATAAAATGTACATTTATAAAATTAAACATACATTTTCAAAGAAATGTCTTAGGCATAATTTGCCACTTTTACTAAATAACATTTCCGATATAATCAAAGAAAAGCTTAATACACATAGTTCACAAGGATTTGCCAGGTATGTTAAACTTTATTTCTTTACAAATTATCAAGTAACATGCACAAGGCAAAATTGCAATATATGTATGCAAAATTAAGAACCGACAATCACCTGTCAACTTGATAAAGTACAAAACAGTGCCTTAACGACAAACACAGTAATCATGTAAGCTTACTCACACTACACACATGCATACATTTATGTTTTTTTCTGGAAGAATTTTATTTGGGTGTTGTATTGATTCAATTAAAGTTTTATTACATAAGGTGGCTCCTCGATAGGGAAAACCATAGTCTTAGAGGAGTCTCCTGACCCTACGTTTTGTTATTTATTATTTGTCATACAATATTTACAATACGGTTATATAATTGTTATTATACATGGATGTATTGTATGTATTATTTGAAATGTCTGGGTCAAATAAAACAAATTCTTCTTCTTATTCTTCTTCTTCTTCTTCAGTGGACAGAAATATGCACCAGCACAACTGGCGATGAGTACTATGCTGCGGTCGAAACTGCCTGCAACCAAATCCGCACTCAAGCTAAGGGTAGTAAATGCCCAAACTGAGGGCAGGCACGGTTCAAAAGAGCTACGATCGTGGAGCCAAGCCGTTGACACCGCTCAGGCCAGGTGATGTCGTCCGTGTTCAGCGTAAATTGGGCTGGGATGGATCCCGCTGACGTTAAGTGTGCTCTCGAGACTTCTCGGTCTTATGTCATTCAACACGAGGGAGGTGAACTCCAGCAGTTGCCGTCATCTACTGAAGACACTGGAGCAACCACCATTGCTACTGTCTCAGTTGGATGAGCCTAACACTCCTGACGCACACAAGCCAGTAGATCCAGCACCACAGTTACCGATCCACCAGGACGACCTATCGGTCACTCCACCGTCACCTATTACACCGTCACCTATTACAGCTGGCAGCGCAACCACTCCGAGCTGAGATGCCACCCATGATGGAAAAGTTCCCGCGAGCTGAATGCTGTTCAAGATATGGTCGTGTGATCAAGACACCTAATATAAGAATGTTACATAAGATATAACACTAACAGGCAAAATTTGCAACAGTGGAATTTACGTTAGGATGCTTTTCTGTGTGAATGGGTGTTTGCAACAACCATTAATTTTGTATTTTGGTTTCAGAATGAACTGATATTGAACTCTAAAAGAAAGTACATGTAAACATTTTGTTTGTTACATTATTACGAGTTAAACATGTGCACGTTGATGTTTTGTTCGTTATACAATTGTGAGCTATAACTGTATGTGTCTTTATTAAAAAAAAGAAAATGGGATGTCATAGATTGTACTGTAGCTGGAAACCGTTATAACGGGTTGGTTATGCCTTGATATGCTACCATGCTACTTTACCATTCTCTTAATAAAGAGTCATCGCTTCCTGTTGAAGCTAGAAGCACACGTTGTGTTAAATACGAACATAATAGAATCAACACCAGCGGTTTTCAAATTGTCATTGACAGACGGAGTGGTTCCTTTACAATAGAAATGTGAAGACACCATACCGTTATTTAAAAAGGTTCGAGAAATAATTCACAGGACTACAGATCATTGAGTTTAACAACAGTCATTTGTAAATTATTAGAAAGTTTAATTACAGATCACATAGTGGATTTCCATAAAATGATGAATCCATATCGACATGGGTTCCTAAAACTAGTAAAAGTGAAGTCATACTTAGCAATGATATTATGTTTTTTGGAAGACATCACTAAGTGGGTAAAAGAGGGATCATTAATATATTTATCTACTTAAATTTTCAGAAAGCTTTCGTCAAAAGTGCCACGTAAAATATTATTGCTTGAAGTGATTGCCCATGACGTAAGCGATGGCATAATTAATTGGATCTAAAAATGGCTGATTGACAGAAGACAACGGGTAGTAGTAGAAGGGGAGGCTTCAAATTGGAAATCTGTTTTAGTATGGTACCACAAGGATCTGTATTGGGACCAATGTTGTTCTTAATATGCAACAGCGATTTAGACGTTTATACGAATGTGTTTAGAGAGGTTAGCCGTGATGGAGATGTTACAGTATTGCCGTCGGCCGTCGCAAATGTTAATTTTCAAATGTGTTTATAAATTCCGAATTCGTATTTTCGTTTGACACTGGTAACTTCCGGTAAAGATGGCGACCGCTGTATTCACACAAATTGAATAAACACTTATAATTTATTCATTGTGTTTAATTAACGTAGATTCCGTAACATCTTATTCAATTTGTACTTTGTACATTCGCCGCTTGAAGGTCTGTTACGCTGACCTGTCATTGTGGGTGGAAATTCACCGCTAGCCTTCGTTTTCCACTCTCAAGCTTATCGACGCCAAGCGTTCAGCGATTTCCGATGTATGGTGCGCCGTCATCGCCATAATTACCGACACCGAAATTCACCGCAATCATGTCGAATCACGGTGAAATAGAGACTGTTCCTAAGACTTTGAATAAAGCTAAGAGCGACCGTGCCAGTACCAAACGCAAAATTACGAATTTCATCAAGGAAGGTGATTCGTTGTTGAAAGCTGATGAGGGACTTCCAAGTACTGAATTTCGATATCTCGCTGAACGTATTCGAAAAGAGTTGGATGTTCTACACGTCGACAACCTTGAAATGCAGTGCGTTAGTGTTAGATGATGAATCTACTGATGAGAGAAGGGACTTTGAAAAACAAGTAATTGCAGATATTGAAAGCAACTACCTTGATGAAGTTAGAGACAGAGCCATACCTATGATCCATGAACTCATCAAGAAAGCTGAAAGTGTTCTACGCCGAGACTTACCACCGATACCACTTTTACCAGCGCCGCTCGCCCCAGCTCCGGCAGCCCAAATGCAAAAGCTCAAGTTTCCAACATTTTCTGGAGACATCCGTGACTACAAGCGGTTCAAAGAACTCTTCATTCATTTCACTAAACACCTAGACCAAACCGAATGTCTGTATCAGCTAGTCGAATCCATGCAACGTCCCGTCGAGAGGAAGAAAATCAAGCCGTGTACCAACATCAACAGAGCTTGGGAAATTCTTGATGAAACCTATGGGGATGACGACCGCCTCGTCGATACTCTTCTACATGATCTTGAGGACTTGAACTCGTACGCTACAAAAGGAAAAGTCAATCTCGCTGAAATGGAAAAGTTCACTGAAGCCATCCAGAACTTTATCACTCAAGTAGAGGGCATTCATATGACGCAAGACTTAAACGGTCGACTATTGGTCACACAAATCCGCCGAAAGTTATCGGAAGAACACTGCCTGTTATTTCTACAAAGAGTTGCTGATGGAAAGTCGGAAGACTCAGTCTATGGTTTAGTCAAATGGTTGAACTCCCACCTTATTCTTCTCAAGAAGACAAAGTCGCAAATCGAATGTGTTAACCAATCTCCGGTTCTACCGAAATCGAAAAGTGCAGGACAGTCTATGGTGTCCTCTGGAGCTAGAGGAAGAAAAGGTTATGGCGTGAAATCTGACTTTGTGAACACTCGGAAGGAATATAACACCATGTCTACACCGAAGTGCCCGATTCATCCTCAAATCTCGAATCACTTCTTGAAAGGCTGCTACAAGTTTCGCAATCTCCCACAAGCCGAAAAAATTGACTTGATGAACACTCATGGAATATGTCACCGATGTGGACATAACAACTGTGTCGCTGGAAAACATCCATTCAACTATGATAACTGTCAATTCATTGCGAACTGTCAGATTCCGACTTGTGGTATGAACACTCACTTTTCATCGATTTGCCCACGTGTGTATGGTCTAGACGGTTACAACCACTTCGATAGGAAATCTATCAGTGCCAATGCCTTGAATGCTGATGCTGAAAACTTCCATCCTTCGAAATCTCAGCCGATCTACAGAAACTCAAATCCTATGGTTGAATCCAGCAGTTCAGGCAAGGAACGTGTCACGTGCTCTGCCAACCGTCATGGGATATAAACGTTTTGGTGCAAAGAAGACCAAGGTCCGGATACTCCTCGACACCGGAAGTCAGATATCGTTGATACGTGAAGGAATCATCCCTCAGTCAGACACTTGTCACATGCAAGATTTCAACCTCTCCGACTTACCGAGATGAAGAGACTTTGTGGTGATGCTCAGATTGTCACCATTTCACAACTCCGCCGCTATCCTCATCTTGAAGACATCGATATCGTTGAAGCTCACGATGAGAAAATTGATGTCTTGCTTGGTGTGGAGAATGGTGACATACTCACATCAGAAGAACGTGTCATGGGTACAGACTTCGAAGATCTAGTTGCTGTTAGATGCCCATTAGGATGGTACATTCAAGGAGGTCGTGGTACAGAGGACATTCTTGCTAACGCAATAGTCAACTTCACACAAGTGTCCGCTATCAGTGATGTAGAAGATTTCTTAGGCATCGAACGTGTGGGCATGGAACCGAGACACTGCAAATGTGTAACTGAAGAACAAGATCACCTAGCGACGCAAACTATGAAGGAAAGCGTAGTCCAACTAACCGATGGTACCTACCAGATTCGCCTCCCATGGAGGAAGTCACCGCAAGGTTTGCCGAACAACTACGATTACGCTGTCAAACGCTTCATGAACCTGGAGAAGCAGTTCCGGAACAAACATCGCGAATGGGAAGTTTACTCGAAAGTGATGGACGATCAACTCAACCGTGGAGTTGCTCGTCTTGTGCCGATTTTAGAATTCGAAGCAGACATCAGCCAGGGCAAAAAAATGTGGTTCTTGCCTCATTTCGCAGTGATGAAAGACTCCGTTACTACTCCAGTACGTGTTGTCTACGACGGCAAGGCTAGGTACCAAGGACACTGTCTGAATGACTACTTTGCCAAAGGTGACAATCTCAATGTAAACCTCTTTGATGTTGCGCTTCGCTTCAGAGAGTACGAAGTGGGTGTGATCGCTGACATTAGTAAGATGTTCCAAGCTGTCAAAGTCACTACAGAAGATGCCCGCTTCCATCGTTACGTGTTTCGCAAACATCCAAATGACCCGATTCAGGTTTATGAACTGCTCACTGTTACCTTTGGTGACAAACCTTCTCCTACAGCAGCAACTGTCGTTGTCCGTCATGTTGCTGCAAATAATGCTACCGACGACTCCGAGATCCAGCGTATTGTCGCCAACCAGTTCTACGTGGATGATCTGAACGACTCCCAGAGATCGATCGAGGGCACTCTCCGCCTGAAACATAATCTTACCGTCGCTCTTGATAGAGGGAACTTCAAGATCCGGAAATGGTTGTCGAACAAGTCAGATGTTTGTGACACCGAGTACTATCCTAAGGATGACATCGCTATGGCACTCGGTACACGTTGGAACCTAGTAGAGGACACACTTAGTGTCAAAGAAGTAACCCTCAACGAATGTACTCCGACGAAACGCAACATTCTCAAGACGACTGCATCCTACTACGATGTCTACGGAATGCTGTCAGGAATCCTCGTCCGACCAAAGATGTTGCTTCAGAAGCTCTGGACTTTTGGTCTTGATTGGGACACTCCAGTTAGTCCAGACAGTGACTTGTTTCAGATGTGGGAAAGTGTGAAGCATGACCTGAAAGATGTTGGCACCGTCAAGATTGAACGCTGTCTGATCCCAGAAAAGTTACGCGGAATGTCGCCATTGCCAGAAGTATCCCTCCATGGAGCCAGCGATGCTTCCGAAGATGCCATGGGGATTGGAGTCTGGCTGAGATGGTCTGCGAAAGAAGATGATGATGCTGAGCTATCGTTCGTTTGCGCCCGAGCACGATTGACTCCGTTGAAGCAGACAAGTATGCCGCGTAAAGAGCTTCAGGCAATTCTTCTCCTGAGTCGCATGATGCTCACTGTGGAAAATTCTCTTCGGATTGAGATCGCCTACAAAAGGATATGGACAGACAGCATGACAGCCATTAGCTGGCTTCGGGGACAATCGAAATCCTTCCGTTCGTACGTGGCCAGTCGAGTCAGGGAAATAACGTATGACTTTGATCCCGTCACTGACATTGCTTACGTACCGAATGGTCAAAATGTCATTGATCTCGTCTCCCGTGGTGTTGATGTCAGTCAATTGCAGAAAGTCATTGATGGACCTGGCTTCCTGAAATTACCTCCCGTCTACTGGCCTACAACTCCAAAGAACGTCCCAGTTGACAAGGACGATGCTGAGCAAACGAAGTTTCACATCCGCAATGCCAAAGTGCTGACGTTGAATGTGACTCGGCTTGATCCTATCGTCGATCCGACAAAGTTCTCCAGTTGGCCTCGTTTGGTAATGATGACAGCCCGGGTGATGTCTCTGAAAGACTTACCCAGGACCCAGTGGTTGAAGCAATTCGTATCAAAGATCTGTCAACTTCCGTCACGTCGAAGAATTAAAGAAGCTGAACTGTACTGGATTCGATATGCTCAGAAGGACCTTGACCTGGAAGATAAGCACATATCCAAGCTGAATCCATTCGCCGATGACAAACAAGTCGTCAGAGTAGGAGGTCGTATTCGCAACGCTCCGCTGTCCTTCGACATCCGTCATCCATGTCTCCTTCCGCGGAAAATTCACATCAGTTTGCTCATCGCCCGTGACAGACACAGGCATGCTCTTCACAGAGGACATCTCAGTACTGCCGCTGAAATCAGGAAGATGTACTGGATTGTTGGCGATACGAACCTCTGCAAACGAGTGGTTCGTGATTGCAAGGTTTGCAACCGTCATCGAGGAAAACCTTTACAGCAAAAGATGGCCGATTTGCCCAACTTCCGCATCAAGCCTTTTTCACCTCCCTTCCAGACGACGATATTGGATTACCTGGGACCGATCCAAGTGAAACTTATCAGAAACACCGTTGCCAAGGGATGGTGTGCAGTCTTCGTCTGTGCTGTTGTCCAAGCAGTACATCTGACGTGTGTTCAAGACTTGTCGACATCCGCGTTCCTGTAAGTCCTTGAACGTTTCATCAGTATCCGAGGAGCTCCGGCTCTTATCATCAGTGACAATGCAACGTGCTTCCGTGGTGCTGACAACGAGATCCGTGATCTTCATTTTCGCTTGAATCACGACGAACCCTACAACCATGGTCTGCAATTCGAGATCGATTGGAAGTTTTGACCTCCTGGTGGTCCGCATCATCAAGGTCTAGTGGAGCGCATGGTACAAGAAGTGAAGAAGTCCATGAAGCACTTAGTACAAACCGACAAACTAACCTTCATTGAGTGGGAGACTGTTTTTTCGCAAATCGCCGGTCACCTAAACAGTCGTCCTATCACTGCCTCGTCGTCGTCGCCTCTCGATGAACCGCCTATCACGCCCAACCACTTTCTCATTGGTAGGGGCGGTCTTCCAAGTCCTCAAGTGCCATGTGAGGAATATGTCGGCAACACACGAAAACGACGCGAACTTTGCACCTCAATGGTTGAAGGATTCTAGCGCCGTTGGATGATGAACATTCACAGGCTCTCCCATCGGAAGAAATGGTCCAATACTTGCGACAGCCTTACTGAGAGAGACGTCGTTCTTGTCGTGGATGAGAATTCCAAGCGTGGACTGTGGAAGATGGCCGAAGTCGTCAAGACGTACGTCGGGAATGATGACCTCGTGAGGGTCGTCGAGGTCAAGTTTGCAGATGGCCATCTATTGAAGCGTCCGGTGACCAAGCTGGTTCTCCTGTTGAAGAGGAATGAGAGACTTGACATTCAGTGACATTTGTGACATTAATGATATTCAGTGACTTTTGTTTGTTCGACATCCCTGTCGAGTTGGTGTCCCCTGGGATGTTACAGTATTGCCGTCGGCCGTCGCAAATGTTAATTTTCAAATGTGTTTATAAATTCCGAATTCGTATTTTCGTTTGACACTGATAACTTCCGGTAAAGATGGCGACCGCTGTATTCACACAAATTGAATAAACACTTATAATTTATTCATTGTGTTTAATTAACGTAGATTCCGTAACAGGAGATAAGCAGCATTTACAAGACAATAGACACAAATTTATCAAAATGTGTGAGAAAAGGCAGACGTTCATTTTTTGGAAATGAAAATGTTTCCATCCATGACATAGGGATGAAAATGTACAATACATGAAAATATATATTGTTCTAAGAACTATCACGAAAGAGCAGGACTTATGAGAAACACTTAGAGCTGATATGAAGGTTTCAGAGGAGTGCGGGACAAGTTCAAAGGGAATTCAAATTCGAACACATATAACGTACAAGGAATAAATCTAATTATGCAACTGATATAGTAATAGTTAGGCCCAATCTAGAATAATATGTACAAACATAGGGGTCATATCGTAAGAAGGACATAGACATGCTAGAAAGAGTACAGAGGAGAGCAACTAAAACGATTCCAGAACCCAGAGACCTCAGTTATGAAAATCTACTAAAAGAATGTGATGTGACAATATTAGAGATCAGGAGATTAAGAGAAGATCAGAAAGAAACTTTTTAAATACTGAATAGTTATGAAAATATTGATAGAAGTATTGTTTTATCACTTCAGAAAGATAAAAAACAAGAGGACCTAGAGTATCATTAGTGAAGGAACGATATAAATTATGCAACACAAAGTATTCATTCTCATAGAAGATTGATTATTTAATTGAATGGAACATGAATCTGCTCATTGTGTGGGAGTTAGCAGCGTGAATGTGTTTAGAAATAAAATCGACAGATCTCAGTAGGGCAGGATACACTTAGATTAAAAAGTGGCCTCTCGATAAGCCAAAGGCTTTCTTGTTCACTTGGAATTGAATACCTGGGGTGACAATCTGGTTAAATCAGTTTCCACAATTACAGTACTTGTATTTTCCCTCGTTCCCACAGTGGCGCCTTCTTGAGGAGAGTTGCTACCATGCGTTACTCGCAGGCAGGAGAAAGGCCATCAAGACAAAACAACATGTCGCTATCATATTTCGTTAAAGCGCAACACAACAAATTAAAATAGTTGCTCTTATGTTCGCAATATTGTATGTTTGTGTGTGTGTGTGTGTGTGTGTGTGTGTGTATGTGTGTGTGTGTGACCGTGCGTGTTTGTATGTGTGTGCGTGTTTGTATGTGTGTGTGTGCGTACGTGTATGTGTGCGAACGTGCATGTATGTATGAGATGATTAGTTTTTATATTCCTGTTTGCGTCACTGAATCCATTCAGCTGCCCCGTGTCCAGATCATAGTATCGTGCCGTTGGTTTACAATTATGTTAAGCCCTGTCTCAGCAATGATTAATCCAGTAAACAAACAGTATTACTGAAATAGGACTGACATTGCAAGTGGCCATATGTAGTTGAACTAAAATAAGCATTGAAGACAACAACACTTATCTCATGATGCTGACAAACGCACATGGCCATTCGAGTGCTGGCGCTTCAACAGGTTTGGAAACATCCATTAAAGCAACGCTTTATGTGAAGTACCGTTGGGCGCTGCGTTTACAAGTATAAAAAGTAATAGTCAACGAGGCCTTGTTAAATGGCCATACATGTCGTAAAATACACCTCGGTCATTCTTTCGACATCCCGGTAGAAGTCAGGATAACTTTCTTTGGGTCTCAGTAAATATTGTCTCTACGGCGTCCTTTCTGTATCCTGAATGTACGAGGAGTGAGGACTGCAAGTTTTTAGTTTTAGTACAAGATAGTTTCCTTTCTCTATTTGCGCTAGAACCAACCAGGGGTGAGAATGTGTTAGACATAGTTTTGTCTTCACCGAATGAATTAGTTGACAATGTCAATATATGTGAGCCACTGGGGAGTAGTGATCACAGCCAGATACATTCTACCGTCAAAGTAAAATCAGAAAGGAATAGTAAAAAGCAATACAGGACAAATTTTCACAAAGGAAGATATAAGGACATAAGGAAATATTTAGCAAAGATAGAGTGAAATAACACACTGAAGAATAAGACAGCAACATAATGCTGGAATATCGTAAAGAGTGAAATTGAGTGCATCATCGATACATTTGTTCCCATGAAAAAACAAGGGACACGGTCCAGAAAGAAACACTTATCGAAAGGAGCCATTAAAAAAATTAACTACAAACAAATGATGTGGAAGTCATATAGACGTACTGGAAATTATGAAGAAACACTTAATCAATCTACAAATGAACTTATAAATTATCAGAGAAGCTATGAACAAAAATTAGCTTGTAATGTAAAACATGACAGCAAGAGTTGTTATGAATATCTTCGAAGCAAACAGAATGTTCAGTTTAAAGTCGGTCCTCTAGAAGATAGTGCTAGAAATATAATATCAGAGGGATTCTTAATGGTAGAAGGTCTGAATGAGTATTTTAGTTCGGTGTTTACCAGGGAAGATATCAGTTCACTGCCAGTATCAGAAGCTAAGTTCAAGGTGGCGGAATCAGACTATTTAGGACAGATAATTGTAACCCCGCAAATGGTAGCTTTGAAAATAAGGGCTATATAGGATAATAAATCACCTGGAGTGGACGGGATTACATCCAAACTACTATTGGAAATTGTACAACAAATTAACATACCGCTTGCAAGAGTTTCCAACTTGTCATTGGAAGTGGGAGTGGTTCCTTTATAATGGAAAGAACCAAACATTATATCGTTATTTAAAAAAAGGTTAGAGAAACTAGTCAGAGAACTACAGACCAGTGAGTTTAACTTCGGTGATTTGCAAATTATTAGAAATACTAATTAACGATCACATGCAGTGTTCAAAATAATTGCCGACTCGGAGGCCCGAGACCGTCAAATATTTCATCGGGCCGGTAACTTGGAAAAAGTGCCGGCCCGCAAGACCGGCAGATTTTTAAATGAAAATAATGGAGGACATGTCTAGTAACCGAGCCAACCTAGATTTCGTCTTTATAACTACACGTTTCCCCAAATATGATACCTGAGTGATTTAGTTCTATCATTTAACGTCATTCCAGGCATATTGATATTACGAAAATATTGCGTCTTAGCACATTTTTGAGGCCCGAAATGCGACCCGCTGCGGCCGCGCGTTACCGCAGTGAGCGATATCGCAGCGTATGATGTTGAAAACAGGGTCGCTCTTTGGGTTTCAAAAGTGCGCTAAGACGCAATATTTTTGTAACGTAGATATGCATGAAATGATGTTCAATGGTGGCAATAACACATGGTATATATCAAAATTAGGCAAAATGTTGATATAACAACAAAGTCGAAGTGAGCCCGGATACTAGACAAGTGCCAACAATGGTAACACTGGCGTAGTTCCGAACGGGAAATTTAACGTTTACAAGCGTGGCACCAAAACAAGTTATAAAAAAAAATATCGAGGTGATCAATGCTGATAAATCGATTGAGTTTAGTGTCGTAATGCTGGCACTTCCAGCGAGTTCCGCGCTGAATGTGAAAGAGGCTTCACAGCACAATGAAACGAGTGAAGAGTTCAAGACTGAGTTTCAAAACTGCATGAAGCTATCCGCAGTGTCAGCTGTCATCACCATCTATCCGCAGTGTCAGCTGTCATCACCGTCTATTTGCAATCACACGACATGGCTGAGTTCAAACCCACATCAGCTATCCACCTGTGGAATACGATGCAATACTTCAAATCCGAGTTGGACTCGGAGAGTGAGTCATTGTCCAAGTCCAGGTCGAATTCAGCTGGAGTCACTGTCAGTGACTCGAGCGAGTGTTTCACGGACAGTCCTGGTGCTCCTGCAGATGATGGGTAGTCCTCTGCCATTAGTGTAGTGGTGTTTGTTGTAATTTGCAACATTGATGTTTTTCTACCAACAATAAACTGTCTATTTTGTCATTTTATATTATCTTTAATCTGAATATCGTAAATTAATATGCAGGACAGACTTGGCCTGACACACAATATATATAATGGATGTCGCGTCGACCTGGGTTTGACTGTAATTTTAACTAAAGTGAATTAATAGTTCTTCGACCACGTCCCGAACACCTTCGAACAAGTAACCCGACGAGGCAGCCGGGGATTAGCTTCTCAGTGGTTCTTGTAACAGTAATGATGTGTGTCCGTGCGATATAACTAATCAACACAACAGAAGACGTCCCAATTCGGAGGTCGCTCGTGTAATTAGCAACAACAAATTTGCTTTACTCGCCTTTCGCTACGTGGACATGCGAGAGTACTTAATGCAATCATAAGTCCTTGGTACGCAACGGTGTGCCGAAATTATAAAGATGAGTGTCCCATTTTTAAAAGTCATCCCAAACTTGACCCCTTTGGGAAGTGCGTGCGCGTGTGTACTGGTGTCATTTCATTATGGTGTTTATTTGAAGCCTCAGTGTTTGTCTGATCTTCGTACTAACATATACGGAAGTAGGGTTTTTATAGTGTTTGCTAAAAGGAATAAAAAATACTTGAAACAGACAAGATTAAGCACATGGTAAGAGATGACACATTAACGAAATTCTTGGCCAAAATGATTTAAGAACCTGCGTTCTTCGTCCTACGTCCGATTTCCATGTAATGCCGATAAGTAAGCAATAACAGAATCACACCTTCTTCGTTCAAACAACGACTAGACTTTCCTGGTATTCATTCATCCAGGCCGCAATTGCAACATTTATACAGCTGATTGAACTAAAAATCTGGTAAGCGTCATCTTAAATCTGAATTCAACGTGATCCTGTGGCATATAGTTGCATTGTTCCAGTAGTAGTTACCAAATAAAAATTGGCAAAATGTACCTGTTAGTTTTTAAATATTTTAAGAAAAGTGATTGTTTGCCATTGAACACGATACTGCACAAACATAGATTTTGGTTTCGGAAACAATATACTCTGCCAAAGCCAATCCACGAGGCGGACAATTTAACGTTACTAACTGGTATTGGTATTGTTGCTCTCCAAAAACCACTGCTGAACTTTCGAGCAAGTAACCACGCGGGACTGCCCGGGCTCTTTGTTAACGATTTCAGCCTCCCAATGGTTCTTATAGCAACAGTGTTGTGTGTCTGTGCGATACGGCCTATCCATACAGCAGTAGACGTTCCAATCCTCAGGTCGCTCAAATAATTTCCCACGACAGCAAATCTGCTTGTCTTGGTCGTACAACTTGCCGTCGCATTCTGAAGCACATTAAAAAACAGACGTGTAATCGTGAACAGAACGGATGCACATGTGGATATTTTGGAAGGGAACGTGCGTACACGGGTGTACGTATACTCTATGTGTCAATGATATGTGTACAAAATGTGATGTAATGTGTGTGTGTGTGTGTGTGTGTGTGTGTGTGTGTGTGTGTGTGTGTGTGTGTGTGTGTGTGTGTGTGTGTGTGTGTGTGTGTGTGTGTGTGTGTTTGAGACAGAGTATGTATGTACGTATTTATACATGCGTGCATCCAAGTATATATTCGCATGTGTATACATATATTTTTTTACTCGATGTCAATATTATTTGCATGCACTCTTTCCGATAATAATTATAATACTCACTTCTGGTAACGAACAACCAGCTACTGCAAAGTGGCGCTACTAGTACTAGCAGCACTGGCAGAATAAGGTAATTCGACATGACCGTGCTGCAAAAAAAATAAAATGCTGTTTTTTTCATCACATAAATAAAGTGAGTAGTTCATGCTACATATAATCTAATTATTAATATATTAATCAGTTTGAAAAGGCATCAAGTTTATATAAATACTATTTTTGTTTAAAAAATACAATCGTAGACTTTACATCGCTTATGCATTTAATAAAGTTATTAATTCATTCGTTGCGTAGACTCACTTTTGGTTTTACTTTAAACTAAAACGTATTCATGTCATACACAGAACAACATCATTGCTATATTACTACGTAAATAAATATGTAAACGACTAAGTTAAAGTGTAATAATTGTTAAATTCATGTAGACACGGAGTCCTGTACTTACATCTACAGTAGTAGCGCTATTCACAGCAGGCACGGTACGAAGATAACAAACAATCTGGCTCTCCTGTTCTGCTGCCAGCATTTATACAGCGATCTCAAGTGTTTTTAAAAATACCGCACTGTACCTTAGCCGTTCCAACCGGTCTTTACCTTATCACGAGACTGCACAAAAAACTGCCATGTTTTTGTTGATGCCGAGTGCTTGCAAAAAGAAACACACACACACACACACACACACACACACACACACACACACACACACACACACACACACACACACACACACACACACACACACACACCACACACACACACACACACAAACACACGCACGCACGCACGCACACACACACACACACACGCATACATACACATACCCACACACACAACAAACGCACACACACGCAGACCGCTTGCTAAATTATGCGAAACAGGATATTCCACTTCCGAAATCACTACTCTCAAAATCATCAAAATAATATTTTTGCATATAATTCTACATAGCCTTATGTATTTGGTTATGCTGGGTTCACTAACAGTTAGAATAGAGAGTGTCTGCAATCGTCCCGATGTCGACCCCCTCTATCTCGATCGCGCGACTCGCTCTCAGTTCGATTGTTGGATTATCCGTGCAACCAGGGGTCAACACTTTAAGCAGACCAGCTTTGGTCTGCTTAAAACAGCTGTCTGCCTAACCTGTACCCATTGGATGAAGGTCTGCAGATGCTACCGTTAACAGCATATGTTGCCTGCCATCGCAAACTGGGTATTAGGTTGTAAAATAAAAATTGTGAAATGTAGTTTTCATATCATGAGCAATAGGCCTGTGACATGGACCCCCCTGTATGCGCAAATTGTGATACCCCTGCGGAACTTCGGCACGGGAGAGCGGTGTGGACGAGAGTGGGCCACAAGAGGTGGTGACGTGTGTTGCCTGTTTTGTATTCGGTGTTGGCTTTGTGATTAAACCTGTTTCTATCATTAAATCGTGTCGTTACGAGAATGTCACAATGGTGTCGTGACCAGTCACATTAGCCATTACAGGGATGTACTGTTCGTTGGACAATTTTCTTAATGGTTTCGACACGATTACCGATATTTGCGGCTGGACAGCTGGCCAACGTGCCATCCAGTTGGAGATGGCTCTCGTGAGGGAAGCTTACCGCTTGGTAATACGTCCAGCCGAAAGACTACCGTTCTCTCCGTGCAGCACTGGTCTGGCAGTAAAGACAGTTCAGCAGCGGAGTCGCTCTATGCAGGTTTAGGCAACGCAAACGGGGTGCTACCGAACCGTTGCGAGTTTTTATCAATGAACTGCTTAACGTGGCTCGACAAGCATATCTGAACTGCGATGTGCGCAATCCTATATCACTGGACAAAGAGCAGTTTATAGCCAACTTGACTGATGAATTCACTCAGAGACTATGCTCTATTGAGAGTGATGTGCCTCTCGAAAGGCTCGTACACATTGCTGAGAAGAATGAACAGTTTACCCAGTGTACCGTTAAACCAGACAATGGCGGTATATATATATATACTCTACCTACACCCCGCTACGGGGCAAGCGGTGATAACACATATGGCTAAGGGAAATAAAGTAGACAAACATGCCACCTATCAGTAATCTTGATGTACACCCACGATTTTATAGGGTGAAACCAGTTGATGGCTGGTTGATTCGTATATGCACGTATGTCATTGAATGTCCCATACTTTTGAGCACAGGTGCTGCAGTGTCATTAACTGACAATCAAACTTACATGAGTATCGCCGCTAGTCATCGCCCTCCATTGTACCATATACACTCAGCTACAAAGAGAGGATGGTGGCCAGATGAAATTATTTGGCGAGACAACCCTAGAGTTGCCATTTGATGGATTCCACCCATCACAAGATATCGTTGTAGCTGATCTACGAGAACGTGGTGGAATTCTTGGGTTGGATTACCTTCGTGAACATGGGTGCGAAATGTTTATGCGGGGTGGGTTGCTGAAGATTGAGCCCACAACATTTGCATTGACCAAACAGGGTAAGCAAGACACAGTTGTACGTGTTCGCCTAGAGCAATCTGTGGAAATTCCGCCAACCATGGAATTAGTTGTCACTGGAATAGCTGAAAATAAACTGCAGTATGCTGGCGGCAGCACTGCCTTGCTGACACCAAGTGCAAGTCTAATGACTGATACCGGGGTTGTTATGGGTGCATCCTTGGTTTCAAGTGGCACCAAGCACATACCAGTGGTACTCCAATACCCACGAATGAGTCGATATTTCTCTGTAAAGGTGGCACAGTTGGTGTGCTACAGTCGGTGCCAAGCATTCAAGTCTTTAATGTATCAGACGAGGACTAGCCTTGTGAAGGGTATGCTGAATCAAGACAGAAGTATTCCAAATCTACATCTGAACAACTTCTCCCAGCGCTAGACAAATTGTCTTCTGAACTGTCAGCAGAACTAAATTTGTCTCAGCGAGTCGCTATTCGAGCCGTTCTCCGACGTTATTCGGATGTTTTGCTGAGACTAGTTATGTCATTGTCTACAGAAAGACCTTCGAAGAGACATTGCACCGTCTCATTACCGTGTGGGACGGATTTCGTGCTGCTGGCTTGACGATGAAAGCAAAGAAGTGTAGGCTATTCCAGACTGAGGTTTCCTATCTTGGCCACACAGTCTCCAGACACGGGATTGCTACAGATCCACAAAAGGTATATGCAATGCAAGACTGGCCTCGGTTAATACAGTAACATAATTTCGTAGATTTTTAGGCTTAGCATCCTATTATCGGCGCTTTATATCATCGCTTGCTCACATTGCCAGGTCTTTGACGGCCATGACGAGGGCAAAGCTTTCTTTTACCTGGTCAGATACCAAAGAGAAGGCGTTCCGAGCCCTTCGACAGACCCTTTGTGAAACACCTGTTTTGGCATACCCCACTCGAAATTACGATTTTGTTTTGTATTCCGATGCGAATGCAGAGGCCATGGGTAGTGTACTTTCACAACGCCAGGTGGGTGGCGAGAAAGTCATTGCCTATGCATCTAAGACCTTCAGTCGTACGCAGACTCGATACTGCACAACACACAGGGAGTTGTTGACAGTAGTGACCTTTGTCAAACAATTTCACCTCTATCGGTGGGGCCGACCATTCATCGTTATCACAGATCATGCGTCAGTGACATGGTTACTTAATTTTAAAGAACCCGAAGAATGATTGCACGGTGGCTCCTCACCCTTGGTGCTTATGATTTCCAGATTGTTCATCGACCAGGAAGCTCGATGGATAATGCTGATGCACGCCCCCGCAAGGTGTCATGACCAAATAAGCGGTCAGCGTGCAAGAATACGTGCAGTGAGCAACACACCTTGCAGCAGCCCAATTCAAATCACAATGTTGTTGTCCCTGCAATGTCCAATGACAAACACTTGTTGGGCGAAATTGCCGAACAAAACGTGGATCCACCCAAAACGTCTTGCAAATCTTCCCAATCTGGTTCCACCAGCCACTTTAACGACTGTTCACCATCTCCGGAGAAAGTCCCGGAAACCGGAGTATTTGCAGTGCAGTGGGTCCCAGGTGTGTGTCATTAACGGACATACGTCGCTGGCAAAGCGAGGACGAGAGCATTGATTGTATGTTCCGTCACAAGGATATACGTACCCAGAGACCAACATTTGCACAAATTAGGGACCAAGATTACATGGCCAAGTGTTTATGGCAACAATGGGACAGGTTGACCATTGTGGATGGCATTCTCTATAATAAGAAGAAAGCCAGTTGTGCCACCAAAGAAATAATCCAACTTGTGGTCCCTTCACCAGTGAGACGGCGACGTTTCCAGGCGGTACACTGCGACCGCCTTGGATGGCACATGGGTCATAACAAATCATTTGCCTCCCTGCAACGACGTTACTACTGGCCTAGGATGTCAGAGGACGTCAGTCGGTGGCTCACACTGTGTAGTAGGGAATGTGGACAACGCAAACCGGCATCGGGTCCACACCGCGCTCCTCTAACTCATATGACAGTAGGAGTTCCTGGGAATGTATAGCTATGGACCTTATAGGTCCAATGCCTGACTCGGTAAGCGGAAACAAATACGTTCTAGTCGTCGAAGGTTATTTCACGAAATGAGTCGAAGCCTTCCCCATACCCGACAAAGAAGCACTCACAGTAGCCGATAAACTAGTCACAGAGGTATTCTGTCGATTTGGCTGTCGAAGACAGCTTCATTCCGATCGGGGAAAGAAATTTGACAATAACATTCTTCAGGAGATGTGTCGCTTGATGCGAATTGATAACACGCTGACTACACCTTACCCTGTGCGCATACCGTACACACCCTGTGCGCATACTGTACACACCAGCACTAAGGTGTCCCCATACCGGATGTTGTTAGGTCATGATATTACCCTTCCACTCGATCTACAAATCGAGGGACCCCCCAGAGCTCGACGAGAAAGTCGCAAGGACTCCCTTCGTCAGCAGACCGCCTATGACATGAAGACGACTCCAGTCAATTTTCCGAGAGGGAGCTGGGTATGGCGTTACAGCACGGCCACAGCTAAGATGAAAGTTGGAGTCAGGTGGTCAGGTCCATACCTAGTGGTGGGTCGTCCTTCTGAGCGATTGTTGCGATAAAACGCTCTGCATGGGACAGAACAATAGTCGAACACATTGACCAACTGAAAGAATATGTGCAGGACAACGATGGTCCACTAACCAGTTGGTTGACCAATGACTTACCAATGGACACCGAGGTATGCTCTCCAGATCCAGGACGCTGGACACATACTCCATAGCTTCCTGCTGACCGACCTCCAGTACATGTTCGGGATCATCGTGCTGTTGGTGACGATAGCGAGGTAGTTAGCCCCCCAGAGGCGGCTACCGATGATGCCATAAACTTCCGGCGTGGCCCTATGCACATGTCGCCCACCCACTCTGCTTGACTTATAGGTCTTTCTCCAGCGATATTTCAGAAACTGTGGGTGACATGAAGGACATACATATTTCTGTTGCACGCAGTCTGACATCACTCGCTATCAGTGAAGAAAGCTACTCACGCCATAGTTGAGTCGCCTCAGTGTTTTGAAAGAACCTGTTGCACTCAACATGGTAGAATAATAATGCAGTAACCGTGCTCTGCTTCGTCAGTTCCATATTTGAAACACACTCGCCTGCTGAATACCGTGTTGTTAGTTTCCCGGCAGACAGTAACCTATGTATCAATATTGTTTGGTACATTACTGTTGTGTGTAAGCTAGGGTGACTGTGCCTGTGTTTAGTCCACTTTATGCGGACACAATACTGCAGCAATAAAAATGTGAACTATGTTACAATCAGTTGACAGGGAAATTTAAACGTATTAGTCCTACCTTTATTAGTAACTCCGTATCAGTTGGGATAGGCGGATGCAGGAAGGCCTGGGGCACGTGCCCATTAGACCTGCCTGCCCGAGAACCTCTTTGAATGGGCCCACGTGACTGTGCCCCCTAGACCGTATGGAATGTGCCCCCGTTGAGATTACAATATGGTGACGCGACGGCCAACATTTTTCAACAGCCCCCCCTCCCGCGGTCTTAGGATGTCACTAGTCGAGCCAAGACAGCGGTGAAGCTGAAGGTACGCCGGCGCGGCAATGACCAATTATCTACACCATTTGTTTAGTTTTTGTCCCCCCCTAGATTCGTTTTTTTGAATCCATCCCTGGTTGGCTAATGTACACATGTGCTAGGTTTTGTGCTAGTTTTTCTATACGTAGGCCTACACATTTACCAATTGACATACATGTTTAAAGTCATTGGAAGATGCTACAAATAGCCATACACCTCAAATAAACGCCAAATACAATAGGACTTATTACCAGATATTGGCATACGTACAGGGCTATTCGAATGCAGACCTTTCAGCCATGTTTGCAAACATTCGTTAAAACAAAGCTTTATGTGAAGTACCACTGCCTATGTAAAAAGTAAAAGTCAACGAGACATTGCCTTGTGAACTGGCCACTTCGTTAACTGGATCTCAGCCACTCGGTCGACATCCAGGGTTAGATCACACATTATTACTTTCTTTGGCTCTTAATCAATTGTTTCGTACGATGTTCGTTATATGCAACATATCAAAACATACAACCAAACTAAGTAGAAATATCCTGGCAATCCAAGGCCAGTAGCGGCATTACACTACTGCTGGCATTACACTACTGCTGGCATTACACTACTGCTGGCATTACACTACTGCTGGCATTGCACTACTGCTGGCATCAATCCTAGTCTGTGTACGGAATTTCACTGATGTAGTTGTACTACGTAATATAAACATTTTGCAGGCATACATATACGTATATCATTATATGTTCAACATACTCTTGGAAAATACATACAAGGCATGTACAGCTATTACGGTATTGATGTACCATAGACATGTACATATAGCTTATTTAATCGGGTCGGTGACTCCTATTAAGACACAATTGTCGCTATCGTAGGAGCCACCCTATTTACGTGATAATTTATGTGGTCCTTTTACAAGGTGTCTATCTCATATATATTTATTGGGAGTGCTTGTTTTATGTGAGAATGTAAGTTTGTTTGTGTGCTGGTTGCCTGAAACTAGCATCAAATGTATTGTATTTAATGGTTTTGTTGACATGTGTAGCAATTTGATAGAGTGCATATATCATTATATTTGTGTAACAAGTATGTTTTTATATAAAATGAGAATCCTCGCAAACTGTGAGTATATATTTTGTCTTTGATTATATCAGGGGTGTCATTTATAGCATGTGGTAGGCTGTATTTGAGACATTTCATTGCAAATTCATGCTTAGTTCTAAACGTATGTGTATAATTTTTTTCACGAGTATTATAATTATGTATGTTTACACTTGGGATAATTTGCCAGTTAAGTAAATAAGGAGGTAACATTTTATGAATGTATTTAAAGTAAAATTTCTTGTAACTTTAATATGTCTTCTACTTTTCGTAGTTTTTTTTAAAGTGGTTCCGTGTGTGAGTTGTATTTATTTAAGGTTATTATTCGCACGTTTTTTTAAATATTTTTGTAATTCTAGTTATTTGGTATCCCGAAAACATGATAAAATAATTAATATGAGATAATATTAATGTGTTATATAAAAATACTTTTATATCTAAAGGTTATACATATTTTAATCTGTTTATTATGCCAATTGTTTTGGAGAAGGGAAATTGGTCTGTAGTTTTCAGATAAAGATGGATCGTCTTTCTTAAATATAGGAATAACTTTTGCAATTTTTAGTTTGTCTGGGAATATCCCGGATTTAAAAACTTGGTTTATTAACAGCTTTAATGATTTTATAATTTATATATATTTTGAAGAAATGCCAACAAATCCACAGCTGTTTTTTGTGGGAAGATTATTAATAGTTTTCCTAATAGTCTCTACATCAACACTCTGAAACGTAAATACAGAATTTACGTTTTTTAAATGATAACTATAGTTTTTGTTACCTTTATATTTAATACCTTGTGCGATGGTCTGACCTATATTTGTAAAATAATTATACAATTTGTTTGCAATATCCTTTTTATCAGTTATTTTTGTACCATGTACGATTTTTTGAAAGAAATTCATTAATAACTTTCCAGATATTTTTATATCATATTTAAATCGATTAAATCTTTGTTCAAAATACACTTGTTTGGCTGCACGAATAGTTTTCTTTAATATCGTATTATAAGTTTTTAGATTAATATTAATAGCTTCATAGCTTGTCGAATTTGGTTGTATCAATTTTAATTGTTTATAGAGTTTGTCTCGATATTGAATAGATTTTAGCAATCCTTGTGTAATCCACATTGATCTTTTATGTTTATATTTATTAAATTTCACCAGCTTAGTTTGCATATGCTTATTTTTTGCCCGTAAAATGTCTTCGTAAATTATATCATAATTTAAATTTGTGTCTGCATTCATATTTTTTATTTAGCTTATTGTATATCTCATTTGATTTAATTTCATGTTTAACCTTATGCATTGCCTCTTCATTTAGTATATTTATTTTAACATATTTAGGTGGAGGTTCAGTCTTCAATGAGACGTTGATGAATACAAAATACGGTTGATGATCAGAACAATATAGATTTATTAAGTTTACAAAAGAAATTATCTATTAAAGTACCATTTGTTTTAGTAAATCTAGTAGGAAGAGTAATTTGCGGGTAAAGGCTGTGTGATGATATTATGGTGTCAAAAAAGTTACTATATGTATCATTTTCATTTAATTTGAGCAAATTTATATTAAAATCCCCTGCGATAATGAGATTGTTATTATAGATGTTTTCCATTGATGATATTATAGAAGTAAATTCATTTATAAAAGCATTTAAGTTATCATTAGAAGTTCGTAGAGGTCTATATATGTTTCCGATGGTTATGCTCTTAGATAGATTACCACCATTTATTTGGACTATCATCCCTTCGTACATGTTTACATTTAATATGACCTCTGATCTATATTTGTTGTCGACATATATTATTAGCCCTCCTTTGTTACTGCACGTCTTACCTTGAGCTAAACAGTCATAACCATGTAAGGAAAATTGTGATAAGTCATCGTTTTCTGATTTCCAAGTTTCTTGTAAGCAAATGACATTAAATTTAAAAGTGTTACTACTTAGCTCTTCTACAAAAGCTTCCAGTTCGTTAAATTTAGAATTTATTGATTGAATGTTAGTGCATAAGACACTAAGACGCGTAGTGTTTGTCTGTGTAAGTTGTAAGTGTAAGCTAAACTTGTCAAAGTTATAATATGATGACCGACGTATTAGTTGAAGTTCATAATTTTCAACATCATTTGTGTCTAAGATGTTAATTAAGTCATTGTTATTAATATCTCCTAAATAGGAGACGAACGTATCGTCTAACGTCATGCCTTTATATAATTTGGAATTTATCGTATGTATGTTTGTATGTGTAAATGAGTGTTCAAAAAATTGTGATATATGCATATCCCGATAATTAAATGTATTTGTGGCATTGTCTGTCGTAAGTTTTATTGACTTAATGCACTGAACGTAAATGTGAGTTTGATTAAAAATGTAAATGTGAGAACAGTTTTAGATAGACATCTTGTAGTTTTGTATATATAAAAAATAACATAAAATAAGAATGATTTGCATAATGAATGCAAGAAGACATTGTCATGGGAGACGTGTAGAGCATACAGTATTAACACAGTTTTACAAGCCACATTTACCTGAATATCCGTAATAACATACTAATGCATTTCACAGCAACAGAACGAATATATTAAGACAGCTTTAGTGACAAGCTAAAGTTTTTGTTTATATAAAGTACAGCAGTAAAACATAGTACAATACAGGGTTAAGCTTGGTTATCCATTTTGTATATGATATGATACGATTTAATTATACACATATAATCGCACACATACATATGTATACTTGAATTTATTATTTATTTTACTTGATTTATACAAGATATTTGCCAATAAATCCTACTGACAATAAAAAAGAGAAAAATATATTATTTAGTTATCTATATTAATTACAGACGTATTTATATATTACCAGTATAACTATTTTAACTAACAAATATACAAAACAACATGACTAGCATTCAACTCAAAGAAGAAAAAAAAATATGTTCATAAGAAAACAAAATAAATTACAGTTTCAATTTAACGGGATGTGCATTATTGCCCAAGGAGCTGGAGCTATTATTTCTAGGAAGACACTAAGACTAAATATTATGTTACTAAAATCACTTGAAAGAATCCACAGAGAAACTGAATGTCAAGAGTACAACAAATCATTAGCAATTTAGATAGAGCAGTTAAAGTAGACTGATTTTTCAGCATGTAGTAACAAACTAACTAGCTAGGAATGTCACCAGATATATTGATAATATTCCCAATATCTCTGATGTCACTGCAATAACACTTGCGTGTAATCTCTGAATCAAAGTAGAAAATACAGTTTAACATTATGCAGAAGTCGATGTAATGCTGTCGTGTGTTTACATAAGCTTTACAGGTATTGTAATTTGACAGAAGGAGAAAGGAGAAGAAGAGAAAGAGAAAAAACCAGCTTGTAGAGAAAGAACTAGAATTAGAAAAAATAATACTTTAAAACGATTAAAGATAATATTAACTGACATTATATTATATTATCAAAGAGCAGTCAAAGAGCAATTTCAAAGAGTAATTTCAGGAAATCAACCTAATTACCCTTCCGACCATCCATAAGAGCTAGTTGTGTTATTAGTATCGGTACAAACTCAAAACGCTCAAATCTGAAAGATAGTTATTGACATTTTGACTTTGACTTTGATTTTATTAAATATAAAATGTAAGCTTATACATACATAAAATATAAATACAGGTTACATTAAATATAAAGGATGACACAAGAAAGTGCAAGCACTTGTTTCCATTGTGGTCCATAGTCAGACACAGACAAATACATGACACAAAATAACAGACTAAAACAACAATAATAAATAAATATTAGTTACTGTTCAGATGTCAAAAGACATTGATAATTATAATATTAAGAAGGGAGGGACATTACCTCCTGATTATAAGCACTATTAAATCATTTGAAAAACCGACTCATGTACTACAAATACATAATAACAGTTTTTGTTTAACATTTTGAACAAAATATGCGTCATCAATAAAAAAACTTTAAAACAATTATAAATAAAAAAATATAAAATAAAATACAGGTACTTCAAAAATAAAATTGAATTAAAAGTAAATAAATGAGCTGGTTTCCTGACCATTAAGATAATTGAACAAAAACTGTTTCACTAAATGTTTAAATTGGTTCTTGTTCGTAGCACCTTGTATGTTATATGGCAATTAATTCCATGCCTGTATACCAGTGTAATAAAAAGAAGTTTGACCGAAAGATTTAACATACGGCACATGAAGAGACAAAGGACTAGATCTTGAATTTATACCGTGTGCTTGCGTGTTACGTTGAAGGAATCGAACAAATAAATCGGTGCTCTGTCATTGACAATATTATAGACAAGGTTCAATTTTAGTTGCTTAACCCGTAGATCCACTGGTAACATATTGTCCTGTCTAAACTCCGTTGATCCAATGTGGGTTCTGGCTGGTGCATTAAGAAGGAAACGGATTACCTTGTTCTGGGTACACTGTAGTCTAGTTTTATATTTCTTGGTTAAACCCGAGAACCATGATGAACAGGCATGGTCAAAATGACAGTATATTAAGGCAGAGGAAAGAAGTTTTTTGTTTTCATGTTGACATTTCTTGTTTTCCTGTACAAGAATTTTAACTTAGCATTTGATTTACAAATTATCTTCTCAGCGACTCCTTCTCCAGTTAGTGACTGATCTAACTCTACACCTAGATATTTAACATGCGTCTGACACGTCAATTTTTTTCTGGCACATTTCACCTGAAATTAATTACATGTGTGGAGTTTACGTTTCGATCCAAAAAGGATTGATTCAGTTTTCCTATATGGAGTGACAGTTTGTTATTTATCAGCCATTCTCTGGCTGCTTCAAGCTCCGAAGAGAGACTTTCTTGGATGTGTTGGGTGTTCTTACCCGAAATTATCAGGGCCAAATCGTCAGCGTACAAAAGAAGTTTGCAGCGAACAGCCGATGGAATATCATTAATATATATTAGAAACAGAAGGGTCCGAGAATTGACCCTTGAGGTACACCACATGTGACATTCATCAGTTTCGATAAGGTACCACCAATTTCAACTTATTGTTGTCGTTTATATAAATATGATTGAAACCAAACCATGGCAGATTTGTGAAGTTCTATAGCTTCGTGTTTTTGAAGCATAATCGTATGGTCTACGGTATCAAAAGCCTTCTGAAGGTCAATAAGCAACATAGCTATATAATTACCTTTATCTTGCTCCTGTTTTAGGAAGCCTGTGAGGTGTACTAAACATGTTTCGGTAGAATAGGAGGATCTAAAACAAGATTGATATTCATATAGGAGCTGATGTGCTTGGAGATACTCGTCCAGCTGTTGATAGACGATCCTCTCAAATAATTTCGAGATCGTATTTAGAATCGAGATTGGCCTGTAATTTCCGGCTTCCAACTTACTATTCTTTTTGTAAATGGACAGCTCCCTTGCTGATTTAAGATCTTCTGGAATTTCACCGGTGGACAAAGATAACTTTAAAATATGCGTCAAAGGAGACACAATGAGCTTGGCATCATCCTTAATCAATCTTTGTGACAATAGATCCAAACAGTTGCCTTGTTTGAGTTTAGTTTGCTAAGAATATTTAGCATTTATTCTCGCTGACTTCACTGAAACGGAAACTATCACTGGTGACACCTAGTCTTAGATGTGTTGTCCTTCATATTTACTATTACTTAGAGGAAGTTTGCCAGCCAGTGTTGAGGCTACATTAGTAAAATAATTGTTAAAATGCTCAGATACCATTGGTTTATCAAAACAAATGTTGTTATCGATATCGAGTCCTATACTCCCTGGCTTAGTTTTACACTGAGACGAAGTTCCGAAGCTTTTCAGCATTTGCCATCATTTCTTTGGTTACTGTTTGAATTCGTTAGCCTTGTTAGCAATGAAGTCTGATTTGGCCTGTTTCTTCTTATATTGAACCTGATTCCGAAGATAAGTGTATTTTCCGTGCCAACTTATGTCTTTGGTCTTTTTGAATTTTTTAAATGCCAGATCTCTTTCATGGATGAGATGCAGTATCTCCCCGGTCATCCATGGGGCGGTACGCTGTTTAATCCGGACATATTTCAAAGGGGCAATGTTAGTAATAACGGCCATCAACTTAAATTTAAAATGATAAAAAGCCTCGTGTACATAGTTAATATCCAGTACATCTTCCCAATCTACCTCCTGCAGTTTTGCTTCAAAAATTTCCTTACTGTAGTTTTTGAGCGATCTTAATGTCACACCATAGTGTTGATTAACAGGAATTTTCTTGCATTTGCGTGTACAATGTATTAATTGGTGGTCACTCAAGCCATAACACTAGATGTTGGCTTCATAAACAATATGCTGCGCCAAAGCCAATGCAAAATGCATAGGCATGTACCCGAGAGTCGTATGCGTATAGTTCCTTGTTATGAACCCGTGCGAGCGAATATCGACGCAAGGGACAATCGGTTAGAAACAACACAATAAAACACAGTTAAGTTAATCCATCTTAACAATTAAACGTTATCAACTGATAACGGTATTGTTGCTCTCTAAAAACATCTGCTGAACTTTCGAACAAATAACCCAGCGGGGCTGACCAGGCTCTTTGTTAACGATTTGAGCCTCCCAATGGTTCTTATAGCAACAGTGTTGTGTGTCTGTGCGATACAGCCTGTCATTGCAGCAGTTGACTTTCCCATCCTTAAGTCGCTCAAGTAATTTCCCGCGACAGCAAATCTGTTTGTCTTGGTCGTACAACTTGCCGTCGCATTCTGAAGCACATTCACCCAGCCGTGTTTGCAAACATTCGTTAAAACCACGTTTTATGTGAAGTACCTTTGGAGGCTGGGTGAAGAGTAAAACTCAACGAGGCCTTGTCGACTAGCCACCTCGTCTACTAGACCTTGACCATTCGTTCAACATCCTGGGTTACACCAATGATGTTTACTTTCTTTGACTCTGTCAATTGTGTTATGTAAAATAATGCAACATGCCAACCTTACAATCAACACTACATAGAAAATATCCTCGCAGGTCCAAAGGTGATGGTGATAGAACTATACATCTGGCGTTGATCCTAGGCAGTGTACGGTTAACTCAAACGATAGTACTTCGTCATACTTGTTGTTGTCGTCGGTCTTACTTAGTGGAGCAAGGCACTCACCTCATCATCATCATCATCATTACACAGCCGAAGTGAAGGCCTCAGCATGTCGTTTCCAAATCTGCCTGTCTTGCTCTATCCTTTGCCAGATTGTGCCCGTCCAGTACTCGTCTAATTCGTCTGTCCACCGTCTCGCCGGTCTTCCTCTAGATCGTTTCCCTTCGAAAGGTCTCCAGGTTGTGATACGCGATGCCCATCGGTTATCTCGTCGTCTGCTGATGTGCCCTGCCCAGGTCCACTTCTGTCTTCTGATTTGTTCTATCACGTCTATGACATATGTATTTTTTCTTACATGAAAGTTTGTTTTTCTTTCCCGATATGTGATGTTTAACATACTTCTTTCCATCTTTGGTTGCGCGGCTGCTAGCTTGTTCTTTGCCTGTATGGTGTGTATGTCATCGCTGGTAGTACGCATGAGTTGTAGACTTGTCTCTTCAAGCAGATTCCAAAGTTACCCTTGAAGATGTCGCGGTGTTTGGTGAATGCTGTCCCGCCGGCGGTGATTCTTCTTTGAATCTCCTTGTCTTAGTTTTTGTCTCTAATACTGTATCGCTGTCCCAGATAGACGTAGCTTTCAATGTTCTCTATCTGCGTGGTGTTGATATATATATATATATATATATATATATATTTGTGTGTGTGTCATTTTCTAGCATCACTTTTGTCTTTGAAATGTGCATCTTCAGACCTTCTTTTCCCCTTTCATCAGCTAGCTCCAGCACCATTTTTTTTGTAGTTCTTGCAGTGTAGTAGGGCATAGGAGTATGGTGTCACCCTGTTATTGTTGTCTCTTGATGTTGATTTTGTTGCTCTTTTTGTGTAGGTGGACTGTCACAGAGATATTGGTGTAGATGTCTTTCTGGAGTTCGATGTGTACATCTTCTATCCCCTGTTCTTGAAGGGAGGCCAGTATTGCTTGAGTTTGCACCGAGTCGAAAGCCTTCTCGTAGTCGACGAAAGCGATCCAGAGCGGGATATTGTATTCTCGGCACTTCTCTTTCAGTTGGTTTACGACGTGTATGTGGTCTGTCATCGTGTTTCTGCTTTTGAATCCTGCTTGTTCTCGTGGTTGTTTTTGTTGTCACCAAATATAAAAGAGAAATTTCAGGAAATCAACATAATTACCCGTCTAACCATACATACGAGCCAGTTGTCTTTCACGATTGCTCCAAACCCCAACCAATTAAATCTGAAAGAACGTCATATGATTGAATAACGCGCCTAACGATTACACCGCCTTTCGTTATGTGGACATGAAAGAGTATTAATGTATTCTGCAGGCCTCCGTACGCAACGGTGTGCCGAAATCGTAAAGCTGAGTGTCCAATTTTTAAGTTCATCCCAAACTTGACCCCGCTGTGAAGTGGGTGCGTGTGTACTTGTGTCATTTCATTATGGTGTCTATTTGAAGCATTAGTGTTTGTCTGGTCTTCGCACCAACATACATGGAAGTAGAGTGTTTATAGTGTTTGCTAAATGAAATTAAAATACTTGAAACAGACAAGATTAAGCACATCTTAAGAGAAGAAACAGTAACTAAATTCTTGACCAACATGACTTCAGAACCTGCGTTCTTCGTCTTACGTCCGGTTTGCATGTAATGCCGATAAGTAACCAATAACAGAACCTTCTTCGCTCAAACAACGACTAGACGTTCCTGGTATGCAATCATCCAGGCCGCAATTACAACATTTATGCAGCTGATTTAAATAAAACGTCTGGTAACCGTCAGCTTAAGTCAAGATTCAAAATGATCCTGATATATGTAAATGCATTGTTCGAGTAGTAGTTACCATAAACCGATTTATTTTAATGTTCCTTTTAGTTTGTGACTATTTTTTTCAGAAACGTGATATTTTGCCATTGAGCACGATA
>CM034536.1:10239763-10249763 GCA_020002185.1 Paraescarpia echinospica | reverse complement strand
TTTCAACACTTTTCTTCCAGAAAGATGATTGATCATCGTCTATGAAATAAATACAATAACCTGTCCACAATAGTGTGATTTTTTTCTTTGCTATTTCTAAAGATACAAGACAATTAACGATGTCTCTACAATTGCTTGCCTATCTAGGATATCGCTATTAATTGTTCATTTTATTGGACGCGACATAACTTAAAACAAGGGCATGGAAAGATCTCCTGACATTACAAAACGACCCGCAATTTGAGAACCACTGTCTTAAACAAAGTACTGTCATGTCTGAATTATCCGTTCTTCTGTGATACGGTTAATAGGACATAACATCATTAAAACAAAGGCTTTTGTTGTGTGCGTCGACTGTTTGTAATTGGCTCCCGCTCAGTTAATCAGATTACTATTAATCCATCTGGTTATTGTTTCTGAAACTAACCAACCCTACCTTGTGGAGCGCAGTGGCGCAGTGTGTAGAGCATCGGGCGTACTCTCAATTGAGAGAACCTGGGACCGAAGGTTCGAATCCTGTGCTGCCGTGTCGAGCGTTGGGCAAGTTCGTTCACTTCACATTGCTCCAGTTCACTCAGCTGTATGAATGAGTACCTGGTTATAGATAGTGGTGGATATTTGTGTACGAATAGTCTTCGCGCATTAGATGAAGTGTGGCTGAATGCGTCCAAGAGAAGTCGAGGTGGTGTTCAATTGAACAAGCAGTTCTACGGATTGGACACTGCGCTGTATAAGAACTAACCTTGATCTTATTATTAATATGATTTGCCTAACCGGTTTCGTTGTTCATTTGTTTTCGATAACCCAAAACGTCAAATGTCAAAAGTACTTAATCAGGCATTTCGGTGTTTGCTTACACATCACAAATGGTATTCTGTCGTGTTAGCTACATGTATGTATTATTACTTACTAGCTCACACCCACCCATAAACCAACACACCGACAGAATCAACATCAGCGGTTTTCAAATTGTCATTGACAGACGGAGTAGTTCCTTTATAATGGAAATAAGAAGACACCATACGTTATTTAAAAATGTCCGAGAACTAATTCACAGGACTACATACCATTGCGTTTTACAAGTCATTTGTAAATTATTAGAAAGTTTAATTACAGATCACATGGTGGATTTCCATAAACTGATGAACTCATATCGACATGCGAAGTCGTACTTAACAAATATATTTTGCTTGTTTGGAAGACATTACTAAGTGGGTAGGAGTGTGATCATTAATACATACTATCTTCTTAAATGTTTAGACATTTTTCGTCAAAAGTGCCACATGGAATATTAATGCTTAAATTAACTGCCCATGACGTAGTCGATGACATAATTAACTGGATAGAAAATGGATGTTTGAGAGAAGACAACGGGTAGTAGCAGAAGGGGGGGGGGCTTCAAATTGGAAATATGTTGTAGTATGGTACCGCAAGGATCTGTATTGGGACCAATGTTGATACGAATGTGTTTAAAGAGGTTAGTCACGATGGAGATAAGCAGCATTTACAAGACAATCTACACAGCTACACAAGTTGATCAAAGTGTCTGACAAAAGGCATATGTTGTAACTATCATGGAAGAACAGGATTTAGTAGTAACAGTCAGTGTTGGTATGAAGGTTTAGGTGTAGTATGGGAAGATAGCTTGCTTAAAAAGGAATTCAAATTCGGACAAATATAGCGTACAAGGAAAAAACCTAATTATGTAACAAGATTTAAAAAGATTGCCGCCCAGAGAATTAACTCTAGATGGCAGATGGACAAGGAAGCGTTTTGGCTTATCGAGAATCCAACCTTTTTTTCTACGTGTATCCCGCCAATCTGAGGTATGTGTTGATTTTATTTTTAAACATATTTACTCTAATAACACGCACACAATCCGCATATAATATGTTCCATTCATTTACTGTCCTTTGTGTAAATGAGAACTTTCTTATATCTAATCTACACTGCTCCTTTACTAATGTAACGTCATGTCCTCTAGACCTTCTATCTTTTTTAACTGAGAAAAAATACATCTATCAATATTTAATAACCATTCAATATTTTTAAACACTTCTATCTGATCTCTTCTCAATCTCCTGGTCTCTAGTGTTGTTAAACCACATTCTTTTAAGCGTATTTCATAACTAAGATCCCTCAGTTTTAATATCATTTTAGTCGCTCTCCTATATATTCTTTCTAGCATATCTATGTCCTTCCTGCGATATCGTCTCCACGCTTGTACACACTATTCGAAATGAAGCCTAACTATTTTTTGGGTCAGAGGTATTATCAGTTTTTTTCCTTATACGCTACTTTTCGTCTAATTAATCCAATAATTTGATTTCTCTTTGAAGCTGTAATTCCGCACTGCTCTGAAACCTTCATATCAGCACTAATGGTTAACCCTAAGTCCTTTTCTTTTACAGTACTACTTAGTACAGAACCTCCCATTGTATATTGTACATGTCCTGTATGGAGGCATTTACATTTCCCAAAATTAAACAACATTTGCCACTTTTCAGATCATTTGATCAACATGTCAAGGTCATCTTGTAAATGCTGTCTATCTCCATCACGTTTAATCCTTCTAAACAATTTTGTATCATCCGCAAATTTCAACACCTTACTTGTTATATCATCGTCAAAATCGTTGATATATATATATATATATATTAAGTATAATGTACATGTATGTCCCACTACTGATCCCTGTGGTATCCCACTCAAAGTTTCCAGTTTGAAGCCTTCCCATCAACTACTACTCATTGTCTTCTATCAATCAGCCATTTTTCTATTCAGTTAGTTATACCATTCCATATGCCATGGGCCTTTAGTTTAAGCAGTAATCTTTGATGCGGCACTTTGTCGAAAGCTTTCTGAAAATCTAAGTAGATGATATTCAATTAGATATTCATAGAGAAGCTACGAACATAAATTAACTTGTAATATACAACATGACAGCTAGAGTTTCTATTCGTATGTTCGAAGCAAACAGAAAGGTCAGGATAAGGTCGGTCCTCTAGAAGATGGTGCTGGAAATATAATATCAAGGGCATTATTAAATGCAGAACACCTGAATGAGTGTTTTAGTTCGGTGTTTACCAGGGAAGATATTAGTTCAGTGTCAGTACCAGAGGCTAAATTTAAGGGGGCAGAATGAGACTATTTAGGACAGTTAATTGTTAATTATAGTGGAGTGGATGGGATTCCGCCCAAACTACTACTGGAATTTGTAAAATAAATTAGCATACCTTTTGCAACAGTTTTCAATTTGTCATTTGAAGAGGGAGTGGTCCCTGTAGAATGGAAAGAAGGAAACATTATACCGTTATTTAAAAAAGGTTCGAGAAATAAGTCAGATGAATATAGACCAGTGAGTATAACATAGGTGATTTGCAAATTATTAGAAATACTAATTAAATCCATCTCAACATGGATTGAGGTCAAGGATAACAAATATGTTATGTTCTTTGGAAGAGAACATTCAGTGGGTAGATGAGGGATCACCAGTAGATATCGTCTACTTAGATTTTCAAAAACATTCGACAATGTGCCACACCAAAGAGTACTGCTTAAACTAAAGGCCCATTGCATAGCAGCTGGTATAATTAACTGGATAGAAAAATGATGGCTGATTGACAGATGATAACGGGTAGTAGTTAGTGGGGAGGCTTCAAACTGGAAATAAGTTTTGCGTGGGGTACCACAAGGATCAGTACTGAGACCACTATTATTCTTAATATATATCAACAGTTTGGACGATGATATAATAAGCCTTGTTATATCATCGGTGTGGAAATTTGTGGATGGATGATTCCATTTTTAGAAGGATTAAAAGCGATGGAGATAGGCAGCATTTACAAGATGATTTTGACAGGTTGATCAAATTAATGGTCTGAAAAGTGGCAAATGTTGTTCAATTTTGGGAAATGTAAATGCCTCCACACAGGTCATGGGAACGAAGATGAACAATATACAATGAGGGGTACTGTACTACAGTAAAAGACAAGGACTTATGGTTAACCATTGGTGCTGAAATGAAGGTTTCAGAGCAGTGCGGAATTGCAGCTTCAAAGAGAAATCAAATCCTTGGATTAATTAGGCGAAATATAGCATATAATGAAAAGGAACTAATAATACCGCTGTACAAAACAATAGTTAGGCTTCATTTAGAATATTGTGTACAAGCGTGGAGACGATACCGCAAGAAGGACATAGATATGCTACAAAAGTACAGAGGAGAGCGACTAAAATAACACCAAAACTGAGGGATCTTAGTTATGAAATACGCCTAAAAGAATGTGGTTTAACAACACTAGAGATCAGGAGTTTGAGGGGCGATCATATAGAAGTGTTTAAAATATTGAATGGTTATGAAAATATTTGAAAATATTGATAGAAATATTTTGTCTCAGTTAAGAAAGATAGAAGGACTAGAGGACATGAATTTACATTAGTAAAGGAGCAATGTAGATTAGAAAAGAAAGTTCTCATTTTCACAAAGGACTCTAAATGAATGGAACAGATTATCTGCTGATTGAGTGGGTGCTAGTAACATGAATATATTAAAAAATAAAATCGACGCATACCTCAGAAGGGCGTAGATAAAAGGGTTGGTCTCTCGATACGCCAAATGGCGTCCTTGCCCACCTGCCATCTAGAGATAATTCTCTGGGTGGAAATCTTGTTAAATCTGGTTAAATCTTGATATATACTGGTGATCCCTTATCTACCCACTTAGTAATATCTACTAAAAACATAACAAATTTGTTAAGCATGACCTCATCAGAATCACGTTGAATTAAGACTTAAGTCGACGCTTAAAAGATTTTTAGTTCAATCAGCTGTATAAATGTTATAATTGAAGCCTGGATGAATGAATACTAGGAACGTCTAGTCGTTGTTTGAACGAAGAAGGCGTGATTCTGTTGGCCAAGAATTTCGTTAGTGTGTGTTCTCTTACGATGTGCTTAATCTTGTCTGTTTCGAGTATTTTCATTCCTTTTAGCAAACACTATACATAATGTACTTCAGTGTATGTTAGTGTGAAGATCATACAAACACTAAGTCTTCAAATATACACCATAATGAAATGACACCAGTATACACGCACCCACTTCACAACGGGGTAAAGTTTGGGATGACTTTAAAAAATGGGACACTCAACTTTATAATTTCGGCACACCGTTGCGTACCAAGGACTTCTGATTGCATTAAGTACTCTCGCATGTCCACGTAGCGAAAGGCGAGTAAAGCAAATTTGTTGTCGTTGCCAATTACACGAGTGACCTCCGAATTGCGACGTCTTCTGTTGTGTTGTTTAGTTATATCGCACGGACACAGCATTACTGTTACAAGAACCACTGAGAAGCTAAGATCGTTAACAGGACGTAGGACGAAGAACGCAGGTTCATAAATCATGTTGGCCAAGCATTTCGTTAGTGTGTCTTCTCTTACGATGTGCTTAATCTTGTCTGTTTCAAGTATTTTTTGTTCCTTTTAGCAAACGTTATACAAACTGTACTTCCGTGTATGTTAGTGTGAAGATCATACAAACACTAAGTCTTCAAATATACACCATAATGAAATGACACCAGTACACACGCACCCACTTCACTACGGGGTAAAGTTTGGGATGACTTTAAAAAATAGGACACTCAACTTTTCGGCACACCGTTGCATACCAATGACTGCTGAATGCAATAGTATTCTCGCATGCCCACATAACGAAAGGCGAGACAGCAAATTTGTTGTCGTGGATAATTACACGAGCGACCTTCACTGACATGCAGCATTGCTGTTACAAAAACCACTGAGAAGCTGAGATCGTTAACAGGGATCTCCGGTTGCCTCGTTGTGTTACTTGTTTGAAGGTTCTCGGGACGTGGACGAAGAACTATTGATTCACTTTAGTTAATATACATTTTTTAAATGCAATCAAAGATGTGTCTAGTCTGAGCGTTGTTTTTTGCACTTGACCTCTTGTTCAGGGAATGTTGCATCAGCTCTCAGTCCAAGATACACTAAAACCCAGGTCGATGCGCCATCCTTTATATATTTTGAATGTCAACGTCTTTTGAGAGATTCTCCCAAACATCGTTACGATGTCCTTGCATTGGTACAATCGGGTATGTATCCGGGCTTCGGACGTGATTTTGTTCGTACAATCGAAATTTACCTTCGTTTAATATTGTGTTGTCTTCAATAGACAATACGATATACAGTATAACACATATGGAATATAATGATATATATGGAAATAAAAATGCGTGCTTCCTACTATTCGATGCCGTGTTAACAAAAAAGCACAATTAATTCTTTCGTAAGGGCCAATGTCCCCAAAAATGCACAAATGGAATTTTGCAGGTCAAAAAATAAATGTTTGATATAAAGACGCATATTTTCCATAAATAGTTCAATGTAATATGAGTTAGTTTTGTTATGACGGCTATTTAAAGTCAACCTTGATTTCCATCGCGTGTCCAGCGTCATCAACGAAACATTACTATATTACTTACAATTTGAGCATTTTAAATTACATTTAAACGGACAACTCTTTTTTATTCATCTAGTATATATGCCATTTAATAATAATCATCAAGAGTTATAAGAGAGCATTTGACTTGGAAACATTTTGTTCCCGTCATGGGTACTTTGGTGGTAATTTTAGTTATGTGTTGTTTCGTGGAAAGGCCTATTTTCAATTACTGCAGCTCTATCAGAAACGTGTTTGGAAGTTTAACTGAAAGAAAATCAGTACCAGTGGTCGGTTATCTTTTACTGTGCTAACTTTCGTATGTGTCCGGGGATTGGAACTAAGCAAAGTGTGAGCTAAGAAATGAACATAGCTTGATGACGCTGGACACGCAATTTAGTTATTTTTAGATAATACCATTATTCTTCATCGAAAACAAGTAAAATGTTTAGGAAAACGCATTAAAACATGATTTGGCATGCACATGTCTACAGTTATGAAGATTGTGTTATATTTCACTTTCTTAAAGGGTTCTTCATTTCATAATTATTTACGTATGTTGTTTAATAATCTGATCCACACCATGTTTGGCGGTTAATCAATGTACACCAAATCAATGCTGGTGTTAATAAAACATTGACCAAGCATGGTATTACCGACACAAAATCAACAAATGACACTCCAAAATAGGCCATACGTGTCTGCTAACAAGTGATGACGCTGAACACTTTGCGATGACGTTGGACACGCGTTGGGCAGAACTGACTCAATGAACAATGGTTTTCCTCACAACTGAATAAACATAATTTACGCAGATGCCTTTTTGAAAGGATCTAGGCATGCTCCTACAACTTTTCCGATGTTATCTGGAACTGGGTTTATTACATATCACCAGTAGAGATGTAATTATATTATATGTGTAATATGAGTTTGAATTTAGAGTTGATATTGAGTTGTCACACCTGTCACATGCTCACGTAATATAACCATGTCCACAGAGAAGGGTTTGTAGGTAGAACTACCTTGTCAGAAACTCCTCAAGCACTCGCTGTGTCCGCTTTTTTTACTTGCTATCTGGCAGGACAATGTCCATTCGTCGCTACTTGGCAACATTACAGTGGTTGTTTCCAAACTGTTCAAGTGATCATCTATTCAAACTCTTCTTGATACGCGTGTTTACACAACCCGTCCGGACGTTTTGGCATATTAGCCAGTCTGTTGGATCATAGTTTCAAAGGAATATTTTGTTGTATGTTACATTTTGTGGGACATTGGCCCATACGGAAAATTAGTTGTGCTTTTTTGTTTACACGACATCAAATAGTAGGAAGCACGCATTTTTATTTCCATTGGTGTTATACTGTATATCGTATTGTCTATTGAAGACAACACACTATTAAACAAAGACGTTGACATACAACATATATAGGATGCGCATCGACTTGGGCTTGTGTGTATCTTAGTCTAAGAGCTGATGCAACATTCCACGAACAAGAGGTCAAGTGCTAAAAAACCACGCTCAGAGTAGACATCTTTTTGATTGCATTTAACAACTTAGTGGTAACTAAAGTGAATCAATTGTTCTTTGTCCACGTCCCGAGAACCTTCAAACAAGTAACCAAAGGAGGCAGCCCGAGATCCTTGTTAACGATCTCAGCTTCCCAGTGGTTCTTGTAACAGCAATGCTGCATGTCAGTGCGATATAACTAATCAACACAACAGAAGACGTCCCAATTCGAAGGTCGTTCGTGTAATTATCCAAGACAAGAAATTTGCTTTACTCGCCTTTCGTTATGTGGGCATGCGAGAATATTATTGTATTCAGCAGTCATTGGTATGCAACGGTGTGCCGAAATCGTAAAGTTGAGTGTCAAATTGTTTTAAAGTCATCCCAAATTTGACGTGCGTGTGTACTTGTGTCATTTCATTATGGTGTCTATTTGAAGCCTTAGTGTTTGTTTGATCTTCACACTAACATACACGGAAGTACAGTTTTTATAGTGTTTACTAAAAGGAATAAAAATACTTGAAACAGACAAGATTAAGCACATCGTAAGAGAAGACACACTAACGAAATGCTTGGCCAACATGATTTATGAACCTGCGTTCTTCGTCCTACGTCCGGTTTGCATGCAATGCCGATAAGTAAGCAATACCAGAATGACGCCTTCTTCGTTCAAACAACCACTAGACGTTCCTGGTATTCATTCATCCAGGCCTCAATTACCACATTTATACAACAGATTGAACTACAAATCTGGTAAGCGTCATCTTAAGTCTGGATTCAACGTGAGGCTGATGTATTCAGATGCATTGTTCCAGGAGTAGTTATCAAATAAAGATTGACAAAATGTACCTTTTTTCTTTTTTTTCTTTCAGAAATGTGATAGCTACCATTGAACACGATACTGTACAAACTTAGAGTTTGGTTTCGGAAACAATATACTGTGCCAAAGCCAATCCACAAGGCGTACACATGTACACGAGAATTCTGTGCGAATCGTTGCTTGTTATGGACCCGGCCATGCGTATAATCTTCCTTACGTTTAACAATTAAACGTTACTAACTGGCATTGGTACTTTTGCTCTCCAAAAACCACTGCCGAACCTTCGAGCAAGTAAACCAGCGGGTCTGCCCAGGCACTTTGTTAACGATTTGCGCCTCCGAATGGTTCTTAATGCAACAGTGTTGTGTGTCTGTGCGATACAGCCTGTCAATGCAGCAGTAGAAGTTCCAACGTCGCTCAAATAATTTCCCACGACAGCAAATCTGCTTGTGTTGGTCGTACGACTTGCCGTCGCATTCTGAAGCACATTCAAGAACAGACTTATTATCAGGAACAGAACAGATGCATATGTGGATATTTTGGAAGGGAACGTGCGTACAAGGGTGTACGGATACTCTACGTGTCAGTGATATGTGTACAAAATGTAATGTAATGTGTGTGTGTGTGTGTGTGTGTGTGTGTGTGTGTGTGTGTGTGTGAGTGTATGCGTGTATAGTGGGTATGCTTGAGAGAGGGAGAGAGAGAGAGTGTGTGCGTGCGTGCATGTACGTACGTATATGTATATATATGTATGTGTGTGTATATATAAATATATCTATATATACGTATATATATATATATATATATATATACATATATGTACATGCGTGCACCCATGTATGTATTCGCGTGTTGATACTGACATTTTTTTTTACTTTATGTCAATGTGTTTCTATTATTTGCATGCTCTGTTTTTGATAACAATTATAATACTCACTTCTGGCATCGAACAACCAGCTACAGCAAAGTGGCGCTACTAGTAGTAGCAGCATTGGCAGAATAAGGTGATTCGACATGACCGTACTGCAAACAATTAAATGCTGTTTTTTATTTATTTTCGACATAGCAGTTTTATTACTGTCACATTCAGTAATTCCTTTTTCTCTTACATAGCCACAATGCTATTACACAGTATGTATGAGCATGCAAGGCTAGAGCACATAGTCATGATTTCAGAGTAAATAAACAAATCATGTCATTATTTCATCTTACC
>CM034536.1:9967263-10237263 GCA_020002185.1 Paraescarpia echinospica | reverse complement strand
ATCCAGTCGGTCACAAACGTTTTTGCGTCATTACCAATTTATTATAATTTGTCAAAAATGACCCCACCCTCTGTTAACTATACTCATTCCAAAAGTACTACTAGATACTTAAATACTTTAAACGTGTAAATGGAGAGGATACACCATTATTTGTATTTTTTTTATAACACGCGCGCTCGAAATTGCGGTTGTTATAATATATGTTCTTCAGTCAACTGAGAGATGCTACATAGCATTGACAAGCCTCTTTATTCTGGGTTTGAAAGTACAGCGAGCGGATATCGAAGGCTGTGCTCCACCTGCGTCTTGTGTCACATGGTGCGAATGGTAGGAAGTGGTGTAAGGCCATATTCAGTCCTTGTCCAGAAAGACTACGAAAATCTTAGTGTAGAATTTCACTATGGCGACTGAATTTTCTGGAATCCCAGAAACTCTGTCTGAGCAGCATGATTGTCGTCAGATGTAGGTGTATGTGGGACAGTGAATTGATAGGTTAGTAGCCTATATGTTTGTTTACTTCCTTATTTCATGAAAGTATCTTACGAACTATTGTTCCAAGGATTAAATGTATTGCTCATCGCATGCACCCGCAACTTCTGAGTTCTGATATCGTTTCCAACAAGGCAAAGGTACCCACAGAAATATTGCGCTTCCAATTGTTCGATTGCTGGTTTTGAATTTGTAATCAAGGTTTCCATTAAAGTTCAGAGAGTTGAGCTGCTGAGCATATACACGAGGTAGGCTAGTTTCAGTATCAGCCATCTTCTAGTCATGTTGAGAGCTGATCCATTTTGTTTGTGCTGCCAACAAACACTACTCGAGTTCTTCTTTGAATGCAGCACTATTGCCAGTATAGCTGTGGACAGCAATTGAACTTGCGCGCAGAATATAAACATTCCATGAACATAGTTCATGTCCAGACAGAGGTTCTTTAAAATGCGAAATTTCAGGGCACTTATTTCCACACCCCCGCACTCACCTTCACGAATACAGACGGTTTATTCATCACATTGTTAGCTTGACATTAACAATTCTTTATTTTAAATACCGTGGTGAACGTATCAAACGAACATGGTCGCTTAACAGCATGACTGAATATCGATAGATGCATACTGAACAAATAAGTGTTTTTATGTTTTAGTTTTCTGTATCACCACCCCTTTGATATCAGAGAAGGTTTACACATTTCCTGGTGAACATTAACTTTAAATTTCACAACGTTTTCAGCACTTTACTTCACCAAAGATCATTGATCATGGTCTAGGAAACAAATACAACAGTATGTCAACAATAGTGTGACGTTTTTTCTTTCCTATTTCTAACGAGACAAGATAATTAATGATGCCTCCATATTTGCTTGCCCATCTAGGAAATCGCGATTAATTGTTCATTTTAGTGTACGCGACATAAAATTTAAAAAGAGCATGGAAAGACCCCCCTGAAATTACACACGACCTCCAATTTGATAACCACTGCCTTAAACAAAGTACTGTCAAGTCTCAATTATCCGTTCTTCTGTGATACGGTTTATCAGTATTCCACATGGTTTTGTAAGAGTGCACGGCATCATTAATCCATGTTTTTGTTTTTCAGCTTCAACCAACCGGTCGTGTGTAATGAATATGGGAACCAACTGGTTTGTGAGTAACTCATGGGTAAAAACTCCACAGAAGCAACAAACAGATTTACATTCACTGTCATTAAAACAAAGGCTTTTGTGTGTGCTGCGTCGACTGTTTGTAATTGGCTCCCGCTCTGTTAGTCAGGTCACTATTAGTTCATCTGGTTATTGTTTCTGAAATTAACCAACCATATCTTGTGGAGCGCAGTGGCGAAGAGAGTAGAGCATCGGACGAATTCTCAATCGAGAGAACTTGGGTTCGAATCATGTGCTGCCGTATCGAACATTGGGCACGTTCGTTCACTTCACATTGCTCCAGTTCACTCAGCTGTATGAATGAGTATCTGGCTATAGACAGTGGTGGATATTTGTGTACGAATAATCTTCGCGCATTAATTGCAGTGTGGCTGAATTCTTCCAAGATAAGTCAAGGTGATGTTCAATTGAACAGGTCTGCCAGGTGTAAAGCGCTATGAGCAGTTCATGGACTGGACACTTCGCTGTATAAGAACTAACCTTTATCTTATTATTAATATGATTTGTCTAACCGGTTTCGTTGTTCATTTGTTTTCGATAACCCAAAACTTCAAATGTCAAAAGTACTTAATCAGGCATTTCGGTGTTTGCTTACACATCACAAATGGTGTTCTTTCTTGTTAGCTACATGTATGTATTATTAAGTACTAGCTCACACCCACCCATAAAGCAACACATGAACAGCATCAACATCAGCGGTTTTCAAATTGTCATTGACAGACGGAATGGTTCCTTTGCAATGGAAAAAAGAAGACACCATACCGTGTGTTAAAAGGGTTCAAGAAATAATTAACAGGTTTACAGACCGTGGAGTTTAACAACAGTCATTTGTAACGTATTAGAAAGTTTAATTACATATCACAATGTGGATTTCCATAAAATGATAAACCCATATTGACATGGCTTCCTAAAAGCAAAGTCATACTTGTATTTTGTAACCTCGTTCCCACAGTAACGCCTTCTTGAGGAGAGTTGCTACCATGCGTTACTCGCAGGCAGGAGAAAGGCCATCAAGACAAAACAACATGTCGCTATCATATTTCGCTAAAGCGCAACACAACAAATGCCAAATTGATTAGGAATAAATAATTTTACGACCTCCACCACAAATAATGCTATGAAAGAGGTTCCGGAATACGTATACACGGGAATACAGATAAAAGAAACGGAGATTCAGAGAAAGATGCCACGACTAGAATCAGGAATGCTAGACAGACTGAAAAAACAGCAATATTGATCTTAGTGCTCTGGCTGCTGGAAAGGAACAGCCAGGCTAGCAACAAGTTTGTGACATTCCAGAAGAAGTGTCTTCTAATTCCTAAAGGTATGTGGAACACTTTGGTTAAATGTGATTTACATTTGATTGCTGCTGATTTAATAATTGCTGCTACGTTAGCAATATTGTGTGTTTGTGTGTGTGTGTGTGTGTGTGCGCGCGCGCGCGCGCGCGTGTGTGTGTGCTTGTGTGAGTCTGCGTGTACGTGTGGGCGTGCAAACATGCATATATGCATGAGGCGAATAGCTTTTTATATTCCTGTTTGCGTCACTAAATCCATTCAGCTGCCCCGTGTCCAGACCATAGTATCGTGCCGTTGGTTTACAATTATGTTAAACTCTGTCTCAGCAATGATTAATCCAGTAAACAAACAGTATTACTGAAATAGAATTGACATTGCAAGTGGCCATATGTAGTTGAACTAAAATAAACAATGAAGACAACAACACTTATCCCATGATGCTGACACACGCACACGGCCATTCGAGTGCTGGCGCTTCAACAGTTTTTGCAAACACCCATTAAACAACGCTTTACGTGAAGTACCGTTGGACGCTGCGTTTACATGTATAAAACGTAAAGGTCAACGAGGCCTTGTTAAATGGCTATGCATGTCGTTAAATACACCTCAGTCATTCTTTCGAAATCCCGGTACAGGTCATGATAGCTTTCTTTGCCTCTCAGTAAATATTGTCTCTGCGGCGTTCTTTCTGTATCAACAACTACGCATACAACCAGCATGGTGTAGAAAACGTGCGGCAAGCGCCTGTTGTTATTTATGTCCTCCGTAAGCTCGCAGCTCGCTCTCGTTGTCAAGTATGTGTGTCGTCTTAGGATAGTATGATTATGATGAATACTCGACGTCTTACTTGTCTAAATACGCGGAAGTATTGCATGTATGGAGTTTGTTGAAACAACTGATATTACAATTAAACGACAAGACCAAGAACACTGTAAGAGAAGACTCAAAAGTTAGTGGCTATTTATTATAAAACCTGCGTACGTATTTCTGATATATAAGACTACAGTTCCAGTTACAGTTACAAACCGACGTAGACTAGAAAACGTTACAGACATAATAATCGTTGTATGTAGAAAGCTGCATTGTACATATTATGTGCAATGCAGCTTGTTCTGTTACAAGTTAGACCATTCTTTGGTTTTCTAGATTTGAACGAGTTAATACACATAACGACCGCAAATTTCGAAATTTCGTGTCGTTTTCTAAACCATGGTATTGAAATATCGCGATAAGGCGACAATACATGTTAATTCATAGTATGATCTCGTATTGCCCACGTGATATTACCCAGCGCAAATAGATTTTGGGAAATAACGAATTTTACGAGATTTATACAATTGTCGGTCTGCATTTGTACGTATCTCAGTCAAAATAACATAGCAGTTGGGTTGTCTATGTTTGACGGATTAGATGTTATCTTACGGAAGAATTATTTATGTTTTTTGTTAACACGGCATCAAATAGTAGGAAGCACTGTTTATACTTCCATTAATGTTATATATCGTAGTGTCTATTGAAGACAACACAGCTTTAAACAAAGGTTCATTTCGTCTATACGAACAATATCACGGGCGAAGCCCGGACACATTCCAGATTGTACCAATGCAAGGATATAGCACCGATGTTTGTATCTCTAAAAAGACGTTGACACACAACATATATAAAGAATGGCGCATCGACCTGGGTTTGAACGTATCTAGACTGAGAGCTGATGCAACATTCCCCGAACAAGAGTTCAAGTGCTAAAAAAACAACGCTCACACTAGACATCTTTTTTGATTAAATTTAGAACTTAATATTAACTATCGTGAATCAATTGTTCTTCGACCATATCCCGAGAACCTTCGAACAAGTAACCCGACGAGGCAGTTTGGGATCCCTGTTAACGATCACAGCTTCCCAGAGGTTCTTGTAACAGCAATGCTGCGTATCCGTGCGATATAACTGATCGACACAACAGAAGACGTTCCAATTCGGAGGTCGCTCGTGTAATTGGCCACGACAACAAATTTGCTTTCCTTGGTCGTACTCTTTGCCGCTACATTCTGAAACAAATTCAAGAAAAATGTTCTAAGTAAGAATGCTCATGCAAATCCGAAGCGGGAAGCAGCGCAAGCACCTGTGTGGTGTGTGTGCGTGTGTGTGCGTGTGTGTGCGTGTGTGTGTGCGTGTGTGTGCGTGCATGTGTGTTCGTGCGTGCGTACGTGCGTGCGTGTATGTGAGTGTGTGTGTGTGCGTGCGTGTACGCATGCAAGTACGCACGCTCCCACTTGCGCACATTTAAATGTATGTTTTTAAATGTATGTATGTATGTATGTACGTATGTACGTATGTATGTGTGTATGGGGATGTGTGTATGCGTGTATGCGTGTGCGCGTGTGCGCGTGTGCGCGTGTGCGCTTGTGCGCGTATGCGTGTAAGTATGCAAGTATGTATGCATTCACGCATACGTACGTGCGTGTACGTGCGTGCGTAAGTGTGTGTATCTGTGTATGCATGTATGTATAAATGGAAGGAAAGAAAGAAAGAAACAGAAAAGATGGATGAATGCATAGATACATGGATGTATGGATGAACGAATACATTAATGAACGAATGGATGGATGGATGGATGGATGGGAGGATGGATGGGTGGATGGGTGGAAGGGTAGATGGGTGGATGGGTGGATGGGTGGATGGGTGGATGGGTGGATGGATGGATGGATGTGAGGATGGATGGATGGATGGGAGGATGGATGGATTGATGGATGGATGGATGGATGGATGGAAGGATGGATGGATGGATGGATGGATGGATGGATTGATGGGTGGGTGGGTGGGTGGTTGGCTGGGTGAGTGGGTGGTGGGTGGGTGGATGGATGGGTAGGTGGTTGGGTGGGTGGGTGGGTGGATGGACGCGTGGATGGATGGATGGATGGGTGGGAGGATGGAAGGATGGGTGGATAGATGGATGGGAGGACGGATGGGTGGATAGATGGATGTATGGATGGATGGGTGGATGGGTAGGTGGGTGGGTGGGTGGATGGGTGGATGGGTGGATGGGTGGATGGATGGATGGATTGATGGGTGGATAGATGGGAGGATGGATGGGTGGATAGATGGATGGGAGGATGGATGGATGGATGGATGGGTGGATGGATGGATGGATGGATGGATGGAAGGATGGATGGATGGATTGATGGATGGATGGATGGGTGGATGGATGGATGGATGGGTGGATGGATGGATGGATGGGTAGATGCATATGAAAATACATATACATATGTATATAAAGTGTGTATGCGTATGTGCAGATATCTACGCATGTATGCCTGACACGCATGCATACATGTATGAATGGGTACGTGTCTACTGATTGTCTTGACATGTTTACCAAGGACGTTTATGTAAAACAATTGTGTGCCAACAGTACTCACTTCTGGTAGCAAACACAAAGCCACAGCACGATTGCGCCACGAGTATTAGCAATAGTAGCAGAATCACACAGTTCGACATTGTCACACTGCAAATAAACAAACGTTCGTCCTTATAGAGAAGGGTTAACATAGTGTACTAAACAACGTTAACGTAGAATAAATGTATGTATAATATATCATATTATATTTCTTTACATATATATATATATATATACATATATATTATATATATATATATAGATATTGTATTATATATATAATATACATATGCATATATATAATTATTTTATAATTTCTTGTATACTTACTTTTAACATCTTTCAATTTGTGTTTAATTTATTTATCCAGTTTCAACATATTAACATTTTATTTACAAACTGATTTCATTCTGATGCGTATATTTGTCTGTAGGCCCAACTTGAATGCACATATTTCAAATTACAAAAACATGTATGTTTTTGTAACTTGAAATTACAAATATTCATAATCATACGTAAGGGGCTCATCTCAGAAGAACAGTGTCATACAAAGATGAGATAACTTCCATCGGTCCTCACTCCCCTCAGATGAAAGTTTGTAAACATCGATATGATGATATCAATATACCGATCTACGTCGATTCACACTCATCATTTGGCTAAACATAACATTAACTAATAAACATTCTTTGTTATTTAATGTTTTATTTTATAGTTAGCCTGTGAGCCAATCATCATATTTACTCTGATTCCGGATAAAGCCGACGAACATTTCAAAGTCACATTATTCCCCAGGCAGTTGCGAGGAGCGCAGCAATTGCTGCCACATCAAGGCACCTAGATACTCGTGCGAGATTAATCACGTGACGGGCGGAGTAAAACGAAGAACAAAATGGTGCGATCATTTTCACCGTGCGCGCGAAAATCCGAAGCATACAACATCGATGTCCGACGTCTGACGAAACTGCCTCTGATCCCCCTTCTCCTAGCGAAAGTAATTTCGTTTAATATCGACAGGTTCTGAAATGACCTGAAAGGATAACTTTGTGGTAATGTTGTTTTGAATATTGATGCTAGCGACATAAGGAGCATTATCAATGACTTATCGTTCGATAAGTCTCCCATATATGGATGAGTTTACCACGGCAGTCCATTGGTATTATTGTCTATACGTGAGTCCTCTATTCCGGTGCATGGTTATTTATATCAAAAACAATAATATATTATGTTTAAACGACAAAGGCTGCCTTCTTCACGCATTTCCAAGACGCTAGAACGCCATTATTAAATCGCGTGTATGTGTCCTTGCATACTACGCAACGTCCATTTGTGATTAAGTCCACGAAGGGTCAGAATTAAGCATGTTTGGTTTGTACTGAGGGATTTACGAAGGGTTTACATTAACACATTTCTGTTGAGAATTTCGTGTTTCTAGAATATAGATGCTTCAAAAGCATTTAAACGGATCAGTGGACATAGCTTTTGACGAAACTGGAAAGACGCGACGTACTGAAATATATTTTAAGAGTACTCAACAATGAGTACAAAAACTAAATTGTATTTGTCCGGTGAGGGTCTATCTACTTTTACTTCTTAGCGGGCAAGGTAAAGTAAAGATAAAGGTAAGTTTTTGTATAGCGCAGTATCCAGTCCTTACGACTGCTCAAAGCGGGCCTGTTCAATCGAACACCATCTCGGCTCATCGGGAAGCTATCAGCGGAACGATATCCACAACATTATGTTTGTTCTAACCTGTTAATGTTGAAATGGGCACACTTATTATGCAAGTACACAGAATATCGCTAAAGTGTTTGACTTATGTTACATACATATTTTGCGAACGCGTTCAATGCAATATTTGCGAGGTCGTTCAACATACCAGTTCTAAATCGCTGGTCGTGTATTTTGATTATAAAAATTCAAATATTGCCCTAAAATTACTAGGAAGAATTATGCTTGATAAATACCTTGGGTTGTCATTTGTAAAGGTTTATTAAACGAGACTAACATTCAGACCAACGTGACATTTATTTACGCCACGATTACAATTTTAACATTTTGTGTCAACAAATTGCTCTTTTATTCTGCTGCCTATTTCAGTAATATTTACAAGTGCACCTAATGTGTGGATGGCAGAACAATGTCTTCGAGAATGTATATCGTGAATAGTTTAAGTTATATATGCGCAGTAAGTTTAATAAAAGATTGATTGTAGCTTTCTTATTTGCATCGACAGAAATCGGCGAAATCGTAGGGGATACAACTAATTATATTAATTTCGATATTTTGCAAATTAGCGATCAATGTCAAAATTTACACTGATCGCTAATTTGCAAAATATCGAAATTAATATAATTAGTAGTATCCCCCACGATTTCGCCAAAACTAAAAAACACATTTTCACAAACGAGCTACCATTTAAGTTTTTTTGCGACATGGTTAGAAAACAAAATAAATTTTGTAATTATACGCATGCGGATTCATTGGATGGATGTTTTGAATAACACAACACAACACACCACACACACCACACCCCACGCACGCACGCACACACGCACGCACGCACGCACGCACGCATGCATGGACGCGCGCACATTCTATAATATATATATATATATATATATATCTCTCTCTCTCTCTCACACACACACACACACACACACACACACGCACACACAGGCACACACACAAAATAACAAGCTAAATATTTTATTTTATTAATTTAATTTGTAATGGATATTCAGCTTGTCTGAAACTGAAATAAAATGCATATTGTATACATAATATCATATTATATATATATATGTATAATATATATATATCGTAATCCGTTCTAGTTATTTTTATAATGTGAACTACAATATAAACAAATTATTTTCTTTAGAATAATCACAGTGTAAATACTGACAATAACGGAAACATGTATCACCTCGATACAACGTTATAATGAGTAGTGTATTATAAAGAAGAAAACATGTCTTTATTCCAACATCTCACCCATTATTTGGAACTATTTTGCATTTTTCTTAAAATTAAACGAAGTCCTGGAAATAACCTTCAAACAAAGCAACGCTAAAGAAAGGCTCATCCGTAAATTCATACATAATTATTTTGCCAACAAGAAAGATAATTTTTACAGTAAATATGTCATCACCCAATGCTATCATCACCGAGGTGAGAATGGGCTTCAAATATGTTATTTAATATGAATAGAGACCTATACTTACACGAAGAGTAATTACGCTATTCACAGCATGCACGCCAGTATAGTAGCAGACAATCTGGCTCACCGGTTCCGCAGCCAGCATTTATAAAGCATTTTCGAGTGTTTATGAAATACCACGCGCGAATCCACTCATGACAACAATTTTTTGTTCACGTTGAGCGCGTGCTAAAAACTAATCAAACTGCAAGAAATACACCTACACTTTATAGCTGTCCTGTTAGTATAACTCGTATTTGACACATGTACCTGAAATGTTAGTACCTTTCAAAGATGCAGTTGTGAATGCGTTTTTGTTGCGCGCTTGAAGTAATTCCATTGATGACTTTGAAGGCATCCTCGCGAGCAAGGAGCTGCTAAGTGCGTCAGGACCCATGGCTTATCAACTATTGAAATGCGGATTTGGCTGGAACAACTGGGCTGGAAAAATCACAAGAACAAAGACGGTGGACCGATGAAGGATATGTGACACGAGGAATGTGTTTGAGATGCAATGTAGCCCAACTTGAAGATTAGTGAGAAGCCGTATCAGATGCGCAGGAGGGGGGAAGTTGATAGGAACAAATCGGAGAGAAAGAACAGAAGGAGTGGTTCAACATTATTGTACTTGACCCTATGCAACAGGGGACGAGGATAATGTTGTGGTTTCAGCTTCTGAGGTGTGGACCAATCGTTGTAACACCAGCGGCTCATGAAGAGGGTCGGATAGGCAGTGACGGAGATTTGGAATTCTGGAACTGTTCTTCGATGCGTGTCGCGCGGGCCAGGTTAGTGGGATACCAAACGTCAAAGAAGCAAGTAGGACGAAGTACAGTTGGTTAAGCAAACTCCCATACATTGTGTTGAATGTATGGCATGGTCGTGTTGTTGTCAAACACCACGCTCTGTCGAGATTATGTTAGATCGGCATCAAGAACGTTCGATTTAGATGTGATTCCAACTATGACAGAAAGAGGAATCGGTTTCCCTACTCTGAAACAAACATGCAGTAATGATTACTCCAACACATACTAACAATATCAATTAAATTCGGCTAATCACACTCGGCTACTGACATGTCAGTATATAAAAAACATAAACAAAAAAAAGTACTGACTCAAGAAGAAAAGACAAAGTCAGATAAGCGGATAAATTACAAAAACTCCCGCTAAACAACATTTAGCAGAAAGTATATATATATATATATATATATAATATCTAAATTACTATTTTGGTTGTGTAGTCTGTGTTTTAACACACCTCCCGATATTTTTCTTCAGAAATTGTGCATGCAAACTGGGTTTCATTCACATCCACTTATGCTACATTGCCATCATTACATATTTCGTACAACAATTCACGTACCCCCACGCCGAACACTGTCCACATTTTATACTGCTTGGGCGTGTGGAGAGAATGGGAGTAGAACGGCTGGCAAACAAGCAGACGCCCGGGGGGAGTGGATGGGAAAAGGAGGCGAAGAAGACCAAGACTGCGATGGGAGGACTGTGAAAAGAGAGACTTGGAAAGATTGGGAGAAGAATGGAGGACGAGAGCGAAAGATAGAGGGGAATGGAGACAGTTGGTGTAGAGAGCAGTGAAAGATTAGTAAAAAAGAAAAAAGAAATGAGGAGATAAGAGGAGAACAATAACTCGACAGAAGCAGTTTGCTGCAGTGTTGTGAACTGTTGTTTTTGTACTTAGTTTCTCGTTTGTTATATAATTTGTGTCGTCATTATTACTGAACTTATTTATTACATAACTCGATAAAGTAAAACTTACATTAGTCTTTTCATTAGTAGTGTCCATATCTTAAAATGTGCTAATATCAACATGTCAATGAATATAGCACAACAAAAACGCTTCTTAGGCTATGCCTATTATGATCAATGTGTTTGTAGGTGTACCATTTATGAAATAATATAATGTTGACAGCACCTGTTGTAGACAAAAGAGTAATCCAACATTACACGCATTTAATGTCAAAGTTTCTCATTAAAAATTATCTTGCCTTGTCTTGCATATATTTATTTGTATACTTACTTTATTTCATTTGATTAAACGAACGTTTTTGAATAACTAACTGATTAACTACGCCTTTAACATAACTGGGTGTAAGCAAATGTAGGATGTTATATATAATATAACCTGTAATTTTTTACACGTACCAACACGAATGGTAAGCGCGTTGCATTGGTATTTTATACTGGTAATAATGCCAACTACTCGGATGGTGCTACTTACACCCTGACGCAGAAGACGGTTTCCCGAAGTATTTGAACCTGCCGTTTGCTATGACGTAAATACTTACCTTTTTTCGCAAGGCGTGGTACACAAAACCAAGGAGCCTCTATTTGGACAGGAGGCGTCAATGAGCGAGAAAATGGCAGTCTACACTGAAGGTTTTTGTTCGCCATTCTGGAGGCAAGCGCATGCGCTTGCGGGACCGGCAGCGCGCGATGTTAGCGTATTTATTCAGTCACCTCATTTCATCAGAATAATCACCAGTAATCGTTTGAAATTTTTTACCTATCACAATTAAAAATAATGAAATGTGCAATCAAATCACGTAGAAACGTTGCAGTTATTTATTTAGTCATCTGAACTTCGTCCTGTTTCATCAGAATAATCATCAGGCTATACCACGTCTTATGTAAATAAAAAAAATAATGAGGTTATCTTGGTGAGCAATGATAAATGCAAACAACTGCTTTTTCTGCTCGCATGTGGTCTGGCTTGGCGCACCTCCAGAATGGCGGACGAACTGCTTACGTACTTTTCTCGAACAATGTAAATAGCGCGCGCTCCACCGTCTTGTATTGATATACGGTTTTTGCACAACACTGATTTGAAGACTGATTACGTAGTTCGGAACAATTGTGGAACACATGGGCAACGTTTTGAACAATCAATTAACGTCCGTCTAACGTCCGGTACGAACCCTAAACCACTTATAACTTTTTAAATTACTAACTGTGTACTACAAATTTATGTTTACTATTAATGTTAAGAACGTTATAATGATTTTTGGGGAAAGGGCCTGACATATAAGCTCGTATTCTGTCCGTTTGCCGACCGATATGTGGCTCTGTACCGGTATCTTCCGCCGTGTCGCAAGTTGAGCAACTTCGTTCACCCTACGTTGCTTGTGTCTTTCGGAAGAAACACTGTTAGCCGTTGGTCCTTTCTATCTGGTGTCTGTACAAGAGGAAGTGAAATATCTCATGTAGGGAAATGGGAAAACTGTCGTGAACTCACTGAGCTGGGATCTCATTGTTTAAACTCCCACTGGCTTTAATGTCCGAATGATGTACCTTACCAGGTAATAGTAGAAGTAAGTAGAAGAAGTAAGTAGAAGAAGTAAGAGGGGGTGCAGGGGGTATTTTCGTTATCCGTGATTAGCAAAATTATTTCCTCTTAAAACGTGAAAGCTCTTTTTTTTATCCCTGTGATTCGTGATCAGGTGCCACAGCGTGAAGCGTCATAAAAAATATAATTTCCTTGTGTATCGTGATTGAGGTATCACTTTCTTCGTGAAATTGACGACAGATGACTAAAAATGTCGATCTCTTCGCCGATTTCTGCTCACAAAATATATCTTCGTGAAACAAGAAATGGTATTTTTCAGTGTAAAATGTGAAAACCAAAATATTTTCCCTGTGAATTGTGATCCAAGACCCCCCTGCACCGCTCAAGTAACCAACGGCGAATTTCGAAAAAAAAATAGGGCATTACTATACTTCCGAGGAATCGTAGATGAAACCCTGCAAATTTGGTGCCGTACATGCAGACGGACTGCTATTAACATACCCACGCAATCACGCACGCACGCACGCACACATACACGCACACACGCACACACGCACACACACGCACACACACACACACACACACACATAATTATACACATTTTTTACCTAAAAAAAAAACCGACGTTGTATTGTCTTTACTTCAAAGTCATACGATAACTATTTGCAGGACACACGTGCTTTCTGAAGACACCCTCTCTGTCTTGGTTTTCCATTTACATGTCAGATCCGCTCGTCCCAAAAACAATCAGACGACCATGAGTCATCCACCAGCGAGAATTCCATATAAATATACCTAAAAATTATCATACAGCGTTCTTCGACTATTAATTGACAGGTTCCATGTTCAGACATTAACGCAAATAAAAGTTTGGAGATTGCGATCCCAGCTCAGTGAAATCACGACAGGTTTTCCCCATTTTCCCACATGGGAAACTGCCCCCAAGTTTCGACATGGCGGCCGATACCGGTACCGAACCACCGATAGGTCGGCATCAATATTCCTCGACAGTTCGGCATTTTGATTGCTCAATCACCGCGTCTCACTAGCGTTATACGGAAAGCATTGCAGAACACTCGTTTAATGTTAGACAACAACGGCGGTTGGGGAACTCCACCTGAATTACACGACGAAATAAATAAAATCGATTTAAAAAAAAATTTATTACAACTATAAAGATCAACTCACTGCTACGTCTTGGCTACGATTGATTGCCGTCATCAGGAAATTAATTGTGGAATTTAAGTTTTCCCTCAGCTCGGCAGATGGTTTGGCGAGCAGGTTAGCGGCTGGATCTGTATTCCCCCTGTATCGTTTCATTGTTGATGTCGTTTTTCCTATCCATATTTAATATATTTATCTAAACTCGATGAATATTTTCACCGAAATGCGACGGAAGAAGATCGCAAATTCCACAATTTGCTACCAACTTTGCTAAAACGTAAGCCAATATATCTGCGAATTTATTCCTTTGACGTAAAGTAAGGCCAATCCCACGAAACACACATTGATCGTAATACAATTTCAGCATATTGTGTCTGCCAGTTAAAAGAGAAACCCGAAAAAACAAGATTTGACTGTACCTTTTAGCAGCATTTTTGTTGTGTAAACATTGTGTTTATTCGTAGTATATTATTTGTGTAACTAGCTTAGCAAAATAATTTGGTGTAATATAATGGTATATTTAGAGGGAATGTATTGCAAAAATTTCATTCTTGGCAACAACGTGGTTCGCACTGAATATTATTTGCCGACGCACATTTCGATTTTCTTGGAGAAGTAACAAAAACGAAAATAATTAAAAAGAAATGAATTGGCGTTACACGGGAATGATGCTAACCGTGTGCAATATTGAAGGGAAGCAACATTGGACTAATTTAGAGCTGTATACAAATATAAGTAAAGATACAAAGGAGACAGAGGAAATGCGATATTTTATGAGTATCGCTGTAGACACAACGATGAAGTGACACCTATGGCTATCCTACGACAGCCAGCGCATGGAAGAACAAGAAATCGCTCGCCACAAACATACACAATGACATACACATGATGGCTCTGTGTGAATTAATTGCTAAGATATTGTCAAATTGGTTGTGACGACCAGTGGCCGATATGAAAGTCGGGGAAGGTCAAATGTAAAATATTTGAAAACTTTGATCTCTAAAAGCTACATTTAGACACCAAAATTGTAGTTCTATGTAATGTAGTTAGTTATTAAGATATGCGGAAATATGACCTGACTTTCATTTTGTAAAATGGCTACCGTTTCTTTAAAAATAAAAAAGGAAAATTGCCACCATCGATTTTTTTTACTGTGATCATAATATATGACATTCAAGGCCAAAAATCGTTTCTGGCATGCGAATTTCACCGGATGGCATGATACAACACACTAAGAGGAGACTAGATTATGACTATGTCGACTATCTGATGGGATATGTGGTGTTGCAACAAGTTGAGTTGCAAACGGCAATGAAGGAGAAAGCATCTGGACATACGTGGTCGGACGATCGCAGTGGCCGACATGAGTGATTGAGCCAATATAGAAGACGTTTAACTTTTGAAGCTTCCGCTTGTAAAGCGTACATGGACACTGTCAAATATAAAGTCGGTGGTTAAGTGCAATGACTAAAAACGGAACAAGTAAGTGTTATCGTGGTCTGTGTCACGACAATGCATTCCTACATCAAGTGTACTTCAACGAAGACGTCTCAACGTTCTATTTCTTGTTTTCGCCTGGAGATCGAATGAGTGTATAGAATAACAAACATAGTATTATAAGAACTAATCACATTCTTTATAAAAAAAGTTCAATGTATGGTTAAGAATATTGAGGCATATACACTGCAAAGACGGATCTAATTCACATTAATAGTTATTCCAGATTTAGCTGTTGTTGTTTTCACAGTCATATATACATTTAATCAGACTCCTTTTTATAAATATAAGTGGAAAGTAATAATCTACTTTCCCCAAAGCAGACGCAGAAGTATAAAAGTAACTCTGCAGTATCCTGGAGAGAACGCTTACGCATAAACATCATCTGACGCTGCTCCCAAACCCGGCATGTGCTCAGGAGTAAAATAAATATAAGTGGAGCTAACAAAGAACATCTAAGCGTTTCTTAAATGGAAAGGACGCACATTTTCATTGGGTGAAGCTGCTTCCTCAGCTGAATCTGGATATTTGATATCTGAACACGTATAGTGTTAATAGCTTAAACAATTGCGGCGGGCGATTAAAAGGTGCTTCATTTCACTGTTTTACTCGTCTCACTTCAAAACAGTTTTACGATACGGCAAGCCCACAAAATGTCCACTACGACACAGTAACTTGTTTGTGCAAATTTGGTATACAGATTTGGTAAAAATCTTCAGACAAACTATTGACTAATTTAATTCCTGCCCTGGAATCAAAACAAGTAATTTTCAAAATTGGAATTTCTATATCTTTATTATTTTGTAATTGTTAATCCCTATACTAATTTATATCTATATATAATAAAAAGTTAGTAAAATTTGAACAGGACATAGCAATTCGTATACTTATACCTACCAACGTTTTTGTTGAATTCCAGAAGACTCATCAGCGGTTCAGCACGCTTCCCGTGTCGCACTGTCTCGTCGCGCTGTCTCGGATCTTGACATCGGAAGGGGGGGGCTGTCTCGGCACGACTCATGACATCAGAAGGCGGGGGAGGAGGTGCTTGCTATTAGATATTTGTCGTTGGAAATTCAGCGGTTCAGCACGTCTCCCGTAGTGTCGCACTGTCTAGAATGATGATATCGGAAGACAGTGGAGGTTGGAGATTGTAACCGAACGTCCGGGAGATTTGTCTGTATCCCGGGAGACCGGGAAATGCACCAAAATTCAAGGAGACTCCCGAAAATATTCCTGGTAGTTGGTATGTATATATTCAAATGTATGTTTGTTTAATTTAACTAACAAAAATACCCATCCTTCGGATGACGCTGCATATACACAGATGCAGAAGACGTTCTCCCGGAGTATTTTGTAAACGATGTTTGCGATGACGTAAAGTTGAGAAAAAAATGCTGTCAACACAAGTTTCACAAAAGTCCTCCTAAAACCGCTAAAACCATAACAAACGGGGAATTTCGAAAATATTAAAATCGTTATTGTTATTCCGAGGGGTCATAAATTAATTCCTAAAATGTTGGCGCCCAATGAGCAAACGGTCTAGGAGTAAAACGTCAATATACCGCCCAAACATATACGATCCGTCAGCTCGATCATAGCTTGATTTTCTAGAAAGTAAAACAACTAATTGTGATCTTAATATTACATAGGAGTCTCCTGTCCCACACGTTGACCAGTGACTTTATTTCTCGTACTAATGCATTGCAACCAATTTGTTGAACTGACCGTGTTTGTCTTGTTTGTTGTAAGTATAGTGCTTGATCAATAATGACTGTATTACAAGTTGATTTCAATATATATATACTGGTTGATTGAGCTACTTGGGAACTATTGTATATATATGTGGTGGCTATTGAGGGAAGTGTTCTGAGTTCACAATTAGAACAAGGGGCTTCTTTGCATACAATACATGCTCGGTTGCATGACAAAAGAAGCCAGTTTCACATATGTCATGATAAACCTCACCAATATTCCGAAATATCGAATCCCGAAGCATTGCAAGCGTAAATAGGACGTACCGTTAATTCAGGAAGAGTAACAAAGAGATACATAAAGGCCACGGGAAAAGAACCCAACTGGGATGGAAGGAATATGTTCCAAAGGATTTTAGAAAGACGGACGAAAGTGAAAGTGGTGAGAAAGAGGATCTGCTGATAGGAAGCAATGGAAACATCTGTTTAGTTAAAGAGGACCTAAACCAAAAACATCACTCCTATACAAGACGGAACCAGGAAAAGAACAACACTACTGTACGTATTATTGTTGCTCTTGTAATTGTCAGTGCACCTACATAGTACATGTGTCGCCACGGTATCGACATAGACGTAAACAACGTGACACCAGCAAATAAACCGGTTTAGCTTGTACAGCACCAGTCAGTCGCCATTTGTATAACCTTCGCATTGATTAATATAATTGCAATCCCGATAAGACGACTTGAAGTCGCTGTACTTCATCAAATCAGCATAGCCACAAACACACCATTCGATTGTCAGCTAACGCCGAAACAGGCTAACATTAATCACAATTCTTGAAGTGATATTTCCCGAGTACACAAGTAATATTGGCTAAGAGAGTTATTACCCAGGAGACAAAAGGTTGCACCGAATATCGCAGACTTTGCGACTGAAGTGCTTTGATTGGGACTGACGTAAGGCTGCGCCACGACCGACATTTCTGCAAATTAGATTTGATTTAAATAATCAACCAACGGCGTTGCCGTTTCGGTCGCGGCTATTTGTTACACGCATACACACAGACATGCAGTATATCCACAAACATGTAATGTTCGCTCACTGCAGGTCTATTCCTCTTGGAAGTAGGAGAAGGGGAAGAGGCGGGATATGGGAAAGGGGGATAGGAGAGAGAGGGGGGGGGGAGATTAGGACGAGTGGAAAGGGGGAGATGGAGATACACAAACATTCCTACACACATGCCTACATACATACGTACATGTATGCATTTATGATTGCTTGTGTGTGTGTGCGTGCACGCGCGCGAGTGCGTTCGTGCGTGCGTGCGTGCGTGTGTGTGTATGTGTGTGAGTGACCGCGCGTGTGTTGGGGAGGGGTGGCGTTGTGGTGTGTGTGCGCGTGCGCGTTTTGTATGTGTGTGCGTGTGTGTGTATGTTCGTGTCGTCAAGAGTTGTCTTTATGAGGCTTCTTCTCCAGAGTAACACTTTATTTACTACTTCGCAGTGTCGAATCACATGGCGTGTCAAACAAAGTTGACTTCTGTCGACGGTGGAAATCCGTGAAAGGAAGCCATACAGCTCATGTTTGATAATGGGCCCAATAACGTGGAGAGGATAATGTATAGTAAACTTGTACATGAGTCATCAAGTGATTTATCCAGGGTCCATGATTCACAACCTTTATATTTATGAGGTTCGGGTCAACAGCAATCTCGGAGCCAATCAGTTCTCTGTGTCTGCGTATGTGAAATCTTCAAACTTTGACCAGCAGGTACTGCTGCCCAAGTCTGAGCCTTTGAAACACACAAACGCGCACACACACTCACGTATACGCATACTCGCGCACATCAAGACACACGGACGTACGCACGCACGCACGCACGCACGCACGCACGCACTCACTCACTCACTCACGCACGCTCCACACACACGAACGCACGAACAAGCAAGAACGTACGAACACATGCACATTTAAAACCAGGCCTGAACAAGGCTAAAACAAAACGTTGCCGCAACAACAACAAATAGTTCGAAGTTATCACAACAGGAATCAATACGCATCGTTGTGAAGAATTGTCCTACCACGCCAGCGCGATAATGCCTAGCGTTTTCCACAAGAAGAATATCCCCTACGGCACACGCTGTTTTTAGCAATACAGCTAATGACAAAATGTATAACGTTCTATCTTCGAGAGACAGCCGCACATACGCACGACAATATCAAGTCAGGGCACTTCATCATCCAACATAATCCTCGGGCACGACAGCTCAGCGAATCGCGCAAGTCGTGAAGCAACATTCGATAAATCGATTTCCGTTTTTTCTTACCACACCTGGGATCGATGCACAAAGCTACCGCAGCGAGCAAGCGCTGATGCTTTATATTATCGGCATTAAGCGGTTAATGGACGCCTGTAAGATGCTGATCTGGCGGTGCAGCGGTCGTGCTGGTGGAGTTTGACGTCGTTCAGTGTAGGTTGTGGCGCCGTTTCGTTTGCCCGTTGCCAACGGAAGTGTGCCGACGACACTCGCGAGCTCCGGGGTGACGATCTGACGTCAGAGTGTCTCCACGGATCACGCGTCGACTCCTCACGCGGAATGACCAGCTGAGCCGGCCGCAGTAAACATCGACGCTGACCTATAAGGAGGAACGAGGCGGTGTCTAAGCATCCCGTGTGTTGGGTCTCGATCGGTGTCGGTCGCGAGACGGTCTCCTGCAGTGACTGTTAGTTGGCGATACAGACACTGCTCAGAGACGACACAGCCAATTACTGCGCAGAACAAAGCTATCGTGCGCGCTCCAAGACGATGTTTAACCGGAAACAACGTGTTTACCCGAAAGAAGACGACACGAGCGATGCAATGTGTCGTTAGTGGATGCCACCAAACACATGACGAAAGTATATGCAAACGAATTGCTGTAAGAGCGCGACAAAGTCACCTTCAGTGAGCTTAACATCACCACTGAAGGAAGACACATCACCAGAGAAGGTATGTCGGTGGAAGCGAGTCATAGACAACCCGCCGTGTCAGACTGCGCGCAAGGCATCTCGGCTAACGTTCTAACGGGTAATTACTTTAGCCGATGTATCAACGCCATTGGTGGTTAGTTCCGTGGGGAGCACCGGAAGAAGCATCGCCAGCAGTAATCCGAGGTAGGTGTTGACGTATGGTTAACATGCTGTGTTTGAGGTCTAGTTGCAATTGCGGTCTGGTTGGTGAGCGAATTTACCCAGCTTCCTGTTGTGTAAATAATTTTAGATAGTTTATTCTATTTCTTCGATGCCTTGACGAAAACGGTGTAACACTGGTCTCATAATACAGTATAATTGAAAGTTGTAATACTAATAATAAGCCCGGAGAATGTAGGCCTACATATACACAATAGGAAAATTTAACCAATAATAGAGAATAATGTGGTCATTACAACACTGCAGTTTATATGTTTTATTTATGTAATATTTAATTTGTTACCAATAGTTAATAGTTACGGTATCCGCAAATTAATCAGTATGGCACGCAATATTAGTTTAGTGGAAGACTTGTTTCAGTTTGCACGAATCCTTCTATGTACGAACCTCTACGATACATTCAATATTGAAACGTATGACGATTTCTGGCGAAGACTGCGAGGGGCATACTGAAAGGTTTGATCCCAACTGCGACGGTACGACAGTGTCGACGCGTAAATCGGGGAAATGTTTCGCACTGTTTTTTTAATTCAATGCTGTAAAATTGTTGTCTCTAACGCAAGATAATTTGTCCTGCTATCAACACATCATGGCGGTATTTTCGTAGAGGGCAATACATTGTTACTCAAGACATGTCTGTTCAAAATTACATTTGAAGGCCAATTTACAAATTCATTTAGCCCTACTGTAATACAATAAACAATCCAAAGACGTCTTACATACCTACTTTACATTTGGGGTCGCCAAACCTTCTGGATCTTTCTCGACTTTGGACAGCTTTTATCATATTGACAAATTAACAGCTCAGATCCTCCCAAATACCGCCTGACACTCTGCTTGGCCACTCTGCTCTCAAAGGAGGACTTACTAAATCAACTTTTGAATCAGGTTTTTGAACAGGGGAATTTCCGGTGGTGAATTGGTTTGAATTTGGTGCAGCAAACTTGCGAAAATATAAGGATATTTGATCAAGATAAGTGATATTATTGAGTGTATAGCATACATAACGTAATTATAGATATATAGTAAACAATATTTTTTTTAAAGTTAGCTAGAGGGAGTAATCTAGGGTAGATTAAAAGTAGGCGATTTGCGAGCGATAATTGGGGACGTTAATGTAATCGGAACGTTGTTTACAAAGTAGGTCACTGGCGAAGTTAACGTAACGTGAACGACAATAGAATAGCGTTATTTGAGATAATCGATGTAGTTAGATGAGTAATTAAAACCTGAAATAACAACCTTTTAAAGTGTATATTAGTACACAGGAAACAGTCTTTGTAAAGACTACCTTGTATCTAAGCCTAACTTGAATACATTGTCATCGACATCGTAACTAGGTAAGGCACGGTGTGTCACTGTCTGTTAACAAATATAACTAACTATAACTTAAACAATCTGATGTAAATTGTACACAGAAAAGTCTTTTCAAAGACTATATAAAAACTATTTTGAACATAAATAAATTCTGATATGGCACCTTGCAAGCGGCAAATCAGGGCAAAACGACACTTAGTTTGCAACGACTGCCAGAGCTGGATGGATTTTGCGTTGTCTGGCTGTCCAAAATCATGGGCAGAGACCAAAGATGACGGATTCACCTTTCGGTGTATGGAGTGTTTGAGGGTGGAATGTCTGATGAAGGAGGTGTATAAGTTTACGGATATAGTGAAGGAGATGGGGTGAGACTCAACATAGAAATAGATGGAGCAGAGAGGGATGACGCGGAGAGAGTTGAGAATTCTACAACACAGAAGGAGCAGAGTTGTGACACGGAGACTGAAGAAAGGAGACTGAGAGGAGGGAAGGTGACCGGTGTGAAGGAACAAGAAATTGAGAAGACAGAGGGACGGAGGAAAAGTGTTCGGCAGAGGAAAAGAAAATGGGTCAGTGGGGATAGATCAACAGGTAGTCAGACTGTAGAGAACGAGGAGAGACGCGACAGCGATACAGGTGGTGAAGAGGTAGATACCACAGAGGCAGTTGGTAAGACTGTGAGACAGAAGACTGATGGAAGAAGACAGTGTTCAGCAAAAAACAGAAAACATGACAGGCGTGAAGGTGACAGGGGAGAAAGTGACCGTAGTGAAGGAGGTAGCCGGGGAAAAGGGACGGGAGATGTGAAGTTAGAGTAAATGTGCTAGAAGAGAAGATGACAGGAGGAAAGGGGACAAGAGAAAATGCGACAGGAAAGAAGGAAATGGAAGAGAATGTGACAGGAGAGAAGGCAAGAGAAAAAGTCAACAACCAGACATATGCAAACCGGAGGAGCTACTCAGAGGCAGTGATTGAGGGGGCAAGGAGAAAAGAGAGAGTGTTTATGGGCGATTCAATTCTGAAAAAAACAGACAAGGTTATATGCGAGGGGAAGGACGTTGTTGTATGTCTACCGGGGGCTAGGATAGAGCATGTGACCGAAAGGGTAGAGAAGGTACTGGGGCATGGCAAGGGAGGGTCTATACTAGTACACGTAGGGACAAACAATGCAGACAAGGAGGGAACAACTGGGATAGTTCAGAAGTACAGACATCTAGTAAGGAAGCTAAAGAAGACAAGAGTGGAACAGGTTGTTCTCTCAGGAATTTTGCCAATAATAAACTGAAATTGAATAGCAAATTCTTTTAGAGATCACCATTGAAGCAGTGGGACAGGTTGCATCTATTTAAGCTAAATTCGCGCGGGGGACTCGCAGGAGAAGCAGAGCTGGAGGCATAGATAAAGACAGCAAAAATGAATTCCCAGCAAGAACGGTCACGGAAAACTGTTTGCAGAGCTGGATATAAATGTGTTTGTTTAGAAATGCGGGGGTATAGTAAAACAAAATGAACTAAAACATCATAATAGAAGATATTGACCCTCACATAATAGGTATAACTGAATCATGGGCAACCACCGATGTATCGAATTGGGACTGACAGGATATGTAATGTTTAGGAAAGATAGAATAGGAAGAAGGGGAGGTGGAGTTATTTTATATATTAAAGAATCTATCCAGGCTTATGAAATAAAATTAGACAGAGAAGTAGATTGCGAAGAAGCTGTTTGGTGTAACATAGTTACAGGAAACACAACGTTAACGGTTGGATTAGTTTATCGAAGTCCAAACATAAGCATAGAAGAGAATGAAAAAATACAAAACGCTATAAGGGAAGTGAACAAAAGGGACTGTGTTATTACGGGGAATTTCAACCATGGGCATATAAAATGGAAATCTCTACAGAGTATGGGTAGTGAGGACCATAAGTTTTTAGTTTTAGTACAAGATAGTTTCCTTTCTCAACATGTGCTAGAACCAACCAGAGGAGAGAATGTGTTAGACATAGTTTTGTCCTCACAGAATGAATTAGTTGACAATGTTAGGATATGTGAGCCACTGGGGAATAGTGATCACAACGATATACATTTTACCATCAAAGTAAAATCAGAAAGGAATAGTAACAAGCAGTACAGGAGAAATTTCCATAAAGGAAAATATAAGGACATAAGGAAATATTTAGCAAAGATAGACTGGAATAACACACTGAAGAATAAGACAGCAACAGAATGCTGGAATATCTTAAAGAGTGAAATTGAACGCATCATCGTCAAATTTGTTCCCTTAAAAAACACGGGAAACGGTCCAAAAAGAAACACTTATCGAAAGAAGACATTAAAAAAATTAAGTATAAACAAATGATGTGGAAGTCATATAGACGTACTGGAAATGACGAAGACTACAACATTTATAAGGAAGCACTAAACCAAGCTACAGCTGAAATTAGAAATTCAAAGAGAAGCTATGAACATAAATTAGCTTTTTTAGATTAATATCAGAAGGATTCTTAATGGCAGAAGACCTGAATGAGTATTTTAGTTCAGTGTTTACCAGAGAAGACACTAGTTCACTGCCAGTACCAGAGGCTAAGTTCAAGGGGGCAGAATCAGACTATTTAAGACAGTTAATTGTAACCCCAGAAATGGTAGCTAAGAAAATTAGGGCTATGAAGGATAATAAATCACCTGGAGTGGATGGTATTCCACCCAAACTACTATTGGAAATTGTAGAACAAATTAGCATACCGCTTGCAACAGTTTTCAACTTGTCATTAGAAGAGGGAGTGGTTCCTTTAGAATGGAAAGAAGCAAACATTATACCGTTATTCAAAAAAGGTTCGAGAAACAAGTCAAATAATTATAGACCAGTTAGTTTAACATCGGTGATTTGTAAATTATTAGAAAGACTAATTAAAGATCACATGGTGGATTTTCTTTTTAAACATAACTTGATAAACCCATCTCAACATGGGTTTCTAAAAGCGAGGTCATGCTTAACAAATATATTATGTTTTTGGAAGATATCATTAAGTGGGTAGATGATGGATCACCAGTAGATATCATCTACTTAGATTTTCAAAAAGCTTTCGACAAAGCGCCACATCAGAGATTACTGCTTAAACTAAAGGCCCATGGTATAGGAAATGGTATAATTAACTGGATAGAAAAATGGTTGATTGACAGAAGACAATGGGTAGTTGTTGATGGGGACGCTTCAAACTGGAAATCAGTTTTGAGTGGGGTTCCACAGGGATCAGTACTGGGACCTATATTATTCTTAATATATATATAAACGATTTGGACGATGATATAGCTAGCAAGGTGTTGAAATCTGCAAATGATACAAAAGTGTTTACAAGGATTAAAAGTGATGGAGATAGACAGCATTTACAAGATGATCTTGACAGGTTGATCAAATGGTCTGAAAAGTGGCAAATGTTGTTCAATTTTTGGAAATGTAAATGCCTTCACACAGGACATGGGAACGAATATGTAGAATATACAATGGGGAGAACTGTACTAAATATTACTGTAAAAGAAAAAGACTTAGGGCTGACAATTGGTGCTGACATGAAGGTTTCAGAGCAGTGTGGAATTGCAGCTTCAAAAGGAAATCAAATCCTGGATTGATTAGGCGAAATATAGCATGTAAAAAAAAAGAACTAATAATACCGCTGTACAAAACAATAGTTAGGCCTCATTTAGAATTTTGTATACAAGCGTGGAAGCCATACCGCAAGAAGGACATAGATATGCTAGAAAGAGTACAGAGGAGAGCGACTAAATTGATACCAAAACTGAAGATCTTAGTTATGAAAAACGCCTAAACGAATGTGGTTTAACAACACTAGAGACCAGGAGATTGAGAGGAGATCAGATAGAAGTTTTTAAAATATTGAATGGTTATGAAAATATTGATAGAAATATGTTTTTTTCATTTAAGAAAGATAGAAAGACTAGAGGACATGAATTACATTAGTAAAGGAGCAGTGAAGATTATACGTAAGAAAGTTCTCGTTTTCACAAAGGACTGTGAATGAATGGAACATATTATCTGATGATTGTGCTAGTAGTGTGAATATGTTTAAAAATAAAATCGACACATACCTCAGATGGGCTGGATATATGTAGATAAAACGTTTGGACTCTCGATAAGCCAAAGGGCTTCCTTGTCCACCTGCCATCTAGAGTTAATTCTCTGGATGGCAATCTTGTTAAATCTTGTTAAACTCCGAACAATTCGTCTTGCCCGGCGTTGTGTTTGAGCACAGATATCCAAGTCGACGTCGTGGTAGCACGACCTAAGCACGACCAAACACTATCTGTTATCTTTACTGTGGCGTTATACCTCATAAACACTCCCGCCGCAATCAAAACTCCCAGCTTTGGCATCGTTTCGCTCAAGTGAAATAAGCCTTCGATTTGCCGGCTAGATTTACGACTGACATTTAGACTCTCCGATTGCAACTCAATGTATAATATATGCTATGCACCTCAGCCGCATCACAGCTAAATTATTAACCTTCTTAACGTTACCTGACACACGGAAGATGGCATAGACTGACAAGCAATGGCGTGGCTGCCGCTCTGATTTGAAACATGCAACGTAGACAGGCTAGTGCTGCAACCCTTGGGGACAGCCATAAGCCCTTTCCAAATGCAGGAAAACTCCGCAAGCTGTGTTAGTTGATCTACAAACTGTGCAAGATAACAATTTGTGTAATTAATGAGACTCTGACCTTTACCAATACATAGTGCGTCTAGCTATCACTTGCAAGCCTGCAATTTTTCCCCGAGGCGATGCAATAACATTCACGTAACAGGCTTGGTGAGAATGGCGTATACTGGAATGGGATATCGGGCATGATTCTTTTCGGAATGTTTTTCTTATACAATGTATATTATAACCTAACGGCATGGTTATGGGTGAAAATACTAAGTTTCCCGGCGAACAAAATGCAGACGCAAGAAAGGTTAAATTGATTTTCCTTGTCGATTTTGTCTACGGTCACAAGAAGCGTAATAGTGGCTGACGTTTGGAATATAAATAGTTTCTCTATTCAATCTGTGTATGACAAGGCGACAGCGGAATAGACTCGACCGCTGGGAACATGGGTTCAAAACTCACTCTCAATTATCATAAGCAAGACGAATATTATACTAGTTTGTACTCATTGCAACAGGGTGCCATTTTTGGTGGCTAGTCTCGCGATTTAAGTTCTGATTACTAATCGAATGGTGCGCCTTACGCAGAGTTGAATAAAATGTGATAACTCCAGTCTGAACATGTTTTCTCGTGTAGCTATTCGTTGTAGTGGTTGATTTAATGTATAAATGTGTTAATTACTCCTGTCACAATTTAATAATCTTTGTCAGAACATGAACTGCAAGGTCGGCCTGCAATTAAAACGTGATTTTGTAATATGCCACACTGTCCTGCATGCGGTTATAGCAATACCACAGTGAAGAATTGCTCTGAATGTTGAAAGTTGAGCAGATCAGAAGTGAAACTAAACATTCATAAATGTGGACGGGCTGGTTGGAAACTCTCGCAATATAGATACAACGCATTTTGTTTGGCTCATTGTTTTTAAGAAACGTGCTTTGAAGTAGTAGTAGTAGTATATATATATATATATATACATATATATATATATATATATATATATATCAGCACTTAATGGGACAAGATCCAACTAAACGTTGGTGACGTCGAGTTTTTAAGCTTGGAGCAGTGCCGACGATATTTGAGTACGGATATTAGCCATCAAATCGACACAGATTTTCGCCCAAATCGCAAGAAGGTCATAATACCTAAATTATAATCTGGCACAAGTTGAGATTTGCGGGATATGAAACTAGATGTCTATGTCCATAACTATATCGTTCATAAACGTCCGACACAGTTACGTTTATTGAAGATACGTGAAGCATTCATTGATTCCCGTTTTGATGTCAGGACAGGACGGTATCCACAAGAAATTTTACGACTAACCAATTATTAGAGTCTACGTATTCTTATTGTTATTGTCCGTGTGAACAAAAACTGAGACACGCTGGGGCCAAGCAAGAACAGTCGCAGAATGAGATACATTGCACAATACAGAGTTTAGGAAGCTGAGTAATAAAACGTTCACGGCAAGCGATTCATATGAGCGTTGCGTTGCAAGCTCGAATCAGGAAAACAAACCAAATCCGTATCTGGATCGCAACACCATATACATACGCGTCGGAATCGGGGGGGGGGGGGGGGGAGGGAGACCTTGGGGGGGTTGAGTCCTCCAGTGTTTTAGGTGGGGGCAGAAGATAAGATTACCCCCCCAATATTTAGAGCATGAAAGGTGTTGTTTTGGTGAGCCTCAAGGCGGGGTGTAATAGGATATTTTAGGAGAGCCTCAGTCCTCCCAATATTCGCCACTTTTCGATGGCTGTGATATTATATGTCCTTGATAAATCAATAACTAAAGCAAACGCGCTCAATAACTAACAATATTATGACATATTTTTGTCCACAGCTTATACCATGACCAAAGAAGAAGGATGATCAGTTTAAACTGCACAGTCATATGAACAACGGGCAAAGAACAAGAAAACCCCACAACAAAGAACGTGTCCGAGTGTGACCCAATAGTCCACCAGAGGGCACCACGTCGCATCTATTGATCTGCTGGAAACATGTCTGTCACACACATACAAGTAGCCCCACCTGTCGGATTGACGTTATCCCGTGTAGACCAATACACGGTGCACAGCGCCCACGCGACGGGTGAGAAATCAGATTTGTCAGATGAAAGCAACGATAACTATTCCGATCTGGACACATCGACACCACCAAGTATAATAAGAAATGCTGACGTGCACTCTGATCTTTCGTCTGCTGACCAGCAAAAGACTGTCGATGGAAAGACAGACAAACAAATCATCGAGTTGATTCAATCTGACCCCTCAAACCACACATTTCCTATAACACCAAACCTCGACACTCGTGGCCAGACGCCGCATCATACCGGAAACACATGTGACACAAAATGCGAACAGGCAGACGCATTCGAAAGCGCTGGACAGATATCGCGCGACTTCGTTAACGGTGGTGGCGCCACTGGTCTGATGGTAGCAACAACGCCAACATTAAACACCGAACATGAGGTACGTCGCATGCCTATTAAACGTGAACGTTTATGAAAAGATAACACTTTGATTCGATATATTAATGGTACACTGCACATGTCAAAACACTTCGCTAAAGTTAAGTGTCTCAAGTTTCTTGAATTAAAGATAGTGCTACTTAATTTTTTAGAATATTTTCGAAATCTTGTTTGAACCCCTAGTTTTTAATAGGAGGCAGTCTGTTCGTAGTTTTTCACTTATTAATTAATATAATGTTCTTAAAGACTAAGCAAAATGAACCTTTTTTATTCCCAATCTGAATGAAACATACTCTAAAACTAGTGTCCTGGTATTCAACTAATTATAACTCCCCCCCCGTCACCCTGTTCAAGGCCTCTTTTGGTCACGCTTTTCTGTACAATTTCTGGACAGGTTGTTGCGACACCTAGAGGTCGAGGTGACGTCACCGCAGGTAGCACCGCTAGGATTTAGCATCTAGCATATATGAGGGTTGTTGTTTAATGCCTTATAGTCAGGTTTGTTATGTATTTTCCTTAATTTTTTTGGAGATTTGCAAACCTATATATTTTTGGAAACGTTATGATATAATGAATCTGAAAACCAATGTTTACATTTTTAAAGGTAAATATGATGGCCATCTTGGATTTTTTAAATGGTGGACACTGAAAACCTGTATTTCTCAATATCTTAGCTGCTAAACACCCATAACTTTTGATTGTTGTGGCTAAACCTACATATTGAAGGGCAAGGAATCCAATGGGATAAATTACAGTCACCTAGATATAATGACATTACTAGTTTATAACAGTTATGACTGAATAATATACATGTAGCACAGCGTATAAACACACGTGTTTCCTTCACATTTTTGAGATTTACAAAACTATATATTTTTGGAAATGTTATGATATAATGTATCTAAAACCAATGTTTATATTTTAAAGGTAGATATGGTGGCCATCTTGGATTTTTCAAATGGTGGGTACTGAAAACCTGTGTTTCTCAATTTCTCAGCTTCTAAACCACCCAGCCTTTTGATTTTGGTAGCTAAATCTACATATTGACGGGCAAGGAATCCAATAGGATCAATTAAAATCACCTAAGAATAATGAACTTACTAGTTTTTAATAATAATAAGATAACTTCTATAAAAATCCATAAACAGTATACCAGTTGTCCACAGATGGGTCAAGGCGCAAGGGAGCTACGGTGGATAAGCAAGGTTGTAAAGATAAGTTTTTAAATGACGACGAATTTTTTTTCTATTTTCAACTGATCTAACACTAAGAGGGAGCACATTCCAAAGAGTTGGTGCTGCAACAGAAAAAGCCCTAGTTCCAATGTTACTGTTGACTCTAGGAACAAAAAGTTGATCAGAATTAGATGGTCGAAGCTCGATAGGTTTCCTTAAAGGAGTAAGCAATGAATGCAAATGAGATGATTACTGGACAGTTATACATGTTATGACTTAATAATATGCATGTAGCATAGCGTATAAACACATGTGTACATTGGAAACAAGTATGTGCCTGTATTTTCATTTATTAACACCTTATAACCATCATACCAGCATCACTACACGGTTGCGTGTATTTCACACATATCCGGTTTGTTACAATATTGTTGTGACCAGGTGTACAGCACATTAGTTATCATTATCGTCGTCGGATGTACAATTTTCAAGTGTGAATCATTGTCATTCTCACACTGTGTGCTACACAGGCAGAGGCTTGTGCATTGTATGTCCTTGCATTTGCCTCTCCTCACCTCTGTGATGAACAGTCTCCTTTGCATTGACATCGTACCATCTCAATGGTGGCATTGGGTGCTGGAAGGGTGTCAGTTGTGGTTGGCCTCAGCTGTCCATCAGCAGTCTTGTGGTAGCAATTCTGCAGTGGGTCAAGAAAACACCTGCTAAACAATGCTGGCCTGGCCCCACACTCTAGCCTGCAAGTGTACTCTCAGTATGTGCTGGTTGAGCTCAACAATTGTGGGTGGTAGCTTGTCACTCTCCGCCATGTGTTTACAGAAGAGGTGCCATCGCAGTTCTGGAATGCGATTGATCTGGATGTCCTTGGGCCAATATGCAGCGCTTACGAATTTAGTCAAGGTAGACTGCAGATCTTATGCCACTTCACTGGCTGCCGATAACATAACAAGGGCATTGACCATGTCAGCGCCAAGAAAGGGAACCATGTAGCCTCACAGAATGAATTAGTTGACAATGTTAAATTATGTGAGCCTCTGGAAGTAGTGATCACAACCAGATACATTTTACCATCAAAGTAAAATCAGAAAGAAATAATAAAAAGCAGTTCAGGAGAAATTTCCACAAAGGAAGATATAAGGAAATGAGGAAATATTTAGCAAAGATAGACTGGAATAATACACTGAAGAATAAGACAGCAACAGAATGCTGGAATATCTTAAAGAATGAAATAGAGTGCATCGTAGATAAATTTGTTCCCTTCAAAAAACAAGGGAAACGGACCAGAAAGAAATACTTATCGAAAGAAACCATTAGAAAAATTAAGTATAAACAAATTATGTGGAAGTCATATAGACATAGTGGAAATGACGAAGACTACAACATTTATAAAGAAGCACTAAACCAAGCTACAGCTGAAATTAGAAATTCAAAGAGAAGCTATGAACATAAATTAGCTTGTAATATAAAACATGACGGCAAGAGTTTTTATGCGTATGTTCGAAGCAAACAGAAAGTTCAGGATAAGGTCGGTCCTCTAGAAGATAGTGCTGGAAATATAATATCAGAAGGATTCTTAATGGCAGAAGACCTAAATGAGTATTTTAGTTCAGTGTTTACCAGAGAAGACGCTAGTTCACTGCCAGTACCAGAGGCTAAGTTCAAGGGGGCAGAATCAGACTATTTAAGACAGTTAATTGTAACCCCAGAAATGGTAGCTAAGAAAATTAGGGCTATGAAGGAAAATAAATCACCTGGAGTGGATGGTATTCCACCCAAACTACTATTGGAAATTGTAGAACAAATTAGCATACCGCTTGCAACAGTTTCAACTTGTCATTAGAAGAGGGAGTGGTTCCTTTAGAATGGAAAGAAGCAAACATTATACCGTTATTTAAAAAAGGTTCGAGAAACAAGTCAAATAATTATAGACCAGTTAGTTTAACATCGGTGATTTGTAAATTATTAGAAAGACTAATTAAAGATCACATGGTGGATTTTCTTGTTAAACATAACTTGATAAACCCATCTCAACATGGGTTTCTAAAAGCGAGGTCATGCTTAACAAATATGTTATGTTTTTGGGAAGATATCACTAAGTGGGTAGATGATGGATCACCAGTAGATATCATCTACTTAGATTTTCAAAAAGCTTTCGACAAAGTGCCACATTAGAGATTACTGCTTAAACTAAAAGCCCATGGCATAGGAAATGGTACAATTAACTGGATAGAAAAATGGCTGATTGACAGAAGACAACGGGTAGTTGTTGATGGGGAGGCTTCAAACTGGAAATCAGTTTTGAGTGGGGTTCCACAGGGATCAGTGCTGGGACCTATATTATTCTTAATATATATAAACGATTTGGATGATGATATAGCTAGCAAGGTGTTGAAATTTGCAGATGATACAAAAGTGTTTAGAAGGATTAAAAGTGATGGAGATAGACAGCATTTACAAGATGATCTTGACAGGTTGATCAAATGGTCTGAAAAGTGGCAAATGCTGTTCAATTTTGGGAAATGTAAATGCCTCCACACTGGACATGGGAACGAAGAAGTAGAATATACAATGGGGGGTACTGTACTAAGTACTACTGTAAAAGAAAAGGACTTAGGGTTAACCATTAGTGCTGATATGAAGGTTTCAGAGCAGTGCGGAATTGCAGCTTCAAAGGGAAATCAAATCCTTGGATTAATTAGGCGAAACATAACGTATAAGGAAAAAGAGCTAATAATACCGTTGTACAAAACAATAGTTAGGCCTCATTTAGAATATTGTATTCAAGCGTGGAGGCGATATCGCTGGAAGGACATAGATATGCTAGAAAGAGTGCAGAGGAGAGCAACTAAAATGATACAAAAACTGAGGGATCTTAGTTACGAAATACGCCTAAAAAATGCGGTTTAACAACACTAGAGACCAGGAGACTGAGAGGAGATCAGATAGAAGTGTTTAAAATATTGAATGGTTATGAAAATATTGATAGAAATATGTTTTTTTCAGTTAAGAAAGATAGAAAGACTAGAGGACATAAAGTTACATTAGTAAAGGAGCAGTGTAGATTAGACGTGAGAAAGTTCTAATTTTCACAAAGGACTGTGAATGAATGGAACAGATTATCTGATGATTGTGTGGGTGCTAGTAGTGTGAATATGTTTAAAAATAAAATCGACACATACCTCAGAAGGGCTGGATATATGTAGATAAAAGGGTTGGACTCTCGATAAGCCAAAGGGCTTCCTTGTCCACCTGCCATCTAGAGTTAATTCATTAATATGGCAATCTTGTTAAATCTTGTTAAATCTTGTTAAATATTGTCTATTCTTGCAAACTTTCCTGTATTGTCGGCTCCAGAGAAGGCATGGAATGCCGGCAATGCATTAGCCCTTTTTGCACCGAGAGCTGTCCAGAATGGCTCAATCGGCACAATGACATCAGTGTCTGGCGAGAAGAACATCAGCTTAACATCTTCCCTTGGGCTCCTTTGTGTTGCCAAGACAGCCTGACAGATCATTAATGTGTCTGCTTCCTCGTGGTTGTTGTCTTCAAAGTGAATGTCCCTGTTGCTCCATGTTCGCCAAAATGCTGAAGTGATAACCAGCTTGGGGAATCTCTGTTGTACTGTGCAGTTTTCTCTGCCATGTACTCTGTGAAATCACCTTTCGTCTGGTCATGGGATCGGAAACGGCTCGTGGTGATGTGTTTTATGCTGGAATCATATCGGACTTGGTACTGGATTGGTTCATTCGTCCATGTCTCTTCTCCCTGGTTGTGCTCTTCAGTGAATCCACCTTGTAGGTGTCAAAGACTATAATGATTCCATCATAGCCTTTTGTGATGTCCATCACTTTGTCAATGAAACATTCACTGAGATCCTTCATTGTCGCCATGGTTGCTTTCTTCTTCGTTAGTTTCTGGACAATCATCATGCCATCTACGACCGCAATCTTCTTACTTAGATGGGGACCATCGACTTCAGTTAATGCAATGTCCATAGCCCCCTCATCTGGTACATTAACATACGTCTCGCTTGCAGCCGTCTGAGAGTTATCGGTGTGAGTTTCTGTTGTTGCCAACTGCTCAAGGACATGGATGAGCTTGGACTTGTCGTTGCAAGCCAACCACAACTGACATCCTTCCAACACCCAAGGCGATCATTGAGATGGTACGATGCCAAAGCAAAGGAGATGGTTCATTACAGAAGTATTCCTGCAAATGCAAGAACTTGCAATGCATATACCTCTATTATGTAGCACACAGTGTGAGAATGACGATGATTCACACTTTAAAAACGTGCATCCGACGACGATAGTGATAACTAATGTGCAGTATACCTGGTCACAACAGTATTGTAACAAACCAGAAATTTTTGAAATACACGCAACTGTGTAGTGATGCTGGTATGATGGTTATAAGATGTTAATAAATGAAAGTACAGGCACATACTTGTTTCCAATGTATACATGTGTTTATACGCTATGCTAATTGTATATTATTCAGTCATAGCATGTCTAATTGACATAAACTAGTAATTTCATCATGCTTAGGTGATTGTAATTGATCCTACTGGATGCCTTGCCCTTCAATATGTAGGTTTAGCTACCAAAATCTAAATGCTGAGTGGCTTAGCAGCTGAGATATTGAGAAATACAGTTTGTTAGTGTCCACCATTTTTAAAATCCAAGGTGGCCGCCATATATATCTTTACAAATGTAAACATTGGTTTTCAGATTCTCTATATTATAACGTTTCCAAAAATATATAGTTTTGTAAATCTCTAAAAAGTGAACGAAACACGTATGTTTATACGTTAGGCGGTATGTATATTATTCAGTCATAACATGAATAACTGACTGTCCTAAACTAGTCATTTCATTATGCTTACGTGATTGTAATTGATCCCATTGGATTCCTTGCCCCTCAATATGTAGGTTTAGCCACCAAAATCAAAAGGCTGGGTGGTTTAGTAGCGGAAATATTGAGAAATACAGATTTTTAGTGTCCACCATTAAACAAACCAAGATGGCCGCCAAATATACATAAAAAATGGAAACATCGGTTTTCAGATTCCCTATATCATAACGTTTCCAAAAATGCATAGGTTTGCAAATCTCAAAAAAACTGAACGAAAATACAAATGTTAACATTGTGAACCTGACTATTACCTAAAATTGCAATGGCGGAATTTAATATGATTTTATATCACCGTAAAGATAACAATCATACCTACAAATGTGTCGCTGGATGCACGCAGACATTTTGTTTACCTTTTGAATTATTGAACATTGCGAATGTTCAAACTTGCAATGGGATTTAATATGTTTTGATATCACAGTAAAGATAATAATCGTATTACAAATATCCGTTGGATGTACCCATGATTTGTTTTTTAGTTTTTGAGCTATTGCCGTTTGAACATCGGAAAAGTACATATGCTTAACTCATAAAGTTAACTCAATTCCTGTTTACATCCAGCGACAAACTTATAGATAAGATTATTATCTTTACGATGATATAAAAAAAACAGGCCGCACCGCCGCTTGCAGTGCCAAAGCATAGGGCGTGCTCAGGGGCCCTGCCTGTGTTGACGTCAGCAACATCTTTGCTTTGTGATACGCAAATGACCATGTTTGTGCGGGCTTAGTGACGTGAGGTTCTCACTAAACAGGCTTCATATTTGGCACATACCTCGACAAGAGTATTAAGGTTACGTATACAAAGTTTCACAGACATTAAAAATTTCATTTTACTTGGTCTTTAAGACTGTACTAACTGTGTTGAATGTATACTTCCCGCCAAAATGTGCTTAGTAAGCCCGTAACAACGTTGGCAATCTGGAAAGTACGACCCCGAAGCATGTTCATATAGTAAACAAAACATCCAGTTTCAAAAACAAGCTGAGTTAACTGCAGTACTCTTTAATGTTCAGCGATGTCCCATTTATTCACGTTCAATACAGCAGACTTCCTGTTACAAATTACTACGCCCGTTAATTCCGGGTAGAGTTACTGACTGGTTCCCTTTAAAACATGTCAGTGTTTTATACCGAATGCTAACGTATTATGTTATTCTGTGTATTAACATATGTGGCACCATCGTTCGACCACGTTTTGAAGAAAGGAGATATCACTGTCTCGTTTGTATTTTTGGGGAGTACGTTGGCAGGTGAAATCAGCCACAAGAATTACATTTGACGAAATCTCCAGCTACACAATGCTTGACAAATAGTCATGGGCGTAGATAAGATACTTTTAAAAGACAACATCGGCCTTACTCAAGAGCATATTTATAACAGGTGAAATTCGTAGGTTAGAAGAAAAAAAGACAATTCATAACCTGGAATATACCTATGTGTGTACGCACGCGCACACGTACGCACGCGTGCAAGCACGCATGCACATCGCATACCACGGCTTACCATATAATTTATGTTTAATTTAGGAAGAAACATCTCAACCTTGATATATAGATCTATACAGTTTCGACTGTTATGTTTGCAACGTAAGCCCAGTGACGGTTTGCCTAAACTCGCTGGGATACGACGAAACACATCGGTTTAAACGATCCAGGCATTGACGTCTACATATCAACAGTTTAATGTTATAAAACCCGTCGGAACTATGTTGCAGGGAGCTTTCGCAGAAATCTCAGAGGAATGGTTCTATTTTGGCATTAAGGCGAAACAGCAAGATTCAGTCTTACATCAACCTGAGCATTAAATAGGGGCTGGATTTGTAATATGAGCCACGTTTTTCGCAATGTTATTCTGGAGCGGTGTGACTGGATATCTGATGTGTTATTGTAACGTAAACCTATTCTTAGTAGACTATTATAATTTAGTTTTTACATTTTCAATGAGGACGAGGCAGGCGTGGTATATTTGGTGTAAACCACATGTTCATATTACCTAACGTTTCCCTAAGTGTATGGACACATGTATAAGCGGTGTGTGTGTGTTTGTGTGTGTGTGTGTGTTTGTGTTTCTGTGTGTGTGTGTGTGCGTGTGTGTCCGTGTGTGTGTGTGTGTGTGCTTGCGTGCATGCGTGCGTGTGCTTGTATGTGTAAGGTGCGTGCGTGTGTGGGGGGAGGTGCGCGTTGATATGTACATGTGGCTCAGCATGTGTGTTCGTGCACCTGTGCCATATTGGTGCGCATGTGTGAGAAACTATTACCTTAGTGAACGAACAATTAACAACAATCGGAGCCACAGTCGCATAAGAACTGCCGCCGATAAAAACGCATCCGTGAATCGACCTCGCCGGCAACTGTAGAGTTATATCTGCGGAAAGTAAGACCATATCATATCCGGATCATGTGAGTAGTCTGGGAAACTGACATGGGAATTGCATTTCAAGGCACATCAAACATCATTCTGCCCGTGCGGTACGGTCGTTTGGGACTAGAGTATGTCCGTTATTTCGGCGAACATGAGATTGTCTGAAATCATGGATACTACCAAAGAGCGATTAAGTATGATGACGTGATGTCGACACGGCAGTTTGTGTCTACATTAGCTGTCATGTCTAACCTGCACAGTTGTTGTGGTTAAATGTCTGTAATATATATATATATATATATATGTATGTATGTATATATATATACATATGCACACTGCGTAACACCACGTCCAGCGCGCGGGTCTTGGCGTTTCTGTTCTGATTTCAACGTAAACCTCAATATGTTATAATTGTTGTATAATGAATTATTACACACGTGTGCAATAGTGAATATCCGCAATGCAGCACCGCCCTGCACCTCTGATTTCATAATCACACAGGTTGAATAATGACCGAAACTATTTTGTTACCGCTTTCAAAACGTTGTTGTTCTAAACCCGCATGCTAACCAACTCAGGCGATAACGCACATCGTTTCCAACATTGAATTGGCTAAATTCAATCATCTGTGGTGTAAAATATCAGCTTGTACCTTTGCGACCTGCATTCCACTGTAATTATACTCTCGACGGTGACGTAATAGCACATGTAATCGGACGCAGCATGCGAATTGTCCGATTGCGTGTGCTATTACGCCACCGTCTCGTACAATTACAGCTGCATGCAGTTTGCAAAGGTGCGATTTGATACATATATAGCCAGCTAAAAAATCTGATACAATCAAAAAGTTTGCTACGTTCAATAAATAGTTTCAGAATTTTGTAATGTTCCTGCAATTTTCAGAATTTGTTTTCTCAACATATTAAACCGTACCTTAATATATTTTTGTTTAAAACACGTAGTATAGCCGGATTATTATAATAATAATATTATAATAATTATGGAGAAGGTTTGAACGTTAAATTAATTGTTAGGGCGATATTTGTATTTTTGTGTATAAAATATAGCTCGTATATTTGCATGTAAACCCCCAATTGTTATGTCGAGATTGACTTAAATCTACAACTTAAATCCATGTAGATTTGCTGCATAGATAGTGTTTTTTCAACTCGATGTGAATGTTATAGCAAAGAGATCGATTGTCTTTAATCACAAGCGCGTCTTTGATAGGAGACACCAGTAAAGCAACGCGCCCACTACGTAAGTAATTTGATCTGTTTGCACGGCTGTTTCTGCCTTTATTATTTACCATCTATATAGCGTGTCCCGATCGATCCGGCAACTTTGTCTGGAAGCAGGAGGCCTTAACGGCATAGGTCCTGCACGGTGGTCCAGTACCTCCCGACACAAAGCCGAGATTATGTCGGATTCCTTCTCCGACATGCGCAGTCACGTAGCGCGCTAATGACACGTATTTCCGCTTGATAAACCAGGCAGACGGCAGCTTCCTGGCAGCCTGATTCGGTAATGGCGATATCCAGCAGATCTTTAAAGTGCAACGCGTCTTTGGTGGCTGCGGCCCAGTCGCTGACATGTTCTGGTTAAATGCTGGGAATCAGTCGCATGTCCTTGCTCTTGTAGACGGGCGTCACGAGACGTGTCTGCCGTTCTGACGACAGCAAATACTTTCAGACAGTAAACGAAATCAGGGAGGTTCGTTGATGATGAGGTTCAGCGGCCTGTAGAAGTGTTGTACTTATGTTGGTCTCCCCCGTTGTCCCTGCTGTACAGGGACAAGAGTCAGGTACAGTATAGCTGAACCATTCGCTCGTGTCGTTTCTTTTCATTGTTTTCTGTCCATCTCTGTCTACCCTCGTTGTTCTTGTTATTCTTCTAACACAGTTGTTCTCACAAACTTTCAGTTACTGTTGTTGTTGTTCTGTCAGCGCCTCTGTCTCCAGACCATATAGGCATGCCGGTGTATCACACACTCTCAGGACTTTCCCTTTCAGCTTTTATGAGATTTTTCTGCCTATCATGACTCCCTCTACCTTTCTACAAGCATTCGCTCCTACTTGTATTCGGCGTCGCACCTCCACACCTGGACGCTCATCCGCCGTAACCATTCTTCCAAGGTACACAATGCCGACCACTTGCTTAATTTCCTTTCCATCCAACCTAATGTCCAATTCCTCTCTTTGTTGTCCAACCCACATCACTTCTGTCTTCTCCAGGCTCATTCTCAGTCCGTGTGTTTTGAACATCCTGTTCCATTCCTCCAACATATTTTACAGCTCTTGTTTGCTTTCTGCTACTAAGGCCAGATCGTCTGCATAAATAATCTTTCTGAGAGCATCCTTCGTGCTGATCTTCCTGCTGATTAGTCCCATCACCATGGTAAATAGTAACGGGCTTAGGGCAAGTCCTTGCCTCAAACCGATGTTAACAGGAAATACTTCCGACATCCCAGATCCAGCCACAACTCTTCCTGTTGTTCCATCGTGCATTGCTTTCATCATTCTAACTTCTGCTTCTGGCACTCCCATCTATGTCATGCTGCCATCACATTATCTCTTGGGATTGTGTCGTAGGTCTTCTCCATGTCCATGAATCCCACTGCCATTCTCCCTTGCATCTCCAACCTCTTCTCCACCACCTGTCTCAATGCAAACATCGCATCCGTCGTCCCTCTGCCCTTTCTGAATCCCTGTTGTTCTTCACCTAATTTCTGCTCTACTCTCTTTCGAATCCTCCCATCGAGGATCCTTTCTAGCAGCTTCATGATGTTACTTAACAATGTGATGCCTTTGTTTTCCCCTGGGTCTTGCAATTAGCCTTGTCAACCACTCTTCTGGTACTTTACCTTGCCTCGTACATGTATTCAGCAGCCTCTTCGTTCAACTGATTCCACTCTCCCCTGCAGACATTACCATCTCAACACGCATCTCATCGATACCAGGTGCTATCCCCTTCTTCACCCCTTTTAACCCAGTTTCCATCCCCGTAATCAATATTATCGGCTAACGCCATTTTCCCTTTTACATACGATGGTAATTCCAAATCATTGTTGTTTCCATCCTTGTCCAGAAGCTTCTTGAAGTAGTTTTCCCAGACCTTCAACACTGCTTCCTGTTCTGTCACTAACTTCCCATTTCTGTCCTTTATCACCGTCCCACCCTTCACGACCTTACTATTCTCACCCCTGTCTCGGGCCATTAGGTATGTCATCTTCTTTCCACCATCCTCAACTGGCTTGCTGTACACATCTGCTTCCATGTCATTCATTGTCTTATCGACCGCTCTCTTTGCCGCTTTCTTTTTCTGTCGGTATATGCATCCGGTTGATTTCTCCCCTCCTCTCCTCATGTTGTCGTAAAACTCCCCCCTCAATTGGGATAGCCCATCACGAATCAGGCTAGTTGGTGTTCAGTTACGTAATATATGAACCGCTTATGTTATACGCGCAGTCGGCTCACTTGCATCAGTTTGTAGGCATATGCATAGTTAATGGGGATGAAACGCTTGAACAACAATAGCCCAAATATGAGAACATACCATTTACAGTACATGTCACCATGATTTGATGAGAACAGGTATATTTTTTATATTTTTTAAACTTGGTCATTATCAGCAATGGGCGGCGCCATTTCTATCCAGTGTTTTATTTCGCGAAACATATCGAAACTCTCCATTGAATTGATAGGCGCGACTCATTCCTCTCGCTTGGAACTTGCATTGAAAATTCAAATTCAATTTTTTTCAGTTTGTCTCATAAATGAGTATATTTCTATCACCACTAATGCATACGTATACAGTATAGATTGAACTATATGGTATAAAATGGCTATGTTTCATTTCTCTTTAACTATTGGTTAAAGCCGATAAACTTTTTAGGAGGGGGTCAGATATTTTTGTTATCTCTCCGCGGGCCAAAGCTTATAATTAGGTAAGACATAAAACACCTTTTCGCGGGTGCTCGTAAAGGTAAAGAGTGCATGTGTTTTGTGCTACACTGCACCAAATCTAAACAACAAATAAATCACACTATTTAAACGCCATATAAAATAATGTTTAAGCAAAATGGTGACGCTGCTTGGTTTACAATAAACTAGTCCTTCCAGTGGTTGGAGAGAGTAGAGAAACGGCAAAATGCAAACCTGCCTTCAAGCGATATCGGAGGTGTTCTTGATGTGGTTCCTCGTTGGAAATTCCGATCTCGCTCAATCAAATGCTGACAAAATGTGCCAACCATTTCTGTTCTATATCAAGCATTGCTGAAAATCAGGACTTTTAACGCTCATAAAAACACCAGGTATTTTGTTATAGTGAAAACTTCTTTCAATATGACTTTGCAGTATTATAAATTCTTCCTGCAAAGCAGCTTTTTATCTCCAAATCGTTGCAACAACTCCGACAACGTCAGGCGGAGTGGTAAACGAACTTGTAAAGAAGCACCGAAATCGACACAGCAACCACTGAAGACGGGCTGTCGGTTGTCCAGCGCATCGACAAACACCCGGTTGGCACATTCAATAGGTGCACGTACCGTCTTCGCCGCAACATTTGTTCTGCTTTGTGTCGAAACTTCCACTGCTTCGTACGCATTGCTAGTCACCTTTAATCGTTCACGAAGCAGCATATTCAAAACATTTTAATATCCGGAAATGAATAACATAATAAGCAGAACTCTGGAAACTCAGTATTTTCGACCTGAGCTACCGAACATTTCCATGGTGAGAACTCACAACACAATATCATATCGCCAAAACCGCTCCACGACTCAGCCAAGGAGCACGTCATGCTATGTGATAAACCATGATAATGTTTTGCTCTTTACAATTTCCAGTTTTTATCGCGGGTCTCACGGGCCAATTGGAAATCTTCCGCGGGCCAGGGTTTGCGGAGCGTTTGTCTATTGACATGACTGGCTGCACATCACATTCTGTAATTAGGTAGTAGATATTATTTCGGTGTATTAATCAAACAATATTTGACATCATGTAAAATAAAACGTAAAGGTAAGCTCGTATATAGCGCGGCAGTCAGTCCTTAGGATGGTTCGATGCGTTTTACACTTTGCTGCCTGGCAGACCTGTCTAATTGAACACTACCGCAACTTCTCTGGGAAGCACTCATCCACGCTGCAATTACTGGGCGAAAAATACGCATCCACGTGTTTACGTTGCTCTCTCCTCTTGTTTCCGTGAAGTCCGTAGCGAGGTTGGTATCGAACCCCTCCACACTAGACGTCGAATGTTGTTTTCCCCTTCGTCACTGGTCGTGTCTCAATGCTGTCTCCACTCCCATCTCTAACTCTCGTTCTTCACTCCTCTCCAAAACTCTCGGAATGTCTCTTCATAAAGTCCTTTCGTCTAATCTTGTCACTTGTTGTTCTTGTCACTTGTTGTTCTTGTCACTTGTTGTTCTTGTCACTTGTTGTTCTTTGCTATGCTAACAAGTATCATTGTATATTCACGAACTGCACACAAGATAAAACGTCAGAATCCTGTGAACCTCTCTTGACATTCCCTGGAGACGACGGTTCGTATTCGTTTTAATCTCATCAGCACCAAAATACGTATGGAGTGCGGCGAAAGTGTGTGATCGCTGCAAACTGACGACGTCGGCCAGTAATCACCAAGAACCGTCTCGAATAAATTGCTTCGGTCGGGATAACACTTGAATCAACGACCCGTCACTTTGAGACAGTTACAGTGGCCATGTTGTCCGTGTCGAACTGCGATCGCCGAAAGGTCAAATCGCCTGTTTGACGTTCGTACAAGCCTCAACGGATGGTCATGTTTTCTCTCGCATTTCCCTGGTGAATCTCCGGGAAAAATTGATCGTATTCTTTTTACGACGTCAACATGAATTTCCGCTTATGAAATAATGCTAACCTTTCGTCGACATTGGTGGCGGAATGATGGTAATAACTAGTGAAACGTAACAATTGAGAGAAATGTTCTCAACGGTAGTCTGGAAATAACAGAAAAGTTCTCATTTGATACGCTCACATAAAAAATGTACGCGCTGAAATATCTTATTATTTTTGTGGTGTTAAGTCGGGAATGACGTTGAAAATATGTTAGCCATTTGAAATGTTATGATTTCATGGCAGCAACGAATCGCCGTGGGATGTTGACGCACTTGGTCCATATTCATTCGATGCAAACATTGCCCAGGGATTAGTTTCATCGAATCAATGCGGCGTCTTCGCTGCCTATTCGCTTGTAACCGTATAAATCCTGAACGGATTTACCGCAATTGGCGGAACGCTGGTCGCGCCGACAAAAGCAATTGACGGCCTCTTTCAGCCTTCCAGCTTTAATAAGACGACGCAAATTAGATATCGAATTAACTTCTAACTGGATTAGTAGCGGCCCCGCGATCAGGCGACGAGTTGGAACGGGCGACACAATATGTATGACTGCAGATCTCGCAGATGCGCAGAAGACACTGAGCTGGAATAATCTTACAGAATATCAACAAATGAAGCACACAGCACAAGAGACCAGGACATCATTGTTGCTTTGACAGTTTCATCACCAACAGTTATTATGAATACTGCACAAAGTGAGATGCCTATTAGCGTTTTAAACCTTCACGATGAATTCCAGCAAACGGTGAGTAGACAAAATGTAGTATTGGTTACAATAGGATAGACTGACGAATTAGCTGTGCGATGTTTACTCAATTCACTTCGTGTTGTGTACGGTTCGTCGCAGATAATATGCTTTCGTGTTCCTACCCGGTGCTGTTCAATCATATATAATTCCCTCAGTGCTAAGTTATTTCTTTTTCTCATTTGGAACCAGCAGTAGAGTATTCTTGGTTTGCAGAACGAACAGGCTATTTTCTATTTCTGTGATATTTTGTTCCATAGTGTGTATGTGTGTGTGCGTGTGTGTGTGCGTGTGTTTGTGCGTGTGTTTGTGTGTGTGTAATCGTCATTATCATCAACCTGTTTGGAAACCTGTTTGTAGATATAACAGACGACTTACCTAACTTGATCATTATGAAAGGTACATCTAAAGTTAAAGACATCAGAGACCGACACAAACTTAGATTTTTAGTGAACGTAACATTTTACCCGTGAACTGGAGAATATAAACTAGGAAAATGTGTTGACCTGTACGGATACTGATGAATGTTATGATATGTTTGCAACCAAATACGGCCAAATATTCAATAAATGTTTCCCACTGACTATGATCTCAAACAAAAACGCTGAAAGGACAAAAATGGATGACTAAAGGCATAAGAAATAGTATTAGGATAAAAAACTATGATATATAAGAAATATATCAACAGACCAAATGAAAACAATAAAACAGTATATCGACAGTAAGAGAATAAGCTTACAGCTATCTCTAGCTTTATTTAAATGAAGTCAACCTGAAGCTATTACATTAACACAGCTGTCAAACATTTATTTATGTAATGTTACTTATATGCAGTAATGTACTATGTTTACTTTTATTTAATAGGCTACCAGCTCGATAAGTTTTTAACTTCTCTGGTAGCCACTTCATCTGTGTTGTTTTTCTTGAAATATGTTGTATATCATGTGGATGAGGAAATAAATTTACTTTACTTTATTCAATTATCACCATCACCACCAGCGCCATCATCATCAACATCATCATCATATCATCATCATTATCATCATCACCATCACCACCGTAATCTTCATCATCATCAATCATCAACATCACTATCCACTCAATTTCCCCTTCATCTCCTTGAACACATCGCGCCTTGATCGGTGACCGCGATCGACAGGGATACTTTCATTACTTTGTTAAATGTACACCACGGCAAATCATCCAGCCGCTTAGGACGTCGCCTTCTATTACTTGATGGTCCGCCGCCGCCGGTCGACCGGTCAACGTCAAGTCGGTTCAGTCCGCTGTTCAACGTGATGAACAGGCGATGTGAATATTTTAGCGCAAATAACGATTGCGCCTACCGGCCCACCAACCATTTTACAAGTCGTTTTCGTGTAGTAGGCGCTGTTAATGCGGACGGAATCACCGGGGGGACGCCGGCACCGACACATCAACGACGCCGACTCGGATGAGCCTCGTTGACGACCCGACAACCGAAGACCCACGGGAACCATCCGCCGACACGCCTGGCCTTATCGCTAATGGCGAACAACGTCCCGTTATCGGCCCCCCAGGACTGTCGCTCGCTGCCGTCAAATATAGATTTACGAGGCCGATTTTTACACCCTCTGATTTACCCACGAAAACGGCCTTCGTTCGCGTCAAGCTGAACCTCACATATCTGTAATAACCACACGTGTTTTAGTTAATAAAAAAGAGCACTAGCCTAAGACGTATGCGTAGGTACACGAAGCTGTAACACAGAAGCTAATTACCAGAACTGTCGAGCAATTGACTCAATCACGGTGCTACATAAAACCAGTTGTGCGTCACCGAAGTCTGTAATCCAAGGGATGTGGCACTACAGTCCTTCTCGTCTTCTTCTGCTACTGTATTCTGCGACTGTAGTTATATATGAATACATCCCATAGCTGCAATATGTACCTCCTCGCCTATTCAACTACAAGATGCGTGTGACAGGTTTATTTACTATATTAATGTATATACAGGTGCAACAAATATAACACGTTTTTACATATGTTCAGAAGGACATTTGAGTACACCACGATCACAGATCTGTTCAAGTGTGAGTTGCGTACGATAAACATGTTTAACATGTTGGCAGCCTGGTTGAGGCATCCTTCACCCCTTACAATAACGTAAAATAACGTCAGATTTACACCCGACGAAGATAAACCCCCTTCTAATTTGTACTGCGGCCAACGGATATGAACATATACGACGGTACTCCAGACTGTTCACTTTCTCGCGGGACAGCCCAAAAAAGCTGCACCAACAGATGAGCCAACTTCTGTTACATAATTATTCGAGTACAACGTTCCCGACATAACCACATGTGACAGAACAAAAACGGCGCTCTCCTGGAATGCCAATTCACACGAGGGATGTTTCACCCACAGCTGACGTGGCAAGTGTGCATATTTAAAGAGCTCATTACGACTCAATGATATGGAGCCAAACCCACTGTGTTCAGCCATACCTTCCAGATCTAACCGCCATGGGGTGGAAACAGGAATTATAAGAACTGATGAAGAATGCCATTCCCGGAGTCATTTAAGCGATAGTTTCGTGCAGTTGTTCCACCGGGTGTGTCAGCGATAAGTTTAGCTCTCTGACGTCCTGCATGTCTTATCCAGGGAAATTGCTAAAGTTTCTGAAACATGAACAGTCAATAATCGTCAATTAGGAATCTCCAATGAATTTACATTATTTGAAATATGTCTATTTGTATAATGCACTCTTTGGAAATACTTAATGACATTGATCGAACCTTCTGCGCGGTCGATGACCTCCCAAGCCGCACCACGGGGACTGGCTAAACTCAGCCTGTCCCAATGCACGTGGCATATCACGAACCTGTTAAGCAGGGCTTTTTTAGAACACGAATCTAAACAGACACGTTTTCAGACGTGACAAGTCGCTAAACGATTGGTTTTACCAACACGTGACCTGTCAGATCCAAAAGATCAATAGCAGACAACGAAATCATCCCGCTTGTAAAAAACACACGCGATTATAATAATTATTTTTGCGAACATTGGCCTGTATCCATATATCCTTGTTTAACGAAACTGTTCGCTGAGTAATTTAAGGACATTACATATTAATTTGTTGCTAAATTAATCTACTCAACAAGGTGAAGCTTTGAAATGTGGCAGTCGGCTTTCCTATATAAGTTGGAATGGAATGGTTTTCGTGTTAGCAAACGCGTTGTCAAAACATTAAATATTAAACAAATCGTTCTTCACCTTCACTGACCCACGGATATAATATACCTTCATATACGTTATAGATGTAGAGGTGTTCTATGTCGTAGTAACTATAATGAAAACTTATTGCACTACTCTAAATTATAAACTACAAATGTGCAAGATTGCCTGAGAAAAGATGAACCGCTTCAGTTGCCATGCTCCTCGGTGATTTTCTTCTTCGTCGTCGTCGAACGCTCAGACAGTGGCTCCGGGTCCTCGTACGAAAATCGCTGTGCGCCACAGATCCTCCAGAAGGCCAAAGTTCTTTTTGTAGTGGTGTTTCTGTTGGCGATGTTGCCTTCATCACGATTCATTCATTCATTCCACTGTCATTGTAGCCGTGCCACAAGGACACATGTCGGTGTCTCCAATGTGAAGTTTGGTGTGCAAATGATGCCTGACTCCTCAGGCGCACCTTTATCACCTGGATTTCTCTGGACAGCGGGTAAAAGTTGTTATCACAGTGATTTAAAATACACATACTACCAGAAGAAAACCCACTGATGACGCAACAGTACAACTTCCGTAGTTGCCAGTTTGTATAATCGGCTACCACTACTAATATCGTTTTAAACATGGTTTGTGACACTGTGAGATGCACTTCATTGGTAACAAAGACGCCCAGTGTACGTAATATACGTATAATGCGTTTGCTAAACTAATACTGTAAACCCCTCGACATGCTGTATGAAACAGTGGGACAAAACTTTATCGTGCACAAGACAACTGATAGCGCAGCACATCAACTTGCTGGGGTCTACCTTTTGCCACTCGGTCAAAAGAGTCTAGAATGCTGTTGTCCTGGCGACGTAGCGGGTATTGGCAATTGCATCTGGATTGTGTTAAGTTTGGTTGTCCTCTTGTAGGTTGCAAATATTAGCAAGAAGAGAGTTGGTAGGAGAAACAAAGAAGCAGACGGCGAGATTGGATATTGAGATATCGGCAAACAGAGGCCAGGAAGAGACGCGGGTGGAAGAAAAACACGATGAAGACTAACAGGTAGAAAAGAGTGACAATAACCACAGATAGAAAGACGTTGACAGGAATAAATGGAAACGGATGGCGGTATAAGAGTAATTTAAATGGACACAATTATTCGTCAAGATGGTGGACTCAACGTTCATATAAAATTCACCACCAAAACACACAAAAGGAATAGAAATATGGTTTATGAATGAAAAACAACCTTACATAGCCGGACATGTTCAGTGTATGATCACCACAGCACCTTGCTTCATAAGACAACAATCAACAACACGACCGTTTCAGGAACCTTCGAAGCAATTAAGTAAATGGCCGGACGAGACAGCTGGCAGTTGGCAAAAGGAACTGATACACTTAGCCGATCCGGACATTTGACGCCAGACATACATGTGAAGGATCGCATCAAATGCAAAAGGTATCTAGAGTCGAAACGGTACCGTTGTTGTACCATCAGCGTAAGCTCAAATAGCCTCTAAAACGTCGTCATTAATCAATGCAATCGCGGCTACAAAGAGGCACATCGTATTTTATGTAATGTTTCTCCTGATTTATAATACATTATGAAAACTTTCATTGCTTGTAATAGTCTGATTGTAACGATACACTATGGGGCTTTTTGCGTCGTTTATTTCTACACACACACGCACACGCACAAACGCACACGCACACACACACACACACAGCACACAGCCCGGCCAGTTCTCTGGCCAAATCGAGAGAGAGAGGAGAGAAGAGAGAGAAGAAAGGAGAGATGAGAGAGGAGAGAGGAGAGAGGAGAGAGGAGAGAGGAGAGAGGAGAGAGGAGAGAGGAAAGAGGAGAGAGTGGAGAGAGAGGAGAGAGGAGAAAGGGGAGAGAGAGGTGAGAGGAGAGAGGAGAGAGGAGAGAGGAAAGAGACAAAAGAGAGAGAGAGAGAGAGAGAGAGAGAGAGAGAGAGAGAGAGAGAGAGAGAGAGAGAGAGAGAGAGAGAGAGAGAGAGAGAGAGAGAGAGAGAGAGAGAGAGAGAGAGAGAGAGAGAGAGAGAGAGAGAGAGAGAGAGACGCACACACCCATATCAAGCTTGGCCAAAATGGCTGACATAATTACCCACGCATGTCCGGCTGTCTTGCGCGTTGCCGTCTCGAATATTTATAAGCGTCGATCGTTCGACCTTTCTACTTATCAGTTTCACATAGGAATGATGATAGTAGTTTTTCTTTCCCGCAATACTTCTGCGATCGTTCATATATTTACGAATCTGAGACGTAGTTAGCCTTTACTTCGAAAAAAAGTCGGCATTGGTTTCCTTTGCCAAATCTGAACGTTTCTCTGTACCAATTGGGCGTACCATCGCTCTGGTCCGGAATTAAAGGGTACGAGAAGATTCATTTTGTTTAGTTTTGTGACGCACATATAAATTCGCAATAAGCAAAGTTTCTTTTGCACTTGCGGCCCATAATTATCACATGGCAGCAGGTAAAACACCGAGGTCCTGGTCCGTCGGGGCATTAACTGTTGGTGACTTGACCAGTGGCACGTGAAGCTTCAATACACTTCCTGCAACTCACTCTGTGTGCTTTGGCGTCTTCTTTTGGCGACCCAATCTGTGTCTGCCCTGAGATGGCCATGTTAATTTAAGGCAGTCAGGAAGTCAGTCAGGACATTAAATCCAGTTCCATTTTCTTGTGTTCATTGGTGTGCGTAAGTTCGTTAATTGGTTTTAGTTTTAATTATAATATATTAGTATGTATATAAAAATCACGTTATGTCGCCTGTCACAGAATGGCTTAGGAAAAATATTGCATGCAGACATACGTGCGTACAGGTGTGCATGCATACATGCATGCATACGTGCGTGCATACCTACATAAGCACACACGTACGCACGTAATTTCATACATTCATACACACATGCATACGTGCACACATCCATACATACACACACACACACATACACACACACACACACACACACACACACACACACACACACACACACACACACACACACACACACACACACACACACACACACACACACACATACACACACACACACACATACACACACACACACACACACACACACATATTATAATGTTGCGTAAAGATATACATTTAATAAACAGAGACAAAACAAGAGCAATGCAGCCGTGCCGGATCAGGATAACATCAATGTATAACGGAAACACGAGGAAGAACAGTAGTGTACCAAAATACATAAACGAATTGTTGTCAGTGTTTGTCCAGATAAATAACCGGGAATTCCTGTTGCAAACAGTAATGCTAATGCAAATACGACGAGCCACGCACAAGTCAAAGGGAATACGGCATTGTTATGGATGCGGCCAGAAAGGACCAGTTTAGCATCCAATTACATGATTAATGCATGTCTTACGGCGACCTGACCTGCTTTCAAATCGATCGGAAACAAACATTGCGTGTTTACGCTGATTGCGGATCGTTGAACACCGCAGCCATGTTTCTGGCGTGTGGCTGCATGCGGCGTAAAGAACAACTCCGATTAGTTTGGAATGTCAGCTGTTTGACTTCGTTGGCAATTAGTCAGTTGACAAGTCAATTGCATCGCGAGGCTGACATGTGAGGGTAAGTGGAAATAGTAAAAGAGTATAGTTTTTTAGTTTCACGTATCTGGATACATTAACACAATTCGACTAACAACGGTATTAAGGTTATTTGTGAAAAAAGCGTGTGTGCAAGTATGTGTGTGTGTGTGTGTAAGTATGTGCGTGTAAGTATGTGTGCGTGTGTGTGTGTTTGTGCGTGTGCGTGCGCGGGAGCGTGCGTGTGTGTGTCTGTGTGTGTGTGTCTGTATATTTCTGTATGTCTGCTTGTTCAAACAGATACACACATGTACGCACGCACGCACGCACGCACGCATACGCACACGCACACACACAGCATAACATCATTATTCGACGACTACGATCAGACTATGCACATACAAAGCTACTTTCTCTTGTACGTTAGCCCATTGCAAATCCGTTTTATAAAGTGTGTGAATAGTTTAGGTATTACTCGTAGACCGGTTTATGAAAATGTGATTGTCTTAATTAGTAGATAGAATGTACTTTGTTCGCTACATCTGCTGTCAGGGTGAAATATAGTCTTCAAACCACGGAACTTGCATGTCAGCAACATGGTTTTTGAGGGAGCATGGAACGTCGACCAGAACAATACAGGAACATGCGCATAATCATATTGTGCCTTCACGTGAATAGTCAAATTTTGAAAATCACTTACCTTAATGCTTGGTCATACATTAAATAATTATTTTAGTTTGTCAGGTGATTTCACCAAAACTACATAACAGGTTTAACAAATGAGTTAACATGTTATTGTTGTGGATATTAGGTAGGTTAGCCATTTCAAAACTGAATTTGAAATGACAAAAATACCTAATTAAAAACACATACAATAGGTGGGATGAAGAGGTAGAGTGCTATGTTTACTGCACACCCGCTATTAAATAATGCCTGTCCCACCCCTGCATCTCCACGCATTTTGGGATTGTATTGCGACGCGTGTCACAGTCACATTCTTTAAATACCTATTTCACTGTGATAACGAAACCATTCTGCTGTACGCATGCGCCAACTGCAGCCGCTCGGAAGCTCCAAACAACGAGTTCGTTGCGTGTGCTGTTCGCGCCGCTACGACGTGAAACAGCAAACGACCAGTGTTGGTGACTTGAAGCGATCACAGCATACGATCTCGGTGTATTTCCCGAGGAGTACCTTACAGGGAGCACATTTTTCTTAGGGCGTGTCATCCGAGACAGACCGATGTCCTCTGACAGACAGGATATTGTGGAAGGCAAGACCGATCGCACATTGGTAGTCGAAAGACAGCATGGGCATGCACTGCACGGCCAAGACATTGTTGTGGATAACTAAGACCCATTGAAGATATCAACACGTGATTCAAGGTGTAATTAACGCGATCTTTGTGGCGCCCACGAGCTCCTGCGAGTCGGCAGACATATTGCATACTGTTGTCGGGACTCCATAATTATCCTCTAAATGCGGCAAGCTTATCGACCAACTGCTTTCGAAGCTAATGAATTTCGTTTACGGCCGAAGAAAAGCACATTTCAGTGAAATTGTTTATAGATCAATGCAGTGGCGTGTATGAGTGGCATTCGGTGCTGACTGGAAGCCGAGTTGTTGCGCGGTGGACTGCTGCTTGGCGGTCCGGCTATGTTCGGGTCGTCGTCTGAACAGCTGTCACTTGATTCCTCGTCGCTTGACGACAGCGCCGGCGGACACACCATCGGCGTCAGCGACGACGGCGACGCAGGTGACGATGTTACTTCTCAGCTATTGTCCGCGTACCTGTCGAAACACCAGACACCGGTGAGTATAGCGACCGTTGGGGTGACGTCACGAGCTCTCGCCTTGCACGACCTTATACCGATAACAAAGGTAGACAAGAGTGTAACGGCACGATGTAGGTTAACTAGCGTAGTAGAAACACTGCCAGACATATCGAAAGGTTAACAATACAGACTGTCCTATAAATTCATGCATGGACAAGTCAACTTATTATATCGAAGGTTTGACAATAATGGCTACGAAGTTTGAAACAAGAAGACACTGATTTTCATAAAATTAAATTAATCATAATATATTTAAAAACCATATCAGTAAATATGGTCTTCATTGTAATTAGTGGGAAACAATAATTGCCAAGTAACTGGATGCAGTACTAATTTGGTTTTACTTGTGGTACTAAGTTTACTTTCATTATAATTAAATTTAGGAATATTCAAACGTCACAGCGACAAGTTTGTGAGAATATTCAAACGTCATCATATCGTTTTGTGAATACGGCAGGCACAAGCATTTCTTTATGCACCACCTCGTCATTACGCCCATTTCTTTATGCACAACCTCGTCATTCCTCCTATTTCTGTATGCACCACCTCGTCATTCCGCCCATTTCTTTATGCACCACCTCGTCATTCCGCCCATTTCTTTATGCACCACCTCGTCATTCCGCCCATTTCTTTATGCACAACCTCGTCATTCCGACCATTTCTTTATGCACCACCTCGTCATTCCGCCCATTTCTTTATACACCACCTCGTCATTCCGCCCATTTCTTTATGCACAACCTCGTCATTCCGTCCATTCGGCACGTAAGTTCAACCGTGGCTATGCTTCTACAGTGAAACGTCACTATTAAGGTGACCCTGTGGATTGGGCAAACGTGATGTGAATAGCTAGGTGACCGCATTAGCGACACTAATTTCCTATAATTTACTGTTATGGAAATCATATGTATTGTCCCAGGGTAACCCTAATTGTGATGTGACCGTATTATAGAGGTGACCATGAGGAGAGTTTCGACTGTGCATGAGTCTGTACTTTTAATCCGGCTGACAACGTTAATTAAACCAGTCATACCACTTGGACATCAACAAACCCCGTTCGCGATTGGGTAAACGAATAAATGATGGGACTTTAAATATACCGCTGTATACTTGTAAATCAAACACATTTTATTCTCGGCATTGCGAGTGACAACGTAAAAGTTTGAACGAAAACATAGTTCATGGAAAACATAAATAGGCTACATGAATACCCTGGGTCCGGTACTGTGTTGTCAATCCTGCGAATGTTTAATTATAACACAACAATAAAAAATTTGTCGTCGGACTTCGCTTCCTTTTGCAACGCAATATTGACCAATCATTAGCACTAGACATCGATTGGCCCGAGCAAACTCCTTAAGTAAATGTCAAAGTGGTTTACCCTTTAAAAAAAATAATTTTATTTACCCAACTTATATACTCTCATGCTACTTTATTTAATAATTGCCTTCCCAGGTTGAGACCAGAAGTTGTCGATGATGATTAAAACGTGGGGAGATTTTATCCAGGTTGGACTATATAGAATGCACGCGAGTATTACGCAATGAAGTACTTTTAATCTCACTTTCTGTTGGCAGAACAGCCCACTATGACGTGTTGAAATGGACACGCGTTTCGTTTGCTTTAACAAAAAATCGTATCGATTTGCACGTCTATGTGTGCGTAGTCTTTTGCGGCGACCGCAGCAATTTTTGCTCAGTGAGTTGGCGGGTTTCTTTCTACGTCGTTCGGCAGAGAGCACGCGCCTCGCAGACGGCGTACTTTTGTGTTCTCGCACATGCAATATGCATAAAGCCATTACTTCACTGTCTAAGTAGCACTGGCGTAGACTACAGGACCATAGCATATTAAAGTGCCACGAATCGGCCACGACACAGCCATAGCACGTCGAGACCCGGTCGTTATAGTACACATACCCGTTGGCACGTAACAAAATCGATGATTAAAACACAGCAATTTTCACGACGCGGTCCGTGCCTCGTCGTCCGAAGTTCTACCGAAATCAATTTATCAGGCCTGATGAGACAAGGCTTTGTGGTGTCGTACGTTTTTCGAAAGAGACATAATCCTTGTGCGCTCTATGATCGCCTTTTTTGCCTCTACTTCCGGCGGCATTGATCACATAATCGGCGCGAATTAAGATCACACGATTTGCACGCGTCCAACAAAGCTACTGGCGTAGCTCTCGGGCGAAGCATGCAGCTGCATATCCGTCGATATTTCTAGGAATCCTGTTAGCCTAAAAGGAAGGAGTGGAGATCTTTAAAATGGACAGCAACAGCATATTGATATACTGTCCTATCATATGTTCTACGACAGTAGTTAGCCATGCTGACATCCACCCGACGATCACAAACATAATTATGAATAAAAGGCTTCTTAAAACGAATATGCCCTATGTCATCGAGGGGGGCAACGCGTGGTAATGTCACCTCCTGGTTGTTCTAGAGCATTGCTATGTTATCTGTTTCACAACGCACTAATGACAACAGCGATCAATGTACGCTGACGGTACGATGGTGCGCTGTCGGTATCGTCGATACGTGTGTTACAATCAGTGATGTAATAATCAACCAGTAATGTAATAATCAACCAGTAATGTAATAGCGACCAGTAATGTAATAGCGACCAGTAATGTAATAATCAACCAGTAATGTAATAATCAACCAGTAATGTAATAATCAACCAGTAATGTAATAGCGACCAGTAATGTAATAGCGACCAGTAATGTAATAGCGACCAGTAATGTAATAATCAACCAGTAATGTAATAATCAACCAGTAATGTAATAATCAACTAGTAATGTAATAATCAACCAGTAATGTAATAATCAACCAGTAATGTAATAAAAGCGATGAAGACGATTATGGCGACGATGCTGGAGATTATGATGATGACGTTAGTCGTGATGATGAAGATGGCATTTATGTGAATGATAAATGATTATGATGATGACGACTAGGAAGACGATGACAATGTAGGGGGTCATCTTAGAGGGGATGATGAAGATGATGATTATGCTGATGATGTTGCTGATGACGATGATGATGAAGACGGCGTCAATGGGGACTATACATGATTACGATTATAAGGAGGAGGAAGATGAAGACAACGAAGGCGCCATCTCAGTGATGACGTTGATGATGATTATGATTATGATTATGAATAAGATGACAATGACGACGACGTTGACAGTTAAAATGATTACGATGATCAAGACGACGACAATGACATCCTTAACCTTACCCACCTCCTCATCGTCATCCTCGTGTTACCCTTATAGAGGTTGGCCACATTATTAGAACCTAAAGGGTAATCTCAAAATAGTAAAATAAGGATCAGCGGAAACAATTCATGAGGTAATCTCAAAACATGAAGTTAAGGATAATCTCAGTCAACAACAATGTTTATCTAAACGACAACGGGAACTCAGATGTTTTAAAATATGACTAAAGCTAAGGGACTATACCAAACATAATTTAAAGAATTATTATAACAGGAGTCATTAAGAGGTAATTTAATAATGAACTAGATGATCAGACCAACACTTTGCGGGTCATCTAATAAAATCACGTGGTCTTCTCGAAAACATAATAATTAAAGGACCATCTCATTAAAATAAAAAGAACGGGTGCTGATAATGAGGGTGATAAATGATTATGATGATTATCAGGAGGACGATAAAGACAATAAAGGCTTCATCTTAGTGATGAATTTGATGATTATTATGACTATGAAGACGACCACGACGGTGATGAGGAGGAGGATAACGAAGATGATGAAGTAGATGATGACGATGACTATTACAACCATTACGATGATGAGTACAACAGCAATGACATCATCAACCTCCTCCTCTTCCTCCTCATCGACAACCTCATGCTCACCCTCATGACGGCCGTCCTGGCGCCCAGTCGACGTTCACTAAAAGATTCTTAGAACGAGTCAGCCGCTGGTTTTCTGCGTGAACACGTGGACCCCCGTTCACACAATCTCCCTGATAACGCAGTAACTACAAACAAAGACCGAATCAGGCAGTGTGGTGAAGAAGAAGAAGGGAGGGGGTCATTAAGAAGGGTCACCTCAACAAATGAAAACAGTAATCTACACTAAATTATGGGATTATCTTAAGACAAGGGTGACTAAAGCATCTTTTACAATTTACATATCTGATCATATATTATTTGATCACATTAAGGGGTCGTCTCAAACAACTTAGGGGAATTCTCAAAATGCAACGTTAATGAGTGATATTATAATATTATTAGAAACGAAAGGGTAACCTCAAAGTGGCTGACTCGTTCTGAGGATTCCTCTTTAGTATACATTAGTGAACGTCGACTGGGTGCCAGCACGGCTAGCGGTTATAGGGGTGAACATGAGGATGTCGATGATGAGGAGGAGGATGTTAAATATGTCATTGTCCCCATCATAATGATTATAACCGTCATCGTCTTCCTCATTATCGTCGTCGTCATTGTCATAATAATCATCATCTTCATCACTAAGATGACGCCTTCATTGTGTTCATCGTCCTCCTGGTAATCACCTTAATCATGTATCATCCTCATTATCACCATCTTCATCCCCATTACTAACATCATCATCATAGCCACATCACCAACAACACCCATTCTTTTTATGAGATGGCACCTTAATTTAATTAACTTTTTTCGACAAGACTACATGATTTTATTAAATGACTTCACAATGTGTTCATATGATCATCTAGTTCATTATTAAATGACTTCACAATGTGTTCATATGATCATCTAGTTCATTATTAAATGACTTCACAATGTGTTGATATGATCATCTAGTTCATTATTAAATGACTTCACAATGTGTTCATATGATCATCTAGTTCATTATTAAATGACTTCACAATGTGTTCATATGATCATCTAGTTCATTATTAAATGACTTCACAATGTGTTCATATGATCATCTAGTTCATTATTAAATGACTTCACAATGTGTTGATATGATCATCTAGTTCATTATTAAATGACTTCACAATGTGTTCATATGATCATCTAGTTCATTATTAAATGACTTCACAATGTGTTCATATGATCATCTAGTTCATTATTAAATGACTTCACAATGTGTTCATATGATCATCTAGTTCATTATTAAATGACTTCACAATGTGTTCATATGATCATCTAGTTCATTATTAAATGACTTCACAATGTGTTCATATGATCATCTAGTTCATTATTAAATGACTTCTTAATTACTCCTTTTTAAAATTATTCTTTAAATTATTGTTGATATAATCCCTAACTTTTGGTCGTATTTTGAAATATTAGTTTTCACGTTATGTACCTTTTTGTTTCTAATAATGTTATAGTATCAGTCATTATTATTGCATTTTTATATTTCCCCTAAGTTGTTTGAGATAACGCCTTAATTGGCTAGCATGGCTACCCTTTATATAGGTAACACAAGGATGCCGATTACGTGGAGGACAAGGTTAAGGATGTTATTGTTGTCGTCATAATCACCGTAATAACTATTACCGTCATCATCATCATCGTCGTCATCACTAAGATGGCGCCTTCATGTTATAATCACCGTCTTCCTAATCATTACTAACACTATCGTTATCAACAACACCTTCATCATAATCATCATCATCACCATCACCATCGTTAAAGTCATCATCATCATCTGCGTAATCATCATCACCATCATCATTTAGATGACCCCTTAATTGTCTTCTTCTTCCTCGTCGTCATCATCATAATCATATATCATCCTCATTAACACCGTCTACATAATCTCCAGCATCGTCGTCATAATCATCTTCATCGCTTTTATTACATTACTGGTTGATTATTACATTACTGGTTGATTATTACATTACTTGTTGATTATTACATTACTGGTCGCTATTACATTACTGGTTGATTATTACATTACTGGTTGATTATTACATTACTGGTTGATTATTACATTACTGGTTGATTATTACATCACAGGTCGCTATTACATTACTGGTTGATTATTACATTACTGGTTGATTATCACTGGTCGCTATTACATTACTGGTTGATTATTACATTACTGGATGTAACATACGTGCGACCTCATATTAGACCTCCGGCTAAACCATACGTTTACAAACAGGTTAAAGTAGACACCCAAATTTTCGTCATATTTTGACCCGGGTAAATCTGTTACACAGAAACGCCAAGATTCCCCTAGCGGCAGTGGTGGCTGTCAACATACCCTGGTACCAAAGTGGTATAGAATCGTTGCTGGTACTGCATAATTTATACAGCATGAAGTAGTTGTATGCATGAGGATTTCGGTTTCTATCAAGCCGTCCATACGCTTCGCCAATATACACGGTACATGTATCCAAAGTCAGGATAAAGGTCACACTGCATTACCTACACATTACCTACACATTACCTACACATTACCTACACATTACCTACACATTACCTACACATTACCTACACATTCGCCAACCATTACAGTTCGCACTATCGAAACGATAACTGAACACTAAATTAGTTACGTATTACTCTACCCCGAAATTAAGGTACGGAATGTAAATTACACTTGTCCTAGTTATTTAACAAACTGGACGCACTATCAGTCTGGATTCCGATTATGATGTTACGGATCACTGATACGCCATGAAGTAATATATGGTCAACGCGTTGATGGTCCATCTGCCAATATACCAATACGGTGGAGCATACAAAGCTATGGCGTTAAGATGCAACGCCATGTCAAAGTGAAGTATGATAAGGTATGACCTATCGTCACGCTAGTGTACGGCTGTATATTACGTGTTAATCGTTTGTATTTTCTAAGAGAGGTCCACCGTATTGCAATGTGCTTGTCGCAAAATACACTGTCATCGCGACACGTTGGCAAGTTACAAATACGTTTCTATCAAACCGTATCAAACATCGTGTATAAAACATTAAAAAATCGTTATTGTTGCTTATATATTGTTGTCGGACGGGGTTTTGTATGGTCGTATGAAAGAACATATCTTAGTCAGTATTCTTATGGAATAATAGTCACATTACGTGCATTAATTGTTGAATACCCTGTCTGTTTCAGCCGGTGGCGCCAAAATTGGACGACCCTGCTATGTATCACGTGTTCTTCGTTTATCACCACAACGATCGCGATTGGGTGATGGGTGTTCAGGTTTGCAGGATTTGTTATAATACATCTGTTCTTCCTCCTTTTTCCTTGTACACGGATGAGTGTTAACATAGTACTTTCAAACCGCTCGCACCGTTCTTTCTCTCCATCTTCCTGCCATCAGCTCTCTTTCACTTTCCCTCGCTCTCTCTCTCTCTCTCTCTCTCTCTCTCTCTCTCTCTCTCTCTCTCTCTCTCTCTCTCTCGCTCTCTCTCTCTCTCTCTCTCTCTCTCTCTCTCTCTCTCTCTCTCTCTCTCTCTCTCTCTCTCTCTCTCTCTCTCTCTCTCTCTCTCGCTTTCTCTCTCTCTTTCCTTCTCTCTCCATCTTTCATCTTCACCAGGTCTTCCCATTTTCCTACGTCTGTGGTGTTGTTCCGCCTCTGCTCTCCTTGCAAGTTTGCCTCCATACATCCTTGCCAAGTAGCCTATCTCACAACATGATTAATATACTAATAATAAAACACAGTTTTAATATATATATATATATATTATTATTATTACGCTACCTTTGGAATATTGTAAGTTCGTAGGCGCCACGGTCCACTCGCCTCTTGTTGATTCGCTTCCTTGGACCATTGACCTCTGTTCTACCAATCGGTGGTGCATTTAAGTAAGCACAACGAACGTTATTTAGAGTTATTTCCTGATTTCTTTGCGATATGGTCTGAGAGAAATGATAAACCCTCCATATTGCGTCAACGTAAATGTTTTCTGTCACATTAATAATGTGTGCCCTTGGATTCTTGCTCCATGGGTGTGTAAACTTATTGATAACAATGCTTGTAAGGTGTTAGATTCACATAAACACACGACACCTATCCTCTGTGTCAGACTGCGTCGTTTGATTCATAAGAAAGGTATCATCATGTTAAATTCACTGTTATCCTTCTGTCCGCAAGGAGCGCCTCCAGTCTCCTGCCTTCCACTTCCGGTGCTGCAGTCAGGAGTACGGTGTTGACGCATGCTCCGTGCGATCGTCGCTTGTACGTGACGAAACTCGCTATGCTATGCAGGTTTGCTCTACTTTCTTTCCTAGCATCTACCAGTATGTGTTTGTCCAAGGCGCGGAACACCTTGTTTATGTGTCAACTGTACATTCTTCCACTTGGGTTGGAACCCAACGAAATATGGAACGTCTTAGGAAGGATGTACTGAACTGAAATCCCTTCATGCAAGCAAGCATTCTCCAATGTTTGTTTATTATTTGTAACCACTCCTGATTCTAATTTTATTATACGGAGTGTCAAAATAAACATTATTTGAGTTAAAATGACTAAGCGGTGGCAATTTACCATATTCACTGTCGTATCTTGGTGGAATATTGGGATCTAAAAAATCTGCCTACTTTGTCGGCACAATTAATAGCATAGTAACTTAGTTTCCTATATGGTCTCGTTTTCACACACAGCACTAGGATACCCGCATACAGTGTTGGTTGTGTGTTTGCCAGCTCATTTTGTAGGCACAGTCAAATTTCATTCACCTGTCATGAATACGATATATGGATTGTACATTAATTTAATCACTAGTGGGATTGCTGTGGTTTTTTGTGACCTGACATTCTATTTCCGGTTACGCGTTGTACCGCGTCGCTGAAGCTGTCAAACGACTGCCCTTAATGACTGTTACTAGCAGCCGACCGTTTAGAACATTATGCACTGGTGATTATCCAGAGAATTTGACATGCTTTACGTGTTGTTGGTGAACGTTGAGAATGGATATACAAATAAAGAACTAGTTGTTAAAACACTATTTAAAATGCATCAGTGATTTATCATTCAAATTCGAATTTGGAATGTGTTATAAAAATTACAATAATTGTGTATATTAATCGTTAAGAATCTGACCAATGCTTTTTTAGGCATACTATTTTGCATAGAATACTTAATGTTTACACAACAGCTGCGTTGTCCATAGTACGACACATTATCAATATGTTTAGTTCTGCTTTGGTAAAATGACTGTCACTTTAAAAGTTATTGATTAATTCACCGATTGATTGATTTTGCACACGCCACACACTGCAGCGCGCATCAAAAACGGCCATCTTGTTGTCACGTGACTTCGTCAGCGACGCCTGGTGTGACGCGTACGAGACGCCACTACTGACGGAGGATGACCTGGCGACGATGGCGGGGGACCTGCTGCTCATCTTGCTGCAGGACTGCTCCGTACCGTCGCCGCTGCTCGACCTGCCCTGCATCGACCCCCGAGACGACGACTGGTGGACGGCCTTGCTCGGCCATCTTTGCGAAACAGGTCAGACTCGTACAGCGCCCTCGCACGGATAGTTTCGTAAACCCCCGCCGTTCACCGCATAGCGAAATATAATAATAATAATGATAACGTTATTTATAGACTAATATCCAAAGTAAAACTCTGTTCGGCAATGTTTCCAACAGTCGATTGGTATGTTAAATAATACGTATACAAGTAATGTAAATGAGGTAAATAAAAGTAAAACTTATATACTTAACTAGATAAACGATATCACACATATGAAGTTGTATAAAATATAAAGCGCCACTGGTTGTTTAGCAACTAAACAAATAAATATTTATTGCAATATGCGTTGCACATGCCACAACGAGACTGGTGGAAATAAATGAAGTATTATTTGACATAGATAAATGCCGATGCATATTATTGGTAGGTATTACACCATTGGCTATCACTGTTATTGTGAAGTGGGGCGCAGTGGTCGCGCACTAGAGCGCCTGAGTATAGATCAAGGGTGGTTCGATTCTACCTGCCGCAGTTTCGAAACTTGTGCAATTTCGTTCACATGAAGTTGCTTATGATTTTCGGAAGAGACACTAAAAAGACAATGGTCCCTTCTACCTGCTGTTTATTCCAGAGGAAGTAAAAGATCCCACACTGGGGTTAAATATGTAAACTCTCGTGGACTCACACAGTGGTGGTCTCTGTATCTAACCAAGTGGATTGTCCCAGTTGGGCGTGTGAGCGGCGCCGCGCAGGCGGTATATACATACGACGGCAATAACGTCGCTGACTCGCTGTAGAGGACAATAGCTGGATTCAGACTGTTATTGTTGAGAGCAGTAGAATGGCGGTTGGACGTCAACTCAATGCACATGCAGCTGTTCGAGTCATCGACAGTTTGTCATCCCGCGTTGCTTCGGTTCACTCTGCAGTACACACAAGTGGCTGATTATAGACAGTGACGACGTTACATGCACAAACGGTTCTTTGCTCAGTACATGTAGCATGCCTGAATGCTCTCCACAAAGGTCACCTTAGTGTTCGGATGAAAGGATTCGCCAGTGGTAAAGAGTAAAGCGCTAAGAACGGTCCCAAGAGAGGATAGTGTGTGTGCCACGCACACAGTACACGCACACACACACTACACGCACACACGCACACACACGCACGCACACACACGCACGCAAACACACACACGACACCACACACACACACACACACCGCACACACACCACACGCACACACACACACACACACACGCCAGCATACACCCATACACACACACCACACACACACCACGCACCACACACATCATATCACACACACATATATATATATATATACGCACATGGACTATGCACTCATACGCACGCACACTCAAATCGCATACGACACAAACACACACGCACACACACACACACACACACACACACACGCCGCACATACACATACATCAACGCATCATCAACGCCGCCATGCACATACACACACACCACACACCACACATACACACACACACACGCACACAAACAACACACACACCATATATATATATGCACACACACACCACATAGACGCACACACATGAACTACCGCACACACACATTACACCAAACACACCAAACAGCAATTATCGACACACGCCACACACACACACACACACACACACGCAAGCACACCAGCCACATTACACACCACCGCCATATACCGATAGCCACACACCACACTTTTACACGCATACCACACATACACACACATACGTATCCACACACATCCTTCCACGCATAAACTGATATCTTCCAAACTCCTGCTCATACACACACGAACGCACGCACATATACACACGCACACACACACACACACACACACACACACACACACACACACACACACACACACACACACACACACACACATACACACATACACACACACACACACACACACACACGCACACACGCACACTCGCACACATACGATAAACTGTTATCCCGCTTGAGGGAAAGCTATACGCGTTGACGTCACGATGACGTTATCTGAGCCAGGCAATAGAATTACTGGTGGGATAGTTCGACGTCGTGATCATGTTATCTGCATCTCGCGTTACTCATGCCACGTTAAGTCGCTTTCATGTTTTCGCGTGATCCGCATGCGAAGATCCTACGAGGTGTGACCTGCTAACTTGATAACGACGACAGCCAAACGAATTATGCCTTGAATGTTGAAATTGTCGCGCCGCCAAACCATAGCGTTACGACGTTACTTTCGAATCTCATTTGCCGAAAACAGAAATTACCTTCATTTCGAAAAACCTAATTTCTTTCTAACAGTACATCTACTTTAATCGTTAACGAGGTGGGCTGCTCGTTAATCTTATGCGATATTCGGACTCAACAATTGGATTACGAAGTTATCATGGCTACCCATGAAGAATTGGGCACGTTTGTATTTAGGCGTCTCACTTGTTTATGAACTGTTATTGGATTTTATATTGGTTTAGCTCAACGAATTTGCGAAGAATCCTTAGCGACGGGCATCCACATGTTTTTCCAATGACGACAGTAAATTGTCTATGACCGTTGGGAGAGCAAAGTATTGGCTATTAGGTGGAATGCACCAATACTTAAAAAAACAGTCACGTCAAGACGTGTCAAACCAATACATGTTTGCGGGTAATATTTCTTTAAAATAAGAAGAGGTTTTCTAACTTGAGAGGAGATCAGATAGAAGTGTTTAAAATATTGAATGGTTATGAAAATATTGATAGAAATATGTTTTTTTCAGTTAAGAAAGATAGAAAGACTAGAGGACATGAAGTTACAGTAGTAAAGGAACAGTGTAGATTAGACGTAAGAAAGTTTTCATTTTCACAAAGGACTGTGAATGTATGGAACAAATTATCTGATGATTGTGTGGGTGTTAGTAGTGTGAATATGTTTAAAAATAAAATCGACACATACCTCAGAAGGGCTGGATATATGTAGATAAAAGGGTTGGACTCTCGATAAGCCAAAGGGCTTCCTTGTCCACCTACCATCTAGAGTTAATTCTCTGGATGGCAATCTTGTTAAAAACTCAAAAACAGAATATACATTTTCCTTAATATCGTACAGGGCGTATTTTATGGTGTTTACGTCGTGGGAATTTAAGTAAATCTGTGGAACAATATTTTGAAACAGCCACTGAAACTCTAGGCTTAGAGCAATCGGACTTCTTCGTCTTCTATAATGGCCGACGACGGAAGGATCATTATAATTTCCTCACGATGCTGTTTTAGTGACTCCACCGCGCTGTTGGTTGATAACAACGATCCCGTCTACCATAAAACACCAAAGATTATTGATTTCACTTAAAGCCTTACCATTAACGTATAACCGATCATATGCCTTTGAGATTCTGCAACGTTGTAGGTCAACATCACTTTCAAATCTCAAATATGGACGTCTACGATGACTTAAGACCAGCCTATACTGATGTTTTATTGTTTGACCAGACCAGACCAGTTCAGACCAGTCGTGTCAGTGTCAGTCGGCCAATGTATCCACTCGTCCGATTGTAATCAGCGCTAGTCGGTGTCAGTTTGACGCAGTCGGTGTCTGTCGGTCTAGTTTGGTTTGGTCTGGTCTGGCCGAGTCGGGTCGGGTCGGGCGAAAAGTGCCAATGTTTCCCGAGCTTTAGGCACGTACACCGGATGTTCAGTGTCCGCCTCTCAAAGACCATCCTCTATGGGGAATTAACTGAAGGAGTGCACCCAGTGCGCATATCAAAGTTGCCACATAGGCTTAAGGGTGTGATGAGAAGAGAGGAAACACCGGTACTACGGCATTGTCAAGCTTGCGTCGACGAATGTCTCCCTAGGGCTGGTTTCACGAGTTTCTTGAACACGAACATCGAAGTGTACCGGATTGCCAAGATATGGAGCGTGCGAGACGTCATGCTGGCGTGATACTGACATGACGTCACTAAGACAATTGTCACACGAGACAGAAGCTGGTCGTCACTACAATATTAACGGCGAACCCTCGCCATACAATATATGTTTAAGGGGGCAAGGATACATCTAAATATGTACTTATGCATACGTTGACATGCCATACATGTATTCATTCAGATTTCCATATTATGTGAACAAAAATGATTACATTGTTTTTGCTTTCCCGAACCTGGCTTTCCCACACAGTGTAAATACGACTTTCAGATATGAGATAGGTTCAGTTGTTTATAAAATGAGTCTGGAAAAAAATTGAATTGACGAGGGACCTTTATATTGTTGAAGGGCTCTGTTTCACCTTTAGCGTTTCCTTGTCGTAAAATTGCTTCTTCTGTGAGATCATGTTGGGTTTCACTACCCTGGTTTTATCTAGTTTGTGAGTAGTGTTTTACGTAGCATTTGTTTTGGCTATGCTGGGACAAAGCCCAAACTATCTACTGTTGTTGGTCCTATATAATAATAATAATAATGTTTTTTATTTCAGACAAACATTGTGTCCATATAGAAACAGTATATCGATAAAACATCCATATAAAAAATAAACAATATATATCAATAAAACAGGATATTTAAAAATTATACAAAGCCTTGACCCACTGATGCCGCAACTGCGACGTACTGTATATGTCGCTATAGCGGTTCTGATAATACATTTACATGATTTTACATTAGCTGTAGCAAACAAGCGGCTAGTGCTACATCTCATAGGCAGATTTTTCAATATCTTTTATGAATTGTTATAGGCAACAATAAATTGCTGAAAATTAGCTTTTCTACACTTTCTTTCTTTTATAACGTTAATGTTTTGCAATCTTCCCCTGTCTGCCGCTGTTCTCGTAATCTTACCCGTCGTCAGTAGGAACTAGGCATTACGCGGCGAATCATTTGCTTCGCCAAACTCACTTTTGCGATCGATCCCGTTATGAGACAGCGCCAATGAATCAACTGACAACCGTGGCAAAGATCAGAGGCTCAAATGTAATGGCTTTTGGCTAACGTATTGCTTTCGCAACTCCACGTTCCACAGTCCATGCAATGGCTCGCTAAATCCTGATACGTGTTCTTGTTTCCGAATTGCCGTGTATTAATCGTAGTCGACGTTGTTACGACGCATCAACGTCATTTTGTGTTCATTTGAAAAGGCATATTGTGTCATATTCCTTATTTTCAACGTGAACGTGGTCACGTCTCATAAGCACATGACAAAATTTCACATTTGGTTCATGGCAAAACATGTCTAGTCACCCCAGTGTATAGTAGTACACTGATTATCAGTCACGTATTTGGCAATAGAGAATTGCTGCAAGCATACCGATCTCGATTCCCTTCCCTATCTCTAACGCGCTGTGCGTAGTACGTCATCGCTTGTTGTGTTTATGCGATCGGTTAAGTGTCGATCGGATAGGTAAATACGTAACCGGCAGGGTTGATCGGTAAGCGCAATCCCTATCCATTTTACGTTCAAATTATGGATGAATCAAAGTAAACAAGCATTGTACATTTTTGATTGAATAGCAGCCTCGTTTTAATTGCTGCTGTGTTTAATGCATCAAAAAACAATATTTCTTAAGACCTATCTCAGCATGTAATACATAACGGTGGGGGCACAAATCGTGCGAGCAATCGTTTTGTTTGTTTTTACAGAAAACTGATAACATTCTTCCGTAAGATATCTATGTGCTAAATCTCTTACATATATTCCGTTAAATTTGTGCAAGTAAACTGTTAGAAAAGCTGTACTGGATGAAGAACTTACGTATATAAACAGGCAAATCCAAATCTCGTAAAAGACGCCTGCGTTAAAAACCGTGCATCCTATATTCGCTGTGATGTGCTTTTGTACATAATTCCAAAATAATTTAGATGCATTATGCCTGGTCTGTCCATTTGAGCTTGTGATTATGACCACATATCCAGCTGAAAAGGGCATAAATATACAATACGTTGGCGCGTGAAACGCCGCGATGCAGACACTCCTGACGGTTACGCAACTCCAACAATCGACACCGATTGCGCAGCGCGTTGGGGATAGGGAAGGGAATCGAGATCGGTATGCTTGCAGACACTCTCTAATAACACTGTCTCCACGGACGATTACAAGAGCAGACAAAACACGAATGCCCGTGATAAGCAACCACTAGCCAATGAAGAAAAGACGTAATCGTACTGTCATGAAGTAGGCCAGAAAGAACAGGGGAGTCGTGCTACGCTGAGCACCCAAGCTGCCTAGTACAAGTGTAGGGAAGTGTGAATTACACAAGCCGTTATCCCCGCAATACCTACGGGACTCTTTCGATGCGCTACAGGCGTGACGAAAATATATGAGCTCGAGCAAACAACTAGGCTGTTGTACGGAGTGGTGTGTTTAACTGGCGGAGCTGTTAAGCTAAAGGGTAAGCACACGGTCAGTAACGTGGCTAAATGCATTTGCCAATGTTTAAGGATGTGTGACGCCATATGTCTAGTATAACAACTTTGGAAGACGATGGTATGCAGAACTAACGTTGCACAGTGGTAGGGGGATGTGACGTTGGGTTTAACCTGAACAAAAACATCCTGATCTCGGCCTTTACTGTATTCGACACAACTACCGATATGGTGATACAGAAATACCAGTAGCAATTTCCTTGAGTTATTGTTTAGCTTTTTAGTCATTTTTATATACTTCATTTGATACAAGGCAGGCACAAGTTCGTTGTTCTTATGAGATATATTTGTTACACATGTTTGAATAATATACGCCTTTCGGCTCTCGCAATCCATGCGCAAACGTTATTACTTAGCAGCACTTGTATTTATGGTCACTACGTTATAAGTGTGATTTGATCAGATGCTCGCTATATTCGCCTTTTCTCATTTTAACGCACCCACACGTTCCATGTATTGGCTAGCGTATAACCCAGTTTCACAAATGACGTCCTGTTTTTTACACCGGATAAACCTTTTTATCTTGACAAAGCAAACACGAATCTTGTTCAACCAGAAGGACGGGTGGATTCGTCTGTAAAATGTGCCGATCACATCAATACGTTTCGCACCTAATTATGTATGTATAAATATGGATAGAATGACACCCGTATTTGACGTCACTACTTAAAGTTTGTTATACGTCACCTCTAGCAGACATTTTTATTCGAACACCAATGCAACTTCTCTTGAAAGTATTCAGTAACCCTACAATTACTGCGCGGAGATTATTCGTACACATATATTCACCACTATATATATAGCCAGGTACTCATTCACTGCTCACAGTCACACTCATTTATGGCTGAGTTAACTGAAACAATGTGGAATGAGCGAAATTGCCTAAGCTTCGAAACCGCTAAATATTAAAGGTACCGCAATCAATCCACTCTACAGTACACACAGGTACACAACTTGTATGCGTTAATTTGCGAGATGACGTCAGATTAACGATTATCTACATACCTATAGATGATATATTCTTTAATCAAACTCACATGTACGACAACTGTTCTCGTTACAGATAATACGACATCGATCAACATGTGTACGACAAATGGTGTCACGCCGGACGAGAGAACGACGGAAAGTTCGCGTTGTTCTCCCGGAATCAACCCACGTACGTTCAACGTCGTCAAAGATGTGCTTATAATTGACGGATTCAATATGTCATTGTTTGCCTACGTCACAATCAAAGATATGCACGTGATCTCCGTCAAACTTTGCCTTGTTCAACAATGTTGATAACGGATATGGGAATTACATCACTATTGCTGCATGACATATCATAAATCAAACATTATTTCAAACAGTTATCACATTAAAAACTCTTGGTTATGTTTTTGTTATATAAACATGTTTGGGGCCAGAATTATTTCAAAACAATATTTACGACGGAATGCCCGAACGAACCTCGTGTTCGGAATCCATTTGTTGATTGCTTGACGCACATATTGCTAGGCAACATGTCATGTTATGGATAGGTTAATTGACGAAACCAGTATGTCACTGTTTGCGTAAGTCATACTCAAAATTATGTGCGTAAAAATGAATGGCGATTTAGAACGTATCATGTATTGTGGCTATGTTCTAATTTTGCATCGAAAAAAACGATGGGTTTTATTACCATATTAACATGGCACTGTCATTGTCACTATCTAGAGCATTGATCTGCAGTCTGTATAAGCCTAATCACTGGCATCATATCAGTAATATCGCCATTTAGTCATGATGCGTATTCGCTTTACGCCATGACGACCGAACGACCAGCAGGCTGACATTGATCGACGTTCTTGCTATAGATTAACCTTTTTTGTAAGGAATAAAACCAAAAAACTTGCAACGTCAGCAATGTAGTGTAATTGATTCGGAAGAACGCTGGCGATACACCCGTACATATTCATAGGCCTGTGATGTTTGGATTGTCCCAAAATGATTATAATTATATACATCAGACCTATTATATACAGTTCACAATGAAACATTACTATACGAAATGATTGGCTGAATTGATCTACATAATGGTATGTAAACAGACCAAATAGTTAACATTACTCGTGTGTATTTGCCCGTAATAATTCAATGCAGTGGCGTTCACGTACATTTGGGAAGGTCCCTTAAAATATACAGAAATATAGTTGAAAATGTGGGTATAAAATTAATAGTGTTATGTATATGTACGATTACTTGTATAAACTCATTCCCGGTGCAATAAGGCACGCGAGGGACAAAGCAATCGACTCCACTCGATCTCTGTATTCAGCCATTCTTTATATAGGTCTTGTATCTATATTTTCTGTATTTCTTTGCGATGTATCATTGATTCCCTTCTGTAAATATAATTGTTATTGCCAACAACGTTGTTCATATTTTGCTCAATCAAAACATTTGCAATTATATGTGTGGCTATTATATGATTATGGAAGTTGGGTGACAGATGCACTAACGGTATATAACCTCGTGACCCGGATTATCGCGTCCTCACAGATTTACGAAGTGGTCATTTGCTGCTCAGTATCAAGTCGAGATGTCGCTGTTTTGGCAAAGAAACGATCGACTGGACGGAAGTTCCCGAAGACCTCATCGCGCACGGCATACAGGCGAGTACACGTTACACTGCCCGTATAAAGAGTGTATGACTGAACGTGTGTGCGTGTGCGTGTGCGTGCGTGTGCCGTGTGTGTTTGTGTATATGTTTGTGTGTGTATGTATGTGACTGAGTGAGTGAGTGCGTACGTGCGTGTGCGTTTTTTGCATGTTTATACGTTTATGATGTGTGTTTATGTCTGCGTGTATGTGTTCGTGCGTGTGTGTGCATGCGTGTGTGTCTTGTTTATATGTTTATAATGTCTAGTGTGCGTATGTGTCCAATCGCGTGTGTGCCTGTGGGCGTGCGTGTGGTGGCACAGGTGAGTGTGCGGGTGCATGTGTTAGTGTGAATGCATGCACGCGTGCGTTTGTTTGTGTGAGTGTTTGCGTACGTGCATGCGTGTATGTGCGAATACTTGCATGCTTGGATGGTATACATGTGTACCGTGTGCGTTCGAAGGGCACGCGTGAAGTCACGTGTATACACGCATGAAGTTACTAAACGAGTCAGTGTGAGAGTGTGATTTATCGATTGGTCAAGGAAACAAGTTATATAGTGAAACGACCACAAATCGTATAATATTAAATCACTCAAAATGAATGCTATCAACGCACGCTCAGACCGCGATTTAATAAATGTGAGCTTATGTTATTTCGTAAATTTTCCGTAATTCAGTTATTAGATATGGGTAAAATGAGTTGATTATTACGTTAATAAAACAGTTATGCCATGTGTGAGACCACACGCATTGCTCTCTAAATCCACCTTTTGTCCTGCATAGAGTTGTTACAGAAACATCGTATATAAGGGACAATTTAACCAAGTCACAAATACGGAACTGAATGACAACCAACACAATTCACATTTATAACCAAGTCACAAATACGGAACTGAATGACAACCAACACAATTCACATTTATAACCAAGTCACAAATACGGAACTGAATGACAACCAACACAATTCACATTTATAACCAAGTCACAAATGCGGAACTGAATGACAACCAACACAATTCACATTTATAACCAAGTCACAAATACGGAACTGAATGACAACCAACACAATTCACATTTATAACCAAGTCACAAATACGGAACTGAATGACAACCAACACAATTCACATTTATAACCAAGTCACAAATACGGAACTGAATGACAACCAACACAATTCACATTTATAACCAAATCACACATACGGAACTGAATGACAACCAACACAATTCACATTTATAACCAAGTCACACATACGGAACTGAATGACAACCAACACAATTCACATTTATAACCAAGTCACACATACGGAACTGAATGACAACCAACACAATTCACATTTATAACCAAGTCACAAATACGGAACTGAATGACAACCAACACAATTCACATTTATAATTTAAATAAACAGTCAAAGGATAGTTTATTTTTCATATCAATTATCGTGTGTACCAGATACGACGGTAACACTATTCACATATGAAATATCCTTCTGCGTATTGAGCAATACAAACTTATTAAAGGTATCTAGGTTATGTAGGACAAATCACATAATTATTTCAAAGGGACCGTAGCACTATACTCCCATAAATACGTCCGTGTCTGGCACTACATCAGTTCACAGTCAACAGCTTCTACCAGCAAACGTGACAATGTGCCTATTCAAATAGATTTAGGCTGCATCATATTAATTTGTCTAATATCGCACGCACGAACACACACACGCACACACACACACACACATACATAAACGTACGCACACACACATAAAGAACACACACACGCACGCTCGGTCACACGCACACACACACACATTCACACACATCACATCCCCAAACACCCCCACACATACACACACACACACACACACACACACACACACACACACACACACACACACACACACACACACACACACACACACACACACACACACACACACACACACACACACACACACACACACACACACACACACACACACACATCCACACACACGCACTCCTCCCTACCCACATATCCAGTGTCCTACTGAAACACAGCATGACATCAAACAGTGCCACAACCCTATTACAGATCCCGGCGCGAGTGTATCGCGATGCCATCCGCCACCTGATGTGCGAGTCCAAGTTCCGCTACCACATCCTCTGCTACAACGGGCCGGCGGCGCTACTCTTCTTTGTCGCGCTGCTCGGGGCCTGCATCCTCCTCACGCCCGTCCTTGAGGAGCAACTGGGCCGTCGACGTCGCGCCCCCGGACACCGAGTGAACGGCAGCGACGGCGGCGGGATCGGTGTCGACATCGGCGGGGGCACGGGAGTGGAGCTCATGCACGGAGTCGTCGTGTGGTTGTGCGCGCTCACCCTCTACATGATCGTCATGCACGTCACCAAGAGGAAGGTACACAATTTTAATCATAATTGACAAGGCTGAATTCCAGAGCAGGTCTGTAGGCTGGCGGGGGATGGGGGAGATAAGTGCAAACGCACCCACGCTGCTGACAAAGACTCCCGCTTAATAGAACCAGTTCAGCTTGGAAGGAATTAGATGTGGTTTATTTGAAATAGTGACATCAAAATGACTTAAGAATCTGAACACAGTGTTGAACCCCATCGCGCAAACATTCCCAACGCTAACCCCTCATCGATTGCGAAAAATTCAACATTACTCTTTCTCGACACCGCGAACAATCTCAAATACTATCCACTCGACCATGAACAATATCCAATAGTGTACCATCGACCACGACACATTTCCAACACAATCGTTCCCACCCCCACCACCACCCCCGTTGTCCGACGTAATGTTCGACATTAGCTAAAGCTCCACCTCAGATATAATTTGATGTTTACGGGAAATATGCAATCATATGCCAACCCCCTTCTAAAGCCAACCACGCTACGGAACTGCAGAACAACAACCCTAGATGAAGGCAAGTGGGTAAGGAAGCCTTAGGCATATCGAGAGTCGAACATTTTTATGTCCATGTTTATACCGCCCTACTGAGGTATTTGTCAACATTGTTTTAAAATATATTCTCACTTCCACCACTTACAAATAATCAAAATAATAATTATGGTTTGTTCGTTCCTTTTGTGAGAATGAATACTTTTTGATGTCGAACCTACACCGCTCCTTTACTAACGTTTCTTCATGTCATCTGTCATCGAATACTGTCACTGATACAACACTGAAAGGACGAGAAAAGGACGAACCATGGAAGAAGAACTTAAAACAGCTGAGATGACATGGAGCGCAGTAGCAACGAGAGCCCAATATAGATGGAGATAGCTATACCTCGTGCCAAACTTATGTTCCACAACTATGCACGAAGAGGTAACGTTAATAGGATTACCCCCCAATATTTAGGGAAGGGGTTGCATTTTTGTGTGCAATTTGATGTTTTTGGTGCGTCTGAAGGTGGGGTCTTATGGTGCAATTTGTTTGTGGTGAGCTTAAACAAATGTAGAACGTCGCCGCGAAAAAAAATATTCTTCTTCTGATGTCATGATCCGACAGCGGAGTGGCGCTGAAGCTGAGGGTTGGCCCATCCAGTATTAATTTCGTTGGCATTTTAATAAGATTTAACAAGATTGAATAAGATTGCCATCCAGAGAATTAACTCTAGATGGCAGGTAGACAAGGAAGCCCTGTGGCTTATCGAGAGTCCAACCCTTTTATCTACATATATCCAGCCCTTCTGAGGTATGTGTCGATTTTATTTTTAAACATATTCACAATACTAGCACCCACACAATCATCAGATAATCTGTTCCATTCATTCACAGTCCTTTGTGAAAATGAGAACTTTCTTACGTCTAATCTACACTGCTCCTTTACTAATGTAACTTCATGTCCTCTAGTCTTTCTATCTTTCTTAACTGGAAAAAAACATATTTCTATCAACATTTTCATAACCATTCAATATTTTAAACACTTCTATCTCATCTCCTCTCAATCTCCTGGTCTCTAGTGTTGTTAAACCACATTCTTTTAGGCGTTTTTCATAACTAAGATCCCTCAGTTTTGGTATCATTTTAGTCGCTCTCCTCTGTACTCTTTCTAGCATATCTATGTCCTTCTTGCGGTATGGCCTCCACGCTTATATACAATATTCTAATTGAGGCCTAACTATTGTTTTGTACAGCGGTATTATTAGTTCTTTTTCTTTATATGCTATATTTCGCTTAATCAATCCAAGGATTTGATTTCCTTTTGAAGCTGCTATTCCTCACTGCTCTGAAACCTTCATGTCAGCATTAATTGTAAATAAATAAAATAAATAAATAAATATACTTATATAGCGCCAACTCTAGTTAGAAACTATTCAAGGCGCTTTACATGTAAAATAGTAATAAATCTAAAAAGTTATTAATTAAATAAAAAAATTAAAAAATCTTTAAATATTAGTATTATCATGTTATGTAAACAAAAGATAATTGATAAAAGCTTAATGCCAAGTCTAAAAGTCACAATTGCAGTTAAAATATTGATTAAAAGAGAGTGTTTAAAAGTGCTCTTAAAAGTGTCAGTGTTCATTACATGCATTGAAAACAAGTAGATCACTCCGCAGATCCGGGACTGCTGCGGCTGCTGGAGTTAAAATATCGATTAAAATAGAGTGTTTTTAATGCGCTTTTAAAAGCTGCTTCAGTGTTTAGTTCACGCATTGATGTGGGTAAATCGTTCCAGACGTCCGGAGCTGCTGCCATAAAACTCGCGTCTCCGACTTTGCATCTTGTTCGCGGTCTCGCAAGTTGACGATTTCCCGTTGACCGAAGGGACCTGGTGGGCACGTAGAGGCAGACAAACTCGCTCAGGTACAAGTGCCCACAATTGTTGACAGCTCTGTGCACGAATACCAGGACCTTGAAACGAACGCGTTCTCGTACCGGCAGCCAATGTAGGTCTTGGAGCACTGGCGTGATGCTTGCGTATTTGGGCACTCGCACGGATCATTCTGGCTGCAGAATTTTGGACACGCTGTAACCGTACAAAGTTCTTGTCCATGGTGCCGTACAGGAGGGAGTTGCAGTAGTCGAGCCTTGATGTCACTAATGCGTTGACTACTCTCTCCCTCGTCTGTCTTGGCAGGAACTTGTTGATTTGGCTGATGTGATGTAGGGGGAAATAGCAGGACCGGATAATCGCTGATGTGTTGGCAGACATGTCCATATGACAGTCTAAGACGGCACCAAGGTCTTTAATCTGATGCACAGCTCGGATGAGAGAACCACCAACATTGATGCTGAGATCGTTTACTAACTTCTTTGCAGAAACTGGGACAATCGGAAGGAACTCGGTTTTCTGGTCGTTCAGTTTGAGGTAATTAGAGGTCAGCCACTCCCGAATCTCCATGACGCAGGCTTCAAGACGATGTAGGGCCTCAAGTAGTGCCGTAGGATTAAGCGCAAACGCACGCATCAGCTGCATGTCATCAGCATAATGATGAAACGTTACACCGTGCCTTCTGATGACATCGCCAACTGGTTGGATATACAGAGAGAACAGTATAGGCCCGAGGACGGATCCCTGCGGCACTCCTGTTTTAAGAATGTGATGTTCAGATGCACTCTGGCCAATTACAACACGCTGCTTGCGGTCTTGCAGATATGATTCCATCCACTGGAGGGTGTAACCTTGAATACCGTAGCGCTTGCTGAGCCGATTGAGTGGAGTAGTGTGGTCAATCGTGTCAAAAGCTGAACTCAGGTCAAGAAGCACGAGCAGGGTGCTTTCTTTACGATCCAATGCCACCCGGACATCACTGCAGACTTTCAACAATGCGGTTTCTGTAGAGTGAAGCTTTTTATATGCCGACTGAAAAGGTTCATTCATATCTTGTGAGTCAAGATGATCAGACAATCGCTTTGCTACTATCTTCTCAATAACCTTGGACAGATGAGACAGACTGCTAACAGGTCTGTAGTTATGTAGCACGTCACGGTCCAGAGATGGCTTCTTCAATAATGGACGAACACGAGCCTCCTTTAAGGACGCTGGCACTGTTCCTTCTTCAAATGACTTGTTGGTAATGGCGGTAATAACTGGTACCAATGATGACAGACACTGCTGAATTTGTTTGCCTGGCAGAGGATCGAGTTGACAGCTCTTTGTTAATCCAGACACAATCTTGTGTATTTCGTCTTCCGATGTTGGCACGAGCAAAACGAGAGGTTCATTGAAACATGCCTTCTCTCTCACTGGTATGTTTGAGCGGTACATCGTTTCTAACTCTGCTCGAATCTGTTGCATTTTGTTAGTGAAGTGTTGCGCGAACTTACTGCAACCATCATCAGTGGATTCAAAGTCCGGATAAATGTTCTTCTGTTCAGTCCCGAGGGACCTCACGAGCCGGAACATCGATTTGTTGTCAGCTCTCTGCAGAGTGTCTTGATAGTAGTTACTCTTAGCCTTAGCTATGCAAACTGTCGAAGCATTGCGGGCTTCGACATAGAGCTGCCGGTGAACTTCGAGTTTGGTCGTCCTCCAACGATGTTCACACTGGCGTCTCTTCTCTCTAGCCTCCTTCACCTTTCTGTTGTACCATGGACATGGCTTAGTACCTCTCCTCACTCTGTTCTTGATTGGAGCGTGTCTGTCCAAGACCGTACGCAATACTGTATCGTAGATGTTAACCATGTCTGGCGTGCTTTCTGGGTGTCTAAGTAGAATTTGTTCGCACTGGTAGGCGATATCTTCCCGAAAAAGATCAATCTGGAAGTGGCGGAAGTCACGTACAAGGATGGCGGTGGGGAGAGTTAATGGCCTGCTCACCGCCAGCACACAGTCAATACAGTGATGATCGGCTATTGACATAGGCTTGACCGTCACTGACGTCACTGACTGGTCCACAGCGCGACTGATCACTAGGTCCAGAATATGACCGTGTATGTGTGTCGAATCCCTAACATGTTGAATTAGTTCAAATGTGTCCAACAGATCTACCAGTTTGATAGCTTTTAATGGATCGTCAAAGTGTATGTTGAAGTCGCCAACAATGAGTGCTGGCACAACGGAGAGGGTAATGTTACTAAACAATATTTCTAGTTCATCAGTGAAATCTGAGGTTGTGCCAGAGTTCTTGCTTGCTGCCGGTGGGTGGTACAGAACGTACACTTCGAAAGGCAGCACGCTGTTTCCTGTGAGGCGAGCACGCAGCAGTTCCATATGTTTGAAACGTGGTATCTGTCAGAGATGGTAATTGTCAGCCCTAAGTCTTTTTCTTTTACAGTAGTACTTAGTACAGTTCCCCCCATTGTATATTCTACATATTCGTTCCCATGTCCTGTGTGAAGGCATTTACATTTCCCAAAATTGAACAACATTTGCCACTTTTCAGACCATTTGATCAACCTGTCAAGATCATCTTGTAAATGCTGTCTATCTCCATCACTTTTAAACCTTCTAAACACTTTTGTATCATCTGCAAATTTCAACACCTTGCTAGCTATATCATCGTCCAAATCGTTTATATATATTAAGAATAATATAGCTCCCAGTACTGATCCTTGTGGAACGCCACTCAAAACTGATTTCCAGTTTGAAGCCTCCCCATCAACAACTACCCGTTGTCTTCTGTCAATCAGCCATTTTTCTATCCAGTTAATTATACCATTTCCTATGCCATGGGCCTTTAGCTTAAGCAGTAATCTTTGATATGGCACTTTGTCGAAAGCTTTTTGAAAATCTAAGTAGACGATATCTACTGGTGATCCATCATCTACCCACTTAGTGATATCTTCAAAAAAACATAACATATTTGTTAAGCATGACCTCGCTTTTAGAAACCCATGTTGAGATGGGTTTATCAAGTTATGTTTAACAAGAAAATCCACCATGTGATCTTTAATTAGTATTTCTAATAGTTTACAAATCAACGATGTTAAACTAACTGGTCTATAATTATTTGACTTATTTCTCGAACCTTTTTTAAATAACGGCATAATGTTTGCTTCTTTCCATCCTAAAGGAACCACTCCCTCTTCTAATGACAAGTTAAAAACTGTTGCAAGCGGTATGCTAATTTATTCTATAATTTCCAATAGTAGTTTGAGTGGAATACCATCCACTCCAGGTGATTTATTATCCTTCATAGTCCTAATTTTCTTAGCTACCATTTCTGGGGTTACAATTAACTGTCTTAAATAGTTTGATTCTGCCCCCTTGAATTTAGCCTCTGGTACTGGCAGCGAACTAGTGTCTTCTCTGGTAAACACTGAACTAAAATACTCATTCAGGTCTTCTGCCATTAAGAATCCTTCTGATATTATATTTCCAGCACTATCTTCTAGAGGACCGACCTTATCCTGAACTTTCTGTTTGCTTCGAACATACGCATAAAAACTCTTGCTGTCATGTTTTATATTACAAGCTAATTTACGTTCATAGCTTCTCTTTGAATTTCTAATTTCAGCTGTAGCTTGGTTTAGTGCTTCTTTATAAATGTTGTAGTCTTCGTCATTTCCAGTACGTCTATATGACTTCCACATCATTTGTTTATACTTAATTTTTCTAATGGCTTCTTTCGATAAGTGTTTCTTTTTGGACCGTTTCCCGTGTTTTTTAAGGGAACAAATTTGATGATGATGCATTCAATTTCACTCTTTAAGATATTCCAGCATGCTGTTGCTGTCTTATTCTTCAGTGTGTTATTCCAGTCTATCTTTGCTAAATATTTCCTTATGTCCTTATATTTTCCTTTGCGAAAATTTCTCCTGCACTGCTTTTTACTATTCCTTTCTGATTTTACTTTGATGGTAAAATGTATCTGGTTGTGATCACTATTCCCCAGTGGCTCACATATCCTGACATTGTCAACTAATTCATTCTGTGAGGACAAAACTATGTCTAACACATTCTCCCCTGGTTGTTTCTAGCACATGTTGAGAAAGGAAACCATCTTGTACTAAAACTAAAAACTTGTGGTCCTCACTACCCATACTCTGTAGAGATTTCCATTTTATATGCCCATGGTTAAAATCCCCCATAATAACACAGTCCCGTTTGCTCACTTCCCTTATAGCGTTTTGTATTTTTTCATTCTCTTCCGTGCTTATGTTTGGACTTCGATAAACTAATCGAACCGTTAACGTTAAGTTTCCTGTAACTATGTTACACCAAACAGCTTCTTCGCAATCTGCTTCTCTGTCTAATTTTATTTCATAAGCCTGGATAGCTTTTTTAATATATAAAATAACTGCACCTCCCCTTCTTCCTATTCTGTCTTTCCTAAACATTACATATCCTGTCAATCCCAATTCGGCATCTGATATATCGGTGGCTGCCCATGATTCGGTTATACCTATTATGTGAGGGTCAATATCTTCTACCATAATGTTTAGTTCATTTCTTTTGTTTACTATACTCCTTGCATTTAAACAAACACATTTATATCCAGCTTCAGAACAGTTTTCCAGACTGTTCTTTGCTGAATTATTTTTGATGTCTTTATCTATGCCTCCAGTTTCAGGCTTCTCTGCGAGTCCCCCCTGCGAATGTAGTTTAAATAGATGCAACCTGTCCCACTGTCAACATATCTCAGCAGATTCTCTGAGAATACCGCTGCCCCCTTTCCACTTAGATGGAGGCCATCTCTCGTGTACATATCTTCTGTCCCAACAAAGTGTCCCCATAAATCTATGAATCCCACGCCCTCTTCTTGACACATCTGCTCAACTAGTGCGTTGATCGCCATCCTCTTACAGTTTCTGTACGTAGCCCCCCTTCCTCCCATTACTGGCAAAATTCCTGAGAGAACAACCTGTTCCACTCTTGTCTTCTTTAGCTTCCTGACTAGATGCCTGTACTTCTGAACTACCCCAGTTGTTCCCTCCTTGTCAGCATTGTTTGTCCCTACGTGTACTAGTATAGACCCTCCCTTGCCATGCCCCAATACCTTCTCTACCCTTTCGGTCACATGCTCTATCCTAGCCCCCGGTAGACACACAACAACGTCCTTCCCCTCGCATATAGTCTTGTCTGTTTTTCTCAGAATTGAATCGCCCATAAACACTCTCTCTTTTCTCATTGCCCCCTCAATCACTGCCTTGGAATAGCTCCTCCGGTTTCCATATGCCTGGTTGTTGTCTTTTCCTCTTGCCGTCTTCTCTCCTGTCACATTCTCTTCTATTCCCTTCTTTCCTGTCGCCTTTTCTCTTGTCCCCTTTCCTCCTGTCATCTTCTTTTCTAGCACATTTAATCTCACTTCCTTTCGTCCCTTCATCTTTCCTCCCATCACATTTTCTTCTCTCCTCTCCCGTCCCTTTTCCCCGGCTACCTCATTCACTACGGTCACTTTCTCCCCTGTCACCTTCACGTCTGTCATGTTTTCTGCTGAACACTCTGTCTTCTTCCATCAGTCTTCTGTCTCACAGTCTTACCAACTGCCTCTGTGGTATCTACCTCTTCACCACCTGTATCGCTTTCGCGTCTCTCCTCGTTCTCCACAGTCTGACTATCTGTTGATCTATCCCCACTGACCCGTTTTCTTTTCCTCTGCCGAACACGTTTCCTCCGTCCCTCTGTCTTCTCAATTTCTTGTTCCTTCACACCGGTCACCTTCCGTCCTCTAAGTCTCCTTTCTTCAGTCTCCGTGTCACAACTCTGCTCCTTCTGTGTTGTAGAATTCTCAATTCTCTCCGCGTCATCCCTCTCTGCTCCATATATTTCTATGTTGAGTCTCACCTCCATCTCCTTCTCTATATCCGTCAACTTACACACCTCCTTCATCAGACATTCCACCCTCAAACACCCCATACACCGAAAGGTGAATCCGTCATCTTTGGTCTCTGGCCATGATTTTGGACAGGCAGACAACGCAAAATCCACCCAGCTCTGACAGTCGTTGCAAACGTCGTTTTGCCCTGAGTTGCCGCTTGCAAGGTGCCATATCAGAATGTATTTATGTTCAAAATAGTTTTTATATAGTCTTTGAAAAGACTTTTCTGTGTACAATTTACACCAGATTGTTTAGGTTATAGTTAAGTATATTTGTTAACACACAGTGATACACCGTGCCTTACCTAGTTACGATGTCGATGACAATGTAATCAAGTTAGGCTTAGATACAAGGTAGTTTTTACAAAGACTGTTTCCTGTGTACTAATATACACTTTAAAAGGTTGTTATTTCAGATTTTAATTACTCATCTAACTACATCGATTATCTCAAATAACGCTATTCTATTGTCGTTCACGTTACGTTAACTTCGCCAATGACCTACTTTGTAAACAACGTTCCGATTACATTAACGTCCCCAATTATCGCTCGCAAAATCGCCTACTTTTAAGCTACCCTAGGTTACTCCCTCTAGCTAACTTTTAACAAAAAATGTTGCTTAATATATATCTATAATTACGTTATGTATGCTATACACTCAATAATATCACTTATCTTGATCAAATATCCTTATATTTTCGCAAGTTTGCTGCACCAAATTCAAACCAATTCACCACCGGAAGTTCCCCTGTAGAGATTTTGACGTCGCATCCACCATAACAGGTAAAATGTTGCCATACGCGACTGTAATTGTCTACAGTGTCAAACACATGCGATGCACGTGCGCTAACGTTCAATGGAGCGTGCATTTTAAAAACAGAAAAACCGCGACAATGTTTTAATTAGCCACAAAGTACCACACACAAAGGACACGTAACGCACGCGTTGTGCCTACAAACCGTTAACCGGCTGTGACAGCGTGCGGCAATGCCACGGGTACACGTTGACTGCCGCGCACCCAGGATATTGCTTCCGGTCGTTATGGTGTCATTCAACAGACAACGATTTTCATTGGCTAACTGAACGACTGTTTTATGGCACTTTGTGACATTCACTTTACTACTGTTTTACAATACGTGCTATCGTCATCATCTTTTATATGATTTGCTAAGGGCACTTTTGAAAATATTAAGTCTTAATATTTTCTAAAAGTTGGCCTATACGATTTGGGGATTATAAAATATGACAAGACACATAACATATTTATATTCAGTAATTACTGCCAGATCTATAACTATTCCTTTTGAAACTTAAAATATAACGTTATTTTCTTACTGACCAAATTTTAGTTTTCTTACAATTTATGATTATACAAACACACATTTGCTAACAAAAACTACAAGAACAATAATTACTAATAATTAATTTAGATATACATTGAGATCAAGCCATTACGAGAATTGTCGCATTTTATCACACGAAAATCTGGACTAGCGCAACATCAGTTAACAGTGGCAGGGTCTACTCATTGTAGATTCCCTTTACATGTTGAATTCGTTGACTCGGGCGCTGTGGCCGTTTGTGCTACGCCAGCAACGATGACAATATTCTGACTTGCTTGCAGCGATACTGAACGGCGTCTATGTAGGGCACCCGTCACGTTCATATGTTCAACGTTGCGGTATTTTGTGATTAGAGTACACACCAAGCAGGCATTCGTTGCCTGCTAAAACGATCGATCGTTAATAACGAAGCTAAACAGCAGAACATATTATTAAGACAGCACATTCAGAATTTTACAAAACTGCAGTTCCTACTGTTACTGTGAATGTTTTGCTCACGCAGTTATTTTGACCGCCTGCCCGCCCGCCCGCTCGCTCGCCCGCCCGCCCGCCCGCCCGCCCGCCCGCCCGCCCGCCCGCCCGCCCGCCCGCCCGCACGCACGCACGCACGCACGCACGCACGCACGCTCGCTCGCACACAAACGTTAGTTTCCTAAATATAGAAAACCCTTTCACTCACTCACTCACTCACTCACTCACTCACTCACTCACTCACTCACTCACTCACTCACTCACTCACTCACTCACTTATGTCGGCCACTGGGGTCGAACATTAGTGGCTTCAATCATCCGTCTCCAGTTCCCTCTGTCTGCCATTGCCGTCTTCAGCTCCTTCGTCTCTAGAACCACATCTTCCTTTAAGCAGTCGATGTAGGTTGCTGCTGGTCTTCCTACCTAGGTTCTTCCATGTGTTGGTTGCCACAAGATGGTCTTAGATACCATTTCATCCTTATGTCTGTAGCAGTGTCCGGTAAATCCAAATCGTCTTTTTCTTATTTTATCAGTGATTTTACACATGCCACTGTATAGTTCTATGTTTGTCAAATGCTGTTGCCAGTGAATGTTAAATGCGGCTCGAAGCATTCTTGTATAACATCCGTCTAGTTGTTTGTCAATTGTTTTTGTTATTGTCTATGTTTCGCATTTATAGAGTAGCACAAACACCAGAACGAACAATGTCGTTGTCCACTCATGTCTCCCTATACAACATGCGAAGACGCGACGATTTCTGTAGACATATTTCCGGTATTTGGCTACATGTCTGTGAGACTTTCCCGGTGGTTCTTGGATGGACGGATCAGTTGCCTGGACAATATCGATATCAGGCGACGGAACGGTGACATTAGAATGGCCGTCCGTCACCGTGGCATAAGCTCATATGGCCACGGAATGCTTCGTCGCTTTATCGACATCTTTATTAGCGCGTTCCCGTACGTTCGTTTCCGACGCCGCTGCATCAACGTCGCGAAAAAGATCGACAACATCCGGCGCTCGATCGCTGCTCCTGAGTAGCTTTGTCCGACTTAGAGCGAACGAGCGCGGCCTACGCCCGGGTTAGGAAAACCGGGACAGGCGGGAGTTTTGCTAAAGTTATACTGGGTGCTGATTTAGTCGATAATTTGAAAAAGCGTTATCATAAATTGATAGAGTCATTAATTAAAAAATTAAAAGGACAAGTGTGTGTGTGTCTGTTTGTGTGTGCGTGCGTTCGTGCATGTGTGAGACAGAGATAGTACATGCGTGCGTACGTGTATGCACGCGTGTGCGAATGTTTGTGTGCGCGCGCATGCACGTGCTTGCGCGCGCGCTCGTGTGTGTGTGTGTGTGTGTGGGTACATGCGTGCGTCCGTGCGTATACACATCGCTAGGAAATCGTCCTTTATTTCCCGCCTTCTGAAGGCGATCACAGAGTCAGCGTCGCTGCGCAGCGAATTACGCCGCGTAATGAAAGTCGGATATTTATTGAGCCAATGTCAGCAATCGGCTCAACATTCCCGGCGACTGTTCGCACGTGACAGCCGGCAGTTGTTATTCACATATGAGATTTTAATTGACTCATTTAGGATGCAGATCGTGCAATTTTGCTATCGTTTTTTTGAAACTATTACAATTTATTGCGCGTTTTTATAGCCGTGGGCCCTATATCAAATTCAGTTTTGGTGATTGACCACACATATTCTCGTTTTCGTGACCGCGATTGATCGTGACAAATACACAGAGCAAGTGGCACCAGAAAAGGCAATAAACTAACCATCAACTCTCCACCAAATTACAGCCCGCGAACGATTAGGCGAAGACACATCACAACGTTTGTGATTGTGCGAGACACCAGTGTACTGCAATCGTTTAATTTTACGGCCACAAGCTGTTTTCCGTTAATCAATTGTCTTGTATTGCAATTTTAATAGAACAAGTATAATACATCCACATACATCATACTTACGACGAAATGGAATGAATACCAGGAGGCTACGGCTGAAGATCTGACACATATTCTGACATCAAATTTAGCATTATGCTATGATTATTTACAACGTTTACGCTGCATTGTTAAATCATAGACTGTCTCCGTCGTATTTGCATACACAATAAGCTGTTATTCATTTACTCAGAAGTACTAAAGAGAGACAATCTGTTCCTCTACCTGGAATTAGCCAACGCAGTAATTTGTAAGAGGAAGTCTGCTGTGTTGATCGTGGAAATCGTTGAACATCAAAGGGAATTGCAATGCACTCAGCCCGCCTCGGCAATAATATTGGCAATAAAGCTTGTTTTGAAACAGGACGTCTTGTTTACCATTTGAACATGCTCCGGGATCGTATCTTCCATATTGCAAAGGTTGTTACATGCTTACTGAACACATGTTGGCGGGCAGTATACCTTCAACATAGTTATTATTGCCTTAAGAGCATTATATTAATAATTATTAATAAATGAAAAACTGGGAATAAACTGCCTCCTTTTAACGTGTGGCCTATGGTTTCGTTATGGTTTTTCGGCGCTTATTTTGTCATTTTCGCGTGCGTTTTCAAACAGGCTTATTTTGTTAAGTGACTAAGTTATACATATTAATCAATTTCAATAAAACAATGTTGCATACGATAACACGTTGAGCCTTAATAAGACAGATCTTTATGTCGGATAGTCTTTGTATCCATGAATACAGGCTTATAACATTGTGCAAGCCAGAACAGGGGGTTTCAAATGAATTTCTCGTAATGTGCGCTAATATTCCTTACATCTGGGATCCTTGCAAAGAGAGTTCACCGTGTGATACAATCGCGTAATCTGGGTTTCACTCTTGAGAAGATATGTTGCAGATGAAGTTGAACATGTAATACACAATTGCATTCTGTCCTATTTCAATGTTGCAGATGAAGTTGAACATGTAATACATAATTGCATTCTGTCCTATTTTAATGTTGCAGATGAAGTTGAACATGTAATAAATACATAATTGCATTCTGTCCTATTTCAATGTTGCAGATGAAGTTGAATGTATAATACATAATTGCATTCTGTCCTATTTCAATGTTGCAGATGAAGTTGAACTTATAATACATAATTGCAGTATGTCCTATTTCAATGTTGCAGATGAAGTTGAACATGTAATACATAATTGCATTCTGTCCTATTTCAATGTTGCAGATGAAGTTGAACATGTAATACATAATTGCATTATGTCCTATTTCAATGTTGCAGATGAAGTTGAACATGTACCGCCGTCTAACACACGTCAACTCGATTCTCATTAAGTACAACCTACTAACGGGAGTGGAGAACCTAGGACTGGCCGACTGCAACAAGTACTACGTATCCTTGCTGTGAATTCGACACACTATATTAGTGATGACGGTCAAATCTTCCATAAAGCCTTTTTAGCATAACATTTGAGTTAGTTTTCGGTTACCTGGACTCACACTACAGTGTACGTATATTGGATAGATTTATTTCTGTCATTATGTTCCTGTGGGGATATATTAGAGTAGGAATAGGGTAGCATATTGATGTTGTTCTTGGTAATATTTGTATTTGCGTATGTTATCAACGCTTTCTTCGGACCACTATAACGAAGTCTTACTTCTGGTATCTTGTACAGATCCGGTCGGGCTGCAGAAATTTATGTTTTCCGTATGCTTGTATTTATACACATGCACGGTCGCAACTTAATGTGAGGTCATATCATGAGAACATATAGGGTTCGTTATATTTAACATAGTCGGTTCCTGTAACCGGAAACTCAACTACTATCCCGAAAGGCACAAGAACACGAACTACGTAATTATGTGAAATACAAGTAATTTGTGTCGTCGTGGCGGACGTTTGATGTTAGGTTGGCGAGTCGATGAAATGCGGTGGTGTTATAATTGTGTCAATGGTTTTAGAATAGCTCGTCGTTGCAATGAGACCGAGTGCAGTGATGTACTCCCAAGAGGTTCGACTCGTTCTCACCTCCTTTGTTGTTTCGTGTGCAGGTGTGACACATACGCCTCGCACAAGATCTCGTCAGTTTCGGCTTCTTCTAAAACCTATTAGTATTAACTATTGATGAAGTTGCTTCGGTTCTTCAGACAGTCTTCGTTACATCCTTGACCTGCCCCAGCTACACTTCTTATACTTTGATATCGGACCGTGTCTGGTGAGTGCCGCATTTTCTATTTTCACGCTTCATCCGTTTAAGGGAGTTGTATGACATAACATTTAGCGTGTGTATGTGGGTTTTCGTGCGTGCGTTGTGCGTGCGTGCCAGCACTCGTGCGTGCGTGCTGGTTTGTTTGTGCATGCATTTTGTATGGATGGGATGGTGGATGGATGAATGGTATGATGCATGAATGGATGGGTGGTTGGTTGGGTGGATGATTGGTTGGTTAGTTGGATGGATGGAAACATGGATGCATATATATATATATATATACATATATATATATATATACAGACAGACAATCAGAACAGACAGGCAGACAGACAGATAGACCGACAGACAGACAGACAGACATACAGACAGACAGACAGACAGACAGACAGACAGACAGACAGACAGACAGACACAGAGCGAGACAGATAGTCAGAGACAGACATAACACAATTATAGAGAAATACTCTCTTTCTCTCTCTCTCTCCCTCTCTCTCTCTCCCTCCTTCTCTCTATCTCTCTCTCTCACTCTCTCTCTCCCTCTCTCCCCCCTCTCTCTCCCCTCTCTCTCCCCCTCTCGCTCCCTCCCTCCCTCTCCCTCTCTCCCTCTCTCTCTCTCTCTCTCTCTCCCGCCTCTCTCCCTCTGTAAAATATGTCGATGAATATCTCTCTGTTGATCTCTTTCGCTATGTGTTCATGAGAGAGACACTGGACGAGAGAGAATCCACTACACAAGAATTCCACGAATGTACACGTAGCAGCTTTCCTTGCTGGCGATTGTATCTATAACGTGTCGCTTGCCGAATGATACGTTTCGTGCCGTGACGCAAGCGAACTGGCACGTTCGGTTTTCCGCCTCTGCACTTAATTCGCACGACGTCAGCGTTGGATGTTTTGGCCGTTGCTCTTTGTTACGTGCTCATGCATTAACAATTGAGTCGTTCCGAAGCTTCGAGGAGAGGTAGACAGAACGCCTCGCAGCACGTAGTAATACACTCGCGGTAATCCGGTAATTTCGCGCAAGACACACATCTGAAGAGCGCTACGCGGCGATGAAAGAAAACGTTTGAAACTTGGATCATTTGTGAAATGATAAGTGATGAGCCCTGCGCGCAGATGTTAGCATCTCTTCATGGAAACCGGGAAGGTGTTCACGGAGAAGCGACAAACTTCGTCCTCCACTCAACTCCCGTGACTGTTTGGCGGACCCGCGTGTTTTGTTTTCACGTGTCGCCATTTTGATTTACCGTTCTCTTTAGGGGTGAAGGATCAAGAGAGAAAACATAAAATCGCTAGGAACCAGATCGTTGACAAGTGCCCAGAACAGCGCGTTATGAAACAAACACTTAACCTTTAAGAAATGTTGTTGAACATGTACAGAAAAATCGGCAGCCTGCATTATTTAGTCGAACAAGTTCGTCAGTGTCATAGGCTATGACGGCATTTCTCGACGCCCGAAAGCAGTAATTCGTTTGCTTGGTGTCGGAATGTTTACTTCTGGATGATTTTTCATCGTTGGTAATGAAGTGTCTACGTAACGGTAACACCCATCATGGATCATAATGACAACAATCTGTCACACGTAGCTTCAATGGGTGGCCTATTGTTGTTTCTTAAAAGGCAGCTCGGAATCATATGGCGAGAGTAACCCCAGAATGAATGCTCTCAATATCCAACATAGTCCCACTGTATACCCGTTTGTTGTCAAATGATGTCAATGCTTCCATGGCTATAGTCAACGGTACCGGTAATTGCATAACCGTGTAAACTCTACAATTGATTTTCACATTGCCTGGAAATAATATAATGTTCACTAGGCTCCTTGGGAAATTATTAGGTAACATGTTTTTTCCAGTAATGTAATAGACGCGTTAAGCGTCATTTGACTTCATAAATTATGCACCAAACATACCATTTCTATTGAATCACGGTACATCTTGCTTCGTTCAAAAACTCCATAGGCCTATATATTAACCAATGTTTACCATAATATATCATTTAATGATAAAATTATTAAACAACGAAAGTAGAATAATAAGATAACTTATATTGCGCCTAAATCCTTGGAAACCAAGCTCAGAGGCGCACCAAGACAAAAGGATTGGTCAATCTCAAAATCCATAAGTAGTATTCCAGTTATCAACAGATGGGTCAAGGCGCTAGGGAGCTACGGTGGATAAGCAAGACTGTAAAGATAAGTTTTTAAATGACGACAACATTTTGTAATATTTTCAACTGATCTAACACTAAGAGGAGCATATTCCAAAGAGGTGGTGCAGCAACAAAAAAACCCTTGTTCCAATGTTAGTGTTGATTCTAAAAACATCGAAGTTGGATAGGTTTTCTTACAGGAGTAAGCAATGAACGCAAATAAGATGTTTGCTTACTGGATAGTGTCTGTTATGTAGTGGTACAGAGCGAGAAAAACGAGATCTTGTAACTACCCTTGCCAGACAATGTTGGACACGTTAAAGTTTTGTAATATCCTTGCTAGCGATATTGTAAAGGATGGAATTGCAATAGTCAAATCTGCTGCTAACAAGCGCTGTTGCAGCAGTTTTAGCAACAGAAAATGACACATACCGGCGAAGATCACGAATGCTATCAAAACAGCAGCGACACGTTTGAGATGTGTGTTGTCGGAAATTGAAGTAATAATGGCGGTCAATAGTCAATTCCAATTCAGTGTAGAACTCCACGAATTCAAAACGACATCTAAAGCCCAAGATACATTGACACCTTTCGCCCGACCAGACCAGATCAGATTCACACCTACTGCAGTGAATACACTACACCGACTGAGGAAGTGTTTGTTAAAGGCAATGGCAATGATTACTGGTGTTTTTGTTAGCTTGAGCAAAGACATTGAAACATATTTTAAATGAGGCAGTTGTAAAATTTAAGTTCTTATATAGCGCGGTATCCAGTCGTTATGATTGTTCAACGCGCTTACTATTTCACTCGCTGGCAAACCTGTTCATTCGAACACCATCTCGACTTCTCAATTAAACCACGTTGCACTTACTGCGCGAATATTATTTGCACATAAAAAAAAACCAGGTACTAATTTATAAAGCTGAGTGAGCAACGGGAAATGAACAAAATTGCCACATCATCTGCATGGGAAATATGAGATAGGTCGATTCGATGGTGAATTGCGTCCGGGTGTTTTCTGAGAAAAGAAAACACATCGTATGAGAAGACAATATATAAACTAGGGTGGCATGGGAAAGTGGCGGGTCGTAGCAAAGCCGAAGCGTCAGAGAAATGATGATGATGATGATGCTGATGTTGATGCAGGCAGACGCCTGTACTGTGGCGAATTGTTCACGGTAACAGTCGATGACAAACGTATCCGGTGCAGCAACTGTTAATGATGGGCAAACGACGAATACGCTTGTCTCGTCGACAAAGATAGATATCTTGAATGCGAACAATGCTAATCAAAATGATGAAAATCCACGAAATGTCCAATATGTCAGCGGTCGGCATTAGTTCATCGTTCACTTCGTCGTGATGAAACATTCTGGTGGTCTTCAAAGGGGATTGCTTTTACATTTAGATGAATGCTTGTTCCACAAATAGCTGCGCCATCGCCTAGGTACACTTTGTAGATTATCACAATTGCAACGAAAACCGCCTAAGTAATTTATAACCCATTAATGCCCGCTGGCGAAACAACGTCACCCGAATATTACAAGCAATGGGACACAACTGGGCTTAAAGAGGCACCGACGAATTTGCATATTAACTCATCCTAAAGCCGTTGGAGATGTGTTCAAGTGTAATTGTGATATCAAGCAAACATTGTATTTGCCTTTCTTTCTTCTACCGTTCCATTGCAATACAAGTTGCGAGGATGGTCCAATTGGCAATGAATGTCAGACGGCTGGAGATACATACGCTGAAACGCACCTACACTTATACGTATCTAACTACACACATACTATTCAACTACGTACCTCAACCTATGAATACAATCGAACCTCAATTTACGGTTACCTCTGTAGTAGTCACGGTAATTATGATCACCCTACTCAAGTTCCAAATTATTTTCCTAACATTAACGAATAGAGAATTAGTTCAGCTAATACGGCCCTTTCGTTAGTCGGGTCACTTTGTCGCATTCCCGAAGATGACCATAATAGCGAGGTTCCACGGTATTGATGGGGTAAGACCACATTAAGGATTCGTCCGCCATTACCGAAAGAGTACCCTTAAAAATACTGTTAGTCCAGTGAATACTGAATGTAGTACTGCATTAGGTCTTTCACGAGGTAGCAATAAATATACGCTAGTCGCTCGCGTATTCGCACAATGGCTATTTTGCAGCACGCACCAATATTTTTCTTTAAAATGAGGTGAGAATTTCACGAGTTTTCCAAAGCACTTGTGTCAATGGCGGTTAAATGTGCTGTGAAATTTTCAAGAAAATCGTAAGACATATTTTGCAGGAAAAGAAGGAAACGTTATAATGGCCGCCTATGAAAAATTTAAATGTGGTCTTACCCCTGATATTGATAAAACACGGACGTGTCGAGTGGCGCCGCCTTTCGGACGCCAATAAAACAGCATCACGTCTGGCTCCACATCCGTGACCGGCTACGTAGGCTGTCGTCGTCATTGGCGTGGACAAAATGTAATCTAATCATACTCCCGAACAGTTTTGCTTCATACGCCCCCCTTTTCTCCAAGACAGCAACTGACCTCTTATCTAAGATAACATACCTTGAGTTGGCTGTTCTATTGAGTCAACAACAAGCTGGTTGATAGCCGACTACAATTGTATGCTGTTCCATTCACTGCACCTACCCGTAGAGGCCACATACACACATTCTGTATCTCACAAGTCAGGCTAAATTCGTATCAACGGACATTCTTCCCAGACACCACCAGGATAGGAAATGACCCGCCAATCGTAAATCACGACAATACGGCAGCCTCCATAAGATTAACATTCTATAGAAAAAAAAACCCACAGTTGCAATAGGCCTATAGGATATTGTTCATACTTGAGTGTTAGCTAGCCTCTGCTGTGATGTACACAGTACGTCATCGCCTTATTATGAGGCTGTTACATAAAAGGAGGAAATTTGTTCCTAGTTTTATATTTATTGTTTAATATAATGTTCTTAAGACTATGTTGAAGGCATATCATATCCGTGATCTTCGCCGCATTCGCCGACATATGTCGCTTTCTGTCGCTAAGACTATCGCAACAGCTCTTGTTAGCTGCAGATTAGATTATTGCAATTCCCTCCTTCATAATATTGCTATCAAGGATATTGCAAAACTACAACGTGTCCAAAATTGTTTAGCAAGGGTAGTCACACAATCTCCTCGATTCTCCCGCTCAGTGCCACTTCTAAAATCACTGCATTGGCTCCCCGTGCGATATCGCATTATGTTTAAGATCTGCACAATCACCTACCAAGCCCTTTCATCCAAACAATCTAGTTATTTACACTCAATGCTCACACCAGCCAGACAATTTCGGTCGTCTAGTTCGAAGTTGCTATCTGTTCCTAGAGTTAAGACAAAGGCTGGAACTCGAGCTTTTTCAGTTGCCGCGCCAACTATATGGAATTCGCTTCCCGCTAATGTTAAATTAGCAGAAAATATTGTTACATTTCGTCTTCACCTCAAAACCTATCTTTTCAATATCGCCTATCCTCCCTAGCTTCCTAGCACATCCATCCATTTGTTGACGAATTTCGCCTAGCACACGAGTACGAGAATGCTTAATCCTTTGGTTTTGGTGCGCCACTGAGCTCGGATTGTCTGAGGATATTGGCGCTTAAGAAGTTATTTATTATTATTATATTGCCCGCCAAATTGTGTTTACTAAGCGTATAACAACGTTCGCAATTTGGAAGGTACGACCCCGCAGCTTGTTCAAATGGTAAACTAAACATCCAGCTTCAAAACAAGCGGACTGAGTTAGCCGCAGTATCATTTGATGTTCAACGATTTTTTATTTTACCGCGTTCTACACAGCAGATATCCTGTCACAAATTACGACGCTGGCTAATTCCGGGTAGAGAAACTGAATGCGACCTTTAAGCGGAAGAAGAGTTATGTAGTCGCACCATCTTGAATGATTTATATATATATATATATACACATGTATAATATATATATATAAATGTATGTATGTATATATATCTACTACCCCTGTGCTTCCCAGGCGACGCTGCAAGAGCTCATGGTGGAGTCGGACGAACGCAACTTCGGCCACCAGTCGGCAGACGTCGCCGTACAGTTTGAGTTGGACGACGTCCTCAATGTAACAGACACAAGTCGTGTCCTCGAGAGTACCAACTTGACGAATGACGTCATGCAGGTAAGGGCGATTACATGGAACACTGACTAAGATCTAGGAATAATACATGACATGCTGGCACGAATATGACAACCACGTCGAACATCAGGTACAACAATAGTACTGTGCCCAAAGTGATATACTCCAAATGGGAAGTTGATGAGGAAGCCATTGGTTTATCGAGAGACCAACCAGCATCTGTAGCCCACACTAATTAGATACGTTCATTTTGTTTTTAAGCATAGAACAAGATCGTATGCGAGAAGAAATCTAGCAGGCCATGTTAAACGTTTTAGTTAAATCTTAGCTTCGGGTATGTGCTTGCTAAATTGTACGACGTCTGGCGTATTGGCTCATTGCGAGTGTAAATTGTTCTATTAATGTGTTAATATTAAAGCATTCGGTATGAATTTATAATGGCATAGTTGGACACGCACGCACACACACGCATACATGCACGCACACAACAGGTGTTGATGTCATTGAAATAAATACATCATCATATCGCAATTATTATCGTCTTTGTAGAAGCGAGCCGAAGACCTGATGTTACGTCACAGCGGCGAGTATATCAGCCACCTGATCAAGAAGAAGGTAGTGCGACCGCTGTACGACAGACACGTACAGGACGCTCCGTGTCTGTGTCAGTACGTCGAACACCGGGTCTACAAGATGATCGTCTGACGTCACAGAAGGAACTGACCCAAATGACATTTCAGTGAGAACGTCCATGGTAGTGACCGCGACGATTTTGCAAGAGCACAGGATGTTATGACCAATGATAAGTATCTGAGTTCGCTCAACGTGGAGGTGTAAGAAGACACGTCCACTGATCTACCAATACGTCAATAAGTTCGTTGACTGTCGACACAATATATATTGTATTAGTTTGCAAGATGTTTAGCCTAAGGATTCAGTTGTGAAAGTCCCGCAAGCGTTATCTAGCATTGGCCAATGTCGCAATTGCTGCGTGGACGATAAATAAAGACAGTTGGTTTATCATAAAGCTCTTCATACGGATATCAATATAAAGTTGTGTGCTGGTTGTCATGTCTAGCATTATGGCAACCATTCAAAGAAGCAACAGAGGTCGCCTGCATTCCACTGGTGTAGATGCGGATGTGTACAACTCGGTATACAACGCATATTACTGTACAGCACAAAGATCACAACACAGAATGCACAGGTAATCCATCGGAGCACACGTCCATTAACGTACCAAAGTCTTTACGTTGTACGTCAACTACATCGAAATGCATATGCTTCAAATATATCTTTCTAACAGATGGAAAGAGGATGCGAGATTAACGACACCCACGACAAGTAACACAGGTTGTCGACGCTCTCACGCCCGGAAAGACCTCACAAATAACTTACTCTTATAAAAAATAATAAGGAGGAAAGGCAGATCACGTGTTGGACTTGGGCCGAACGATGTTCACCCGTGGAATAAATACAGTGCCTTACAAGTGGCAACATTGTGTAAACTCAACTGGCGAACATTACCGTCTGGGAAGTGCTCGATGAACATATTCGTGCAGGAGATCGTAATTTCACTGAGAGTACGTACACAGGCGGTTAAGGAATATATTTATTAACAAATATTTGTATTCGTTCTCACCATTCCGATTGACTACTTGGCCCATCTGTGTTGGTAAGAATGTTTATTTTTTACATACATTGTAAATAAACTGCGTGAGAATTATAGCACTCGAGTGTAGCATGTCTGATATTTTCTAGTTGAAATATACATTTGAACGTAACTTCAATCTAACAATTGACAGTGTGAACACAAGATTGTTTAAGTAGAATAACCTTTCTAAATAAAATGCGTTATTTCCTTAAGACATGCACCGACATCACACGCAGAAACCAATTCCAGTGCAATTGGATCAGTTTCTCAGACATAGCAACATACTGGTACACTCTCGACACATTGGAATTGAAGTTAAACATTGACCTGGATACCAGTCCAATCAGCGTCACGTCACTATAAGAATACGTTGTTGGAACCACGTGAAAGCAGGAATCACACGGACATCTTCTTCTTCTTCTTCGGCTCTGACTTTGTTTCTGTATTCACTGCCGTTCTTTTCTGAAACGGCAATTTTTGTGTGAATATTCTCTGTTGGGTTGGTACGTCATAAAGAAGCATGTGCAAGAGTGCAAATGCCTTCGTAGCTTATATAATAACAAGGCTCGTTTCTTAAACTATTCCATCACCGACAAACAATGTTTGCTTCAACTAAATGCGTGCGTATTTACAGGATTTATGGTTCGAAAAATGTGAACACATTGTCCCATGCATATGTCGTGAAACTACATAACTAGGAAATTTGACTATACATGTCAAACTTAAAACATATTTTGTATTAAAAGAGCCTTTTAAAAAGACATGTATTAACGTGATCCATAGCAAAATGTCGCCACTGTAAGTATTGCGTTACAGTAACAACATACGTTTCCTACCTCCCAAGGTAACCTCCATACGCTTCCTGTTACATACCTTCCAAGGTAACCTCCACACTCTTCCTGTTACATACCTCCCAAGGTAACCTCCACACTCTTCCTGTTACATACCTTCCAAGGTAACCTCCACACTCTTCCTGTTACATACCTTCCAAGGTAACCTCCACACTCTTTCTGTTACATACCTTCCAAGGTAACATCCACACTCTTCCTGTTACATACCTCCCAAGGTAACCTCCACACTCTTCCTGTTACATACCTCCCAAGGTAACCTCCACACTCTTCCTGTTACATACCTTCCAAGGTAACCTCCACACTCTTCCTGTTACATACCTTCCAAGGTAACCTCCACACTCTTTCTGTTACATACCTCCCAAGGTAACATCCACACTCTTCCTGTTACATACCTCCCAAGGTAACATCCACACTCTTCCTGTTACATACCTCCCAAGGTAACCTCCATACTCTTCCTGTTACATACCTTCCCACTCTTCACTCTCTTCTTCAGCGCATCAATATCAACTGGTACATCTAGAAAACAAGATTGGCATCATCTTGACATATTACTTATTAGTTATTACTGGCTTACACACACGCTCAGAGCAACACACCAAAAACAACAGTTATCACTAAAACAAACTTTTCATCATAGACGTTGAATATTTATTGTCCCCAGTTGCCTTTTGGCAGGCTAAACATTTTCAGGTAAATTGAATGTAAAGGCACAATGGTGCCCCGTGGAGAGTGGCTCACTAGCATCAGTAGACATGTAGCAAGTCAATATCTCCACTCTGGTAGATCAGAGACCAGTGGACTAGCGTATTGATATATAGATTGTCTCGGCAGATGATACTGGTTGTAGCAAAAACAACATTTGCTAATTAGCAACATTATACTAGTCTCTCTCTTCTCAGCTTGCAAATTTATGTTTCACCGACCATCTGCTGAGTTGGCATAAACAGTAAGACCAGTCACCCTTTTGTTGCTTTTTGCTTGATTTATCTGCTGTGGTCTCAACTGGAGCAATGAATGATTTTGCTCTCTTTTCTTTCCTCTTCTCCTCTGCTGCTGTTTGTTTCTCCTACAAAGAAATAGACACATGTTTGAGAACTTGTAAACAAAACACAACATTTCTTAAACATAAATCTCATACTACATATTTTTGACTTACCACGGCAAACTTCCTACGGAATAAAGAAACAAATAAAACGGAAGTTTGCAAACTTCCTAAGCAATCAAGTAACACAATAAAACCAGTTTACCGACTGTCTTGTCTATATTATATAGTTGAGAAGAAAGTATTGAGTCACACAGTAATTGTATATTAGCATTGGTTTATTCACATCTTTGTTGATTATTAATATTTATTTTCTACAACGAATGCAGTTGCACTGATTTTAGACAGTCCAGTCATCTCGCTTAGACAAACACACAGTCATTATTGTTACATGTTTCTGTTTTTCGACTGGATCTAGGCAATCGAGTTAAACTAATCATGTTAACTATGATCCTGTCCTGGTAGAAGACAATCAACTGGAAGATGGAACTAACCTGCTTCTCCATGTGTTTCTTAATCTTCTTCTGTTGCTCCTTCAGGAAGTATTCGCCCGACGCCAGCTCTTTGTCAATCTGCACAGAAAGAAGAGTTGATGCTAATCATGGCACATTTTATATTTTACGACATTTGGTTACGAAAAACAGAGGAAAAATGAAAACCAGTGTAAATTGATAAGGAAAAACGACAGTGATGAAATGGTTGCTTTTTTGTCTTGTGGAAAAGAGTCTTCAATGCTCCAGCCAATGATGATGATTTTAGCATTATAGTACTAATCAAATACAATTTATTTGACAATTTCATTTTAATGAACCTGTGAATGTTACTTTGAAGCTTCTATGATTTTTACAACTAAAACAAGAAGTTGATTAAATGGTTGACTATTTCAAAATAATGCATTGTATAGTTATATGGATAAAGAAAATTTTCATTTTCTATAACAAACCAGAAAATAGCATATACCTTGCTCTCCGGTTGCGGAGGTGGGAATGGTGTGTACACTTTCTTCTGCTTCTTTTTCTTCGGCTGTTTTCTTTTGCTGATGTTTTTCGATTTGAATTTGGGCAGAAATCTCTCCCAAGATTCATTACGAAGAGCTGGATCTTTTGCCAATTCTCGCTTAATCATCAATGTCTAGGAACAAAAATAAAGAACTCTCTGTCTTTCCACTTATAACAGGAAATTACAAAGATCTACAATTAAGGCATCTGGTATTTTAAAATAATTATTCTCTCCTGAAGGATCGCTGGCTATAGTAACATTTTAAACATGTATAATTTCGATTATTACAATAACGTTTTTATTCTGAAACGGTCACAGATGCTCATTAACATTATACTACAGCATTATACAAAAACTGATATAATGATGAACAGTTTCAATGCAGTGTTTCAAACAAATTTATTCAGTGCATTTGTTTCTACCAAGGAAATGCTCTGTGGTATTCTTTAACTGCTCTTACCTTTATGTTGTAAATCGGATGGATATTTTTCATTGTGTCTTCTGCAATCTGTCTGACCTACAACACAACGACAACATGGCGAGTTTACAACACCGTCACACCATCTATGGCACAATAAAATTTCATGATATGGTTTACTGATTTTATTTCTGCAAATCATAGTATGCCATGAAAATGCCAATTTTCCTCAAGAATACAAAATAAGCAAATTCATTGAAAGCTAGATCTGATAGTTACAACATTAACAACAACATCAACCAGAAGTGAAAATATAAACTTATTTCAAGATGGCCAATTATGTTAAATAATGTTCAACATAACAAAGAAACAAGATGCATTTCACAACAAGATATCCCATAAAATTAGTCTTCTACACAGACATCGTCAGACAATGAGTACATGAAAATTATGTATGTATGAAAATAAAATCATTATACGTATGCTTACAGCCATTTATCTAAAAAATCTAATGTGCTCTAAGATCATATGAACTGGGTGTTTGCTCTAGTTTTATCAAGACTGACCTCTTTAAGGCCTCTGTATGGTCCAAGGGCAGACACTGTGTTGCCTTGAACCAACACATAGCAGCCTGTCAGGAGTTCTATTGCCTGCAATAAAAAGGTGCAAAGTTAGCACCCATCCGTGGAGCAACAAATAACTCGTCTACGAGGCCAATGGCACAAGGAAGTGACAGAACATAGAAAGAGGTGAGTGGACGTTGCTGTCTTGGACGAGATGCATTTACAAAACTCCAAAGTTAGCACACAAATACACAGATTGGCAATGATTCATCTTAAAAATTACAATCAAAATAAATAATCTTCCCGCATCAATGGAACAAACGCACACAAAAGTAAGAGGTATAAGACAATACTCCGTTTTATACCTTCCAGTACAATTCTCAGTTTTATACCTTCTACAATCGTAATCTCTGATGCAATTATTGGTAAGAAATTGTTTTATACAAACAAGTTTGTTTTATATAGATGATATGACTGAATACAATAATTGGAACTTGATCATACCAGCAAATAAAGCATTTTATACCATTTGTAGAACATGGTTTTGATAAAACAACTTAGCAAAATAATATTAAATGGTGAGATCGCAAGTTTAGTTGTTAGTTATAGAAAGATTATGACCCTCTGCACAAACCGTGGATAAACATTACAGTAAAAATATAAATGTTGTTACTACACTGCCTCGGTACAGTACTTACCTTCAGGGTTGATCCATTTGGGCCAATAAGTCTTTGTCGTCTTTTTACAAATCTGTCTGTGTTCCGTACAAGCGATGATATCTTGATGATGTCACATGCGACATCATCCTCCAAAACACGTATGGCCTGCACAGAAGAGTCCATCAAAAGATATTGCATGTGTCAGGAATGATACAGAGTTATTTCCATTATCTAAAAAAATATGATGTGTTAATTTACAAAGGCAATGAAAGCATTTCTCACATGCAAAGTCATCACAACATTTCAAATATATGATCTAATCAATTGTAAATTTAAAGAGATTGATAAACAGTACATTTAATTAAAAAGGCATGCAGCAGCTGTACCGCATCTCAGATGTAAACCTTTTCAGAATAAGAATTCTGCAATATCGCAAAAATGCCCTGTGGATAGATTCTACAAACCTGTTCATATGGCACACTCCGGGCAAGTAAACGGATCACATCTCGAGCCTTGAGGACAATGTAAGGATCATATGTCTTTCGGGTTGTTGTCACCATCATACTTCCTTCGACCACATCCAGCTCTGCTCGTACGCCCTACGCAGTCACCAACATGAACACTATGCGGACACATTTCTGTTTTAAAATTAAAGTTATAATGTCTGATTATTTGTTATTGTAAAATCATATTACAATGTGCATATCTGGTATTAACCATTTGTAAGGCACCATATATTAGTGTACAATGCCAGCTTAAAGGCGCCCGAGGCACATACAGCAGTTATGCAGGATGATTTCTTAATGAGTGCAAACAGAACAATTCTTTCTGTCCAAAGTAAAGAATGCATATATTTCCAATCAGTAGCTATCTTCAGATTACCGGGGTAAATCACATTTAAATGTAGATTGTCTAAATAGGTATATTTTTCATCATAATTCAGACATCATCAATGAACAATACTATAAAAATTCCATTAAAAAAAGTATGTTCTTATATAGCGCAGTATCCAGCCCTCAGGACTGCTCAAAGTGCTTTACACTTTACTCCCTGGCAGATCTGTTCAATTGGAAAGCATCCAGCCACACGACAATTAATGTGCAAAGACTATTACAACTATCTACCACTATCAATAGCCAGGTACTCGTTCGTACAGCTGAGGGATCTAGAGAAACATAGAGTAAAGTTTGACACTGCAGCACAGGATTCGAATCCAGGTTCTCTTGGTCAAGAGTACGAAGCTCAGGCCACTGCACCACTGCACCACTGCACTCTACAAATACATATACAACACCCAAAAAACTCTTATCTAAACCTGTATTAAAATTACAACGTTAAATATAATATTTTGTAATATCTAGGCTAGCGATTGGTCTAAAATTTGCTTAGCCAATTTGGCTAAAGGTAAGAATTTTCTTCAGCCAATTTTTTAGCAGACACGCAAAACACGACATATATAAAACGTTATATTATACAAAGGTAGGAGCTTGTGTGTGCAAAAGGAAGTGAAATACCCAATTTTATTTAAAACGTTCATAATATTAATAAAAAAGAAAGCCAAACATGTATGTACAGCTACTATAATTTAAACATTGTTTAATTATAGAAAAGAAAGTGGAACACACATTGTTACTTTAGCAAACAGCCTAAATAAATTAAGAGGCATCTTTCATTTATTATAAGCCAAATACCATCTGTAAAACTAACACCACACGAGTTTGCTATAATAAAATTAAAAACAATACTTGAAATATAGTGAAAATAATGAAGCGTTGTCACCTACTATTGTTGCCCCACAGTGAATAAAACGTAGCATAAACATGTAACCTATTGGCAAACATTGATTGTTCAGTAACTGATTTTTCAACAATTGTATGTATCTATAATTTAATAATTAGCTATGTCTGTTGTTGTTGAAATAAAGTTTCATCCATTCAAAAGTTTCATTCATTCCTTCATTATTTACTTAAGTAGACTCATTCCCCAAATTAGTTATGTTGTTCTGTAATACTAGACTGAAGGTAGTCCTGGCCTGGGTGATACAGGCTGTAAATTGTAAAATATGTTTTAACACATGCTTTAAATATCCATTTGTAATCTGTTCTGATGATGACACTTATCAAACACACATGAATTAGATCAAATTAATAATGGCATTTGGATGAGTATTTAACAGATGGCACATCGATAATAGGGAATCTGTCATGTTTGGCGCTGTACTCATCTCAAACTTATAACTAGTGTCAACAGTAGGTCAAATAGGTCTCAGTTGTCCAGGCAACACAAAACTTGATTGAATTAACTTGTACTATTGCCTGCTGATGTTGATGAATGGAGGGTTTAGCGATCTATTGTTTACTCTTCCTGCCTGTCATGGCCACTGGTTATTTTGGCCAGTGTGATGAGTAGTCATTGAAAACAACTCCAGACCAAGGGAGGTGGGCAGTGAATAATCCAATGATATACCACCGAGTTCAAATTTATTTTCGCGAAATAGCAAACCTATGGCGATCGGTAGTGCTAGCATACAATATATGTTTAATATTCAACACGTCACTGACAATGAAATATTTCACAGCAAGTAGACGAACCTGTTCGCCGAGTGTCTTCTTAACAAGGGGCCAGCATTCCCGAAGATACTTCTCCCTGTACTTTGGGAAGAGGGTAGCAAAGGAACTGCCGGCAACGAGGCCATGAGGATTGTCTTCCTTTGTGAACTTAGCCTCTTTCCACCCCTCTGGCACAACAAGCAGATTCTCTTCCTTCTTCCGTTTCTTCTCTATGTAACACATACTTGTTGTAGACTCACACTATCTCATAAACACTCACAGTAGAAATTGGTCTTGATCTACCAGTGCAATTAGTTTCTAAGAAGCAAAGATACCCATGGATCCTTCTGACAGCGCTATGTAAATACATGCTAGCAGAAGAAAAAGACTGTTTTCCAAAGTAGTTTCTGATGTTTAACGAACATTATGTAAATAAGAGCAGTTTTGCACAATGTTGAACGTGTTTTCAAAACAGTTTGTAAGATATGTAAAATGCCCCTAAGTAATTGGTGGCCAGTTAAACAAAGGCTGTAACAATCATAGAATCCACGTGACAGAAGAAATTTCAAGAACAAAATTAATGCATTACTTTTCATCAGATACATGAGGGGTTGTGGATGAACTCTTGAAAGTTTGGCGTCCGAGATGCAAAGCGTCACAGAGAACAAAGTTAACAAACACGCATGTATACAGTATACACACACACGCGCGCAGACACAATATAGCTGTCGGGAGGATGTTGGATGTACAGCAGTCAGCAGATAGCATAAAAACAGTTCAAATACTGAAGTCGACCGATGGTAGCACAACAGTCTTAAACTTAATTCCGTAATTCCAGATCATCCGACCAGGTTTGACTAAAAGGCGCACGACCACGAAGTTAGCGAACGACCATGTAATATAGTATGTTGGTAGATAATTTGGCCATTGTTGGTATATATATGGTTTGTGTGTGCGTTATTAAAACTTTTGACTCTGTATCTCACCCAGGAGTTACAAAATTTAGGCATTTTATCCAATCTTCCAGACGAGTATTTAGTCTTGGCAGAGTAGTGCCACTTGGCGAAAGGAACCGGCGAGTTACCACAACTGCGATGATAAAAGTTGCGAATTTCGTTACTCCAATGTGAAGAACATATGTGAAATTTGGCGAGCTTCACACACACCTCCTACGTGCCACCAACAGCCCGCCTGGTTACCAACACTACATACATTTTGGTCGTGCCTGGTCGTTCGTGGTCGTGCGCCTTTTAGTCATACCGATCCCACCGGCCCACGCGGTAACGACTGTTGCAAGTCGAGGCGCTATTTGGGTCTGTAAATTGCGTTAGGTCTAAGAAGCAATACTTTTATAACCAAAATAATCCTGGGATGAATTATGTGGAATGGCGATATTAACGCAATTATGTATTAAATTTAGACAAAATATAGTTATAACGGCGAAAATATACAAGATGGCACAGACAATGTTCACTGACACTAATAAAATTAGTAACAGTTAACACGACGAGGACTTGTTGTGGGCGATAATATGGAATATATGATTTTTTTTTCCAGCTAGTTAAATATTTGCTTCATATAAGTAATGACAATAGATAACGCTATTATCCGTCGCTAGTATTTACTGATAAAATGCAAACCTTTCCAAAACTCCTTTCTTGCGTCGCGTTCTTCCTCAGCTCGTTCCCCCATGGTTGTCAGCGAAACGTCTAGTGCTGCCACCTTTCGTATCTGCTGCCAGTCAAATTCATCATCCGTCGCTAAACTCCGTGATGTGGCGATACTGCATGTGCGTCATTTTTTCATAGGGCTGGGGTCAGGGTGAATTGAATTTATTTATTCAACACAATAGAACGTGTAATTTCAAATAAGGTGTAAACATGCACATTTGTAAGCATAAACAGTGGACAATGAAACATAGTTAAACATTGAACAATAAGAAAATGTTGAAGGGGAATGCAAGAAGTTAAATTTATTCTGTTCATCAACGATCTACCAGACGGTATAAACAGTGGACTCAAGATCTTCGCCGATGATACAAAAATATATCGAGATGTGAGGTGTGAAATGGACAAAAAGCTATTACAAGAAGACATTAACAAACTAACATCGTGGTCAGAGAAATGGCAGTTACATTTCAATCCATCGAAATGCAAACATCTGACTTTTGGCAAGCCGAAACTTAACACCACATACACGATGACAAGTAAAGATGGGGAAGTGTCAGAAATCAACAGCACATCAGAAACAGAAAAAGATCTCGGTGTAACGTTCGACAGATCCCTAAAATTCCGACAGCATATTGGCACCATTGCAAAGAAGGCAAACCAGATGACAGGCCTCATCAAACACACGTTTAAACATCTGGACAGTAGCAGCTTCCGATTATTATATACATCGCTAGTGAGACCACATCTCGACTATGCTGACTCCATCTGGAACCCGCACTACGCCGTAGACATCAACACCCTTGAAAGAGCACAACGGAGAGCAACCAAGCTGGTCCCAGAAATAAGAAACTTCAACTATGAAGACAGGCTGAAGCATCTTAACTTACCAAGTCTGGCATACCGAAGAAGAAGAGGAGACCTGATCCAAGTCTACAGAATTACCAATGGCATCGACGACATCAATCAAGAGGACTTCTTCATGATCACAACAAACCGCACACGAGGCCACAAAAAAAAATTGTATAAGACACCAAGCAGACTTGATATTAGGAAACACTCCTTTTCACAACGCATCTTCCTAGACTGGAACAACCTTTCTCAGCAAACAGTGAACGCTGAAAACATCCTCTCCTTCAAAACAAAACTCGACAAAGAATTGAAGATGGACAGGTTTAAATTTTAATAAAAGCACAAAATAACAAGACAAGCCACGTTCTCAATATCAAAATACGATGCATAAAGGCGGGTGTACACTCATTCGGTATCACCGATAAGGCGCTTGCGTGGCTGAAATCATACATTAGCGAACGGTATCAGAAAGTGGCAGTGGGAAGTGCCGAGTCGGTTGAGTCAATCTTGGCGTGTGGCATCCCCCAAGGGTCGGTGTTGGGCCCTACATTGTATTGCATGTACACCAAACCTATCGGAGATATTGTTGCTAAACACGGCATGGAGCATCACAGTTATGTGGATGACATTCAAATCTACCTCACGGTTGAACGAGATGAATCAATTGTTGCGGCACTGGCTAAGGTGGAATTGTGTGTTGCGGAAGTGGCTGCATGGTTGACTAGAAACCAGTTAAAACTGAACACAGAGAAATCCGAGGCGATCGTTTTTTCTCCAGCGAAGAAACGCGGCAGTCTGCCTGCCAATGTATACATCACAGTAGCCGGCCATCGAATTCAACCATCATCGTGCGTGCGCAGTTTGGGTGTGCTATTTGATAGCAACCTGAAAATGGAACAGCAGATTGCCAACACTGTGAAAAGCTGCTACTATCATATTAGAAACATTGGGCGAATTCGGCCACATCTGACGGAAGAATCATGCAAGACACTTGTTCACGCACTAGTGACATCCCGTTTAGATTATGGGAATGCACTTCTTTATGGTCTCCCACACACGATGATGCAACGTCTACAAAGGGTGCAGAACTGTGCCGCTCGCCTAATTACTCGCACGAGGAAATACGAACACATCACGCCCGTGTTGCAGCGCTTACACTGGCTACCCGTTCATTTGAGACCGACCTACAAAGTGCTGGTGTTTACGTATTGTGCCTTGAATTGTCTAGCGCCGGACTACATAAGTGAATTAATTGGCTACCGTCCCATCAACAGAACTCTACGATCTACCTCGCAGCCTCGCCTTTTGTTCGTACCGGCCTCACAAACTGTTACTCATGGTGATCATCGTTTCGCGGTTTGCTCGGCGGTTCTATGGAACAATTTGCCTCCTACACTCAAGACAGCAACATCATTCATTACAAGTGTTTAAAACACTTTTGAAGACTCACCTTTTTAAACAAGCGTTTTTATAATTCACCGACGAGGACATTTTATGTGCTTTCTATTGATACATATATTTTTTATTTTATTAGTTTCTTAACATATTTATGGTTATTCTTCTTGTATAAATGAAGGTATTTATAGTAGTTTTTTTTAAAGAATGTCTTAATTTGTTTAAACGTTTTTTTAATGATCTCTTTTTTTTTTTATAATTATATTTAAGGTAATGGTATATTTTTTACATATTTATTTCTTAGTTAGCATTTTATTTTTTTAATGTATAATACTATTATATACGTGTGCATGTATGTAAAGCGCCCGAGGGCAATTGTAATTGATTGGGCGCTATATAAGTACTTTTATTTATTTATTTATTTTATTTATTTTACACAAGGCTGTAGCCTTACTTTAAAACCCGAAGATCCAGGCAAGTTATCCAAGCAAGTTAAGTTATAAACTCATAAATAGCACTCCCCATACTATACAATAATCGTTATTGCACTGGTACAATACATACACGATATATAACTTAAAATTAAGTTAGATTTAAACTACATGAAGGTATGGTAGTTGATACATAAAACAAACATGTAATCAAAACATGAATTCATCATATCCTTGCAGGAGTAAAGCTTAATTTGTACATCTTTTTGAATTGATAAGTACAATTGCACTTGGCTTTTAGTTAGGGTTACGGTTAGGGCCATATTGTATGGCAATTACCCAGACGCCGCCTACAAAACAATGACACCGCCCGACAAAGGGAAACAGCTAGACAATGACTCACGCTTTTGGGTTTATGATGTGGTGACTGGCCGGTATCATAATTAATAATAATGATTGCTTTATTCACAGACTCCAGATATCATACAAATATCCAGCTAACAAAAAACAGGTTCCCAAAACGTTAGGAGAACGTTTTTTGGAAAGTTTTCTTAACGTTCCGAGAACGTTACAGATAACTTTATTGCCTAACGTTAGCAGAACGTTTTTGTCTAACGTTAATAGAACGTTTTTTTGGAATGTTTTCTTAAAGTTTTCGGAACGTTACATGTAACGTTATTGTCTAACGTTAGCAGAACGTTTTTTTTAAAAAAAGTTTTCTTAACGTTCTCAGAACGTTCTGAAAATACAGAACAATGAAACAATTATTCATGGGTCTCCATTAACTTTATTACATATGCCAGTTACAAAAAGTAATCTTCCTTGTCATCTTTGAACTTCTGGACCTGGGTGAGATCGACCGCTGGCATTTGTCGAATAAGAATGTATTCTAAATACCAATACATGAATCAAACACAACTGATTTTTGCGAATTTAAGGGCCCCTTTTTAAAAATATGGTTTGATGATGTATTATTGAACAACTAGCAGAGTTGACCAGCAATGCTCATGCAGGGAAAACGGCAGTCATATGTACGTGACCCCCACTAGATCACAGCTCCCAGAAGAGTTTCGAAAATATAAAAATCGTTGAACCACCCCAAAGGGTCCACTAGATCGCACAACAATTTCCAGCCCTACACACACAAAACTGACGGAGATAAGTGCCATTTTAAACATGTGAACCTCCAATTAGGATAGCCATCCTACAGATGAATTTCGAAAAAGTCTAAATTCACGAACCACCCCAAAGGACCAGCAAGATCACATACAACATTTCAGCCCCATACATACAAAAACTAACGGAAATAAGGGTATATAGACAAACATACAAACAAACAAGCAGATAACCATATTGTTTTATAATATAATATAGATATAGATTTTTTGCACCAAAAAATTATTGGGCATATAGTTTACACCATTTACTTACTTACGTTTTGTAATAAAATGTACATTGTGCCAGAACGTTCTAGTAACGTTCTCATAATGTTATTGATGCGTTCCGTCCCACGAACGTTCTGCGAACGTTCCTACTATTAGCAGATGCAATTTTTTAAAACATACTGTTTATTTCCCATTAGGTTGTTTATATCTTAACACTGATGGTGTAGAAAACATGTTTACCACCGTGAAACGCCATATATGAAAAACAAAATTCCGTAACATAAATATAACATTGTGCTAACGTTAGCAGAACGTTATGTGTTTGCTGGGTACATTATCATGGTTCTATAGATGTGTTGTAAACAATAGTTACAATATACAAAGTGAAATATCACCCGTCAACAAAATGTATATACAGGGAATTGAACCAGTACTTCCATATTCTAGACATGTATTTCATGTCACTGTTAATAATGCTACATATCAAGATAGTCTTTGAGAACTGCAATCGGCATATAAATATATATGTAAAATTTCTAATAACAGCAACAAAGTTAGGTAAATCAGGGTAAATTAACATTCCACCAGCACTACAATATCTCTCATAACCTAACACCATTCGGAGTATATTGTTGTAAGAGACATACAATTTCCTAATAGCATAGTTGTGAAAATTCCACCATAGATGGGAAGTATACATAGGTGAGCAAAAAGTAGTAAACAATGTTTTCTTTACATCATGTGAACACATATGAAATTACTGATCATGTTGCCTGGTGCATATGACATACGACATTGTCTATAAATACTATTTGAAATTATATGACCCAAATATCTTACAGATTCTGCCTCACATAGTTTGTCATTACCAAGCATAAAACTTTTTAAAACTAAAAATTTAACATTCTTTCTACTCTTGTTTCTAATTATTATGACCATAGTCATTTTAGTCATATCCATCTTAAACACATTTGTTGGTTCGCATACCAAAACACTAGAATTCTAACATTGTAACCCGGAACAACAAACAGTTATTTAATGCTTGATATCTAGCAATAACCTCTTTTAGTACATAAATGCACATGCCAGTGCCATGCCTCTTTTAAAAATCAAATTGGTTGTCACTGGTTATTAAAAAGTCATCCATTATGCTGAGCAAGAATTTTTCAAAAACTTTAGACAACACTTGCCAGTGCTATTGGCCTGTAGTTGTCTTTACTGTTTATCTTGCCGGTTTTATCCTTGATTATGGGCACTAATATAACAGAAATCATAGAACTTGGCAGTACGCCATGCACCAACAGACCCGTGAAGCACATTGACAGCAAAGGCAGTAAGCGTTCACAGCAGTACTTCAGGTGCTCTGCATACACACCATCAAGGCCACAACTCTTGTTACAGTCAAGGTTTTTTTATACCATCTTTGACTTCTTCAGGTAACATTTTAATGCTGCTCTCATAACTAACATCAAATGCTAGGGTTTTGGCACTACTGTTATTTACACAATTAAACAAGTCATGAAAGTGTTGAATCAACATATTCACAATAGCTTCTTCACCACTGTTACCATTTGCATTAGTTGGCAAGGGAACTTTACTATTAATAATTGCTAATAGTTTTTATCTCCTTCCAAAATGTATCATTTGTATGGTTAGCCATTTTCTTGGCAAGGGTTTTATGTTTTAACTCATTTCCGTGTTTTTTTAAATAACCCTTATTGCATTTTTGCATCTAGCTTTCTTTTTAAACTCAAAAACAGGACCTTGTTTAGGTTTACCTATAACTGTCTCATAGTTGAAAGGCTTCAACAGCAGCTTTATGGATGTCTGCCACATAATCAGTCCACCCAGGCTGACATGTATAGTTTCCTCGTTTGTGAGTACATGTACACAGACAACACTCGACAACGCTCTATTAACAGACCAGTCTAGCTGTATTATTGTGGTTACAGTCTCATTGTTCAGAACATTATCGTCAAACCGACCTTTATATGCTGGCACTGAGGATGGTCACTGCCAGGGTGCTTGTCGTCCTCAGTGGTTCTTTTACGTCCCAAATTGAGACGGGACCGACATTAACGTGATCTCCGAGTCACGAGGGATACACAGTCCCTAAAGTTGAGAGCCAGGTTTTTACACCAAATATCATGCCTGCTCGTTCCGGGTTTCGAACTCAAAGCGCTGGCATGCCAGGCGGGTGTGCTAATCACTACTATGCTACACTAGCCGCGCTCACTCAATTAAATACCTGGTTACATTATCATACATGTTATTAAGCGCTTTATGATGAGACTCATCATTGCAATTAACATCAGTACATATAATAGCACCAATAGGTGATACAATGTTTTTCAGTTCAATATCAGTCTGTCTACAAGTGATACAATGTTTTTCAGTTCAATATCAAACTGTCTACAGTAATTATCAACAACGCCTTTGTCAAGTCTTGACCAGTCAAGACATGGCTGAGTGTTATTGTTAGTACCGGGTACTACACCTGGCACACTGTCTACATTGACATCAATTATACAGGGATATGATCTGTGGTAGCAAGATTATAGCACACGCTAATGTCATTTATCACATCATTACCATCATGTGTAGCTTTATAATGGTCTAGCCATGATATGCTACCCCATGCGTCACTGATGTACGTGAACTTACCCTAATAATCCCCTACCATCAATACACACGTAGTTTCTAAATCTTCTCTAATATATATTAATGTGTCAAGTTTGTCCTGATATTCATCATTATTTTGATAACTTTCATATGGCATGCAAACCCACAAAATTACCATTTGTTTGTTGCCACAATTATATTCGACACCAACAACCCAGTTAAGGTCAAACTTTAGAGGGGTGATGCCTGCTTCAAGGTCAAGTTTCCACAATGTTGCAGCACAATATTCACCAATCCCACGAACATTTTCATTGATGTTGCTTAGCCCACCTAAATCCTGTTTCGAGAGCCATGTATCTTGTAAGCACACAAAATCAAATTTGTTAAATAATTGTTCAGCACGTGTCTGTGATGCTTGTTGTTATAATCAAGCTTCGAGTTCCTACAATTGTAGCTCGATATCTTTAACGATCTAAATGTTGCTTTTCTTTTATGTCCGTGGCTAGTTCTACCCGAGACGGCTCAGGATTTGATGTTGTTCGTTGTCGAGGGGTTCATGTAGGGTGTGTTGTATGCCTTGCTGTTTGATCAGATCGACAAGGCACCATCCGTTCTCCTAACCTCTTCACCGTGGTCTTCGATATGATCATCTTTCCATAAATTTCCTATTGTTTATTTTATCGTCTACATGTTTAAGTCGTGTTGTATTATGTAAGGATTGAATTTGTGCCGTTCGGTTGTTGGAAATAAAATTACTGATTGATTGATTGATGATGCTGATGATAACCATAAGCAATGAAGGGGTTGCTTTTGTTCAGGATGGCGAGGAGCGTTTGTGGTACTTTATTAGACTTTGCTGATGATAGTGCCGCCCTCTGAGACACCACCCAGGGCTTACATTGTCTTGTGGGATCAGCCAGCAGGTACACTGATGGTTTACGACTTGTAAGTTCAATTAAGTGAAAAGAAAACAAACACGTACATGCTAACATATCAACCACTAGCAGATGTATTTAAGGCAGAACAAAGTGGAAACTGTCGAAAACTTCACCTACCTATCTTCCATCAACAATCAAGGAATTACGGATTACAAACTAAACTGTGGAATGGAGAATGCGTCATGTAGCAGCCTTCAACCAGATGAAGAAAACTCTGAACATAAAATGTTTAGGACCTACCCTGAAATCTAAACTGTGCTTCTATAATTCAAACGTTCTACCAACTCCACTGTATGCATGGATGCCGAATCATGACAACTAAAACAAGCCGCAAAATTTCATACCACATTGTGTTCATATATCGTCCCGTAACATCGTGGAATTGCCCTTATGGGAAATATAAAATAATATTATAATAGGCAAATAGAGTATACAAATTAAGACGCCTTTGTGAAGATTTGTTCATATTTCGCATCCGTAGAGTAGCACGGACATGCGGTATTTCGTGATTAGAGTACACACCAAGCGAGCATTCGTTGCCTGGTAAAACGATCGATCGTTAACAACGAAGCCAAACAGCAGAACATATTATTAAGACATCACATTCTGAATTTTACAAAACTGCAGTTCCTACTGTTACTGTGCATGTTTTGTTCACGCAGTTATTTTGACCGAACGCGCGCCCGCACGCACGCACATAAACGTTAGTTTCCTAAACATGGAACACCCTTTCACTCACTCATCTCGGCCACTGGGGTCAAACATCAGTGGCTTTAATCATCCGTCTCCAGTTCCCTCTGTCTGCCATTGCCGTCTTCAGCTCCTCCGTCTCTAGACCCACATCTTCCTTTAAGCGGTCGATGTAAGTTGCTGCTGGTCTGCTGGTCTTCCTGCATTGGTTCTTCCATATGTCAGTTGCCACAAGATGGTCTTAGATGCAATTTCATCCTTATGTCTGTAGCAGTGTCCGGCAAATCTCAATCGTCTTCTTCTTATTTTATCAGTGACTTTCCACTGTATAGTTCTATATTTGTGAAATGCTTTTGCTAGTGAATGTTAAGTGCGCTCGAAGCATTCTTGTATAACATCCGTCTAGTTGTTTGTCAAGTATTTTCGTCATTGTCCATGTTTCGCATCCATAGAGTAGCATAGACTCTACAGTTGCAATAAACAGTCGTTGCTTGATGTTGCGTGGCAGAGTAGTTTTCCGTATTAGGTTTAGTTTGGTTGAGTGCTCTCATCGTCATTGCCTTCCAGGTTTTGATGATACCTTTGCCTGTTGTGCAGACCCACGAGCCAAGGTATCATTACTCATGGTGTTTCCACGCGTGTTAGAAGCTCCTGTGCCTGATTAATCACTTCTGATAGTAGCGCAATATCATCAGCAAATTCGAAATCGGTGATCACCTCAGGTTTAACACGTTAACTGTTCCTTCTTGTTATCTGCAATCCAAGTTCTTCTTCTTTTCCGTCGATAGCACGCGCTGTGCATAGTCAAGGATTATCACGAAGAGGTATGGCGCCAGTGTGTCACCCTGTAGCATTACCGCCGTGGTGAGCTCGGCATCGACCGCCACCGATCAAACTCCGACCGTCTCCCAGAGTGCCACAATGAGAACGAACTTCGTTAACTTCGCCAGACAGAAGTTTAACTTCACGATCGAACCGTACGACATCACCACGATCCCCGACCTTCCGCTGTGGCGTGATGGTAAACGTCCCATCATCGTTCAGTTTCATTCGGCTGACAAGAAAGCTGAGCTAATGATGAAACGAGGTGCGTTGAGGGGAACGGACATTTATCTGAATGACCACCTCTCAACGCACAACACCGAACTCTTTCGTCAAGCGCGACAACTGAAGCGCGACCAGACGATCCAAAGCGCGTGGATATAAAACTAACTGCAGCGTCTTCATCAAGATTCGAGAGGAAGACCAACAACTGAAAGTGAAGACTCTCGCAGATCTTGCGAAAGTTTGATCTCTGTAATGTTCAGTATTGACCATGGCTGATGTAGATCTCACATGCTTCACGTGCCCTACTCTAGTTCACTGGAGATATATTAGTACAGTCGGAAGTGTATAAGTATTGACCATGGCTGATGTAGATCTCACATGCTTCACGTGCCCTACTCTAGTTCACTGGAGATATATTAGTACAGTCGGAAGTGTATAAGTATTGACCATGGCTGATGTAGATCTCACATGCTTCACGTGCCCTACTCTAGTTCACTGGAGATATATTAGTACAGTCGGAAGTGTATAAGTATTGACCATGGCTGATGTAGATCTCACATGCTTCACGTGCCCTACTCTAGTTCACTGGAGATATATTAGTACAGTCGGAAGTGTATAAGTATTGACCATGGCTGATGTAGATCTCACATGCTTCACGTGCCCTACTCTAGTTCACTGGAGATATATTAGTACAGTCGGAAGTGTATAAGTATTGACCATGGCTGATGTAGATCTCACATGCTTCACGTGCCCTACTCTAGTTCACTGGAGATATATTAGTACAGTCGGAAGTGTATAAGTATTGACCATGGCTGATGTAGATCTCACATGCTTCACGGGCCCTACTCTAGTTCACTGGAGATATATGCACTTAAACAAAATTGCCAATCAACGAAAGGTAAATATATTTTACGCAATGCGTTTTTGTATTATATATTTTCTATGTTAATATATGTAGTTATAACATTACGTGATCATTTAATAATAATTACTTCGCATTATAGCTATATACGGTATGTTTTCTATAGTCAATATTCACGTTTTGTTTTCATTTTGGGGGGAGGGCAATGTTTATACATTTTCTTTTCACTACGTTTAGTGTTAGTCATTTTACATTTTTATTTTTGGGACAGTGCACTGTACATAGTATTTCCCCAAAGCTTTGTGTTTACACAATAATCATTTTGTATTTTGTTTAACATACTTAAGTTATTCTCACTCTACGTTCATGTTGTGGCAGTACATGTGCTGTAATTGATTTTCACACATTTTGTGCTGATGCAGTAAGTACATTGTGTTATATTTGCATGCGGAATATTCGTAATATTCTCTTTTACAAAAGGTATTTGTATTATGCTCAGGGTATAGCTTCTGCAGTTCTTTCACAACGACTAGTCCATGTTTATATGATGTGTCCTATAATATAGATCACTATTGTTTATCCAATTTTCCAATATGATTGATAACAATCATTTCTTTGCGCAATTTGGTGGTCTAGAGAAAATGTTCTCTATCACATATTAAAAACTGACGAAATTAATGAAGTTGGGGATATTGAACCATTTCAAAATTCACTATACTTTGACGATGATAATTTAATAAACCATTTAACGAACAAGCAAAGCAAATTGATCGTGCTAGGCCTAAACTGTCAGAGTTTAAATGCAAACATTTACGAAATTAAAATAAAGCTAGAGACATTCAGAAGTAGTGGCTGTAAGATTAGTGCTTTATTTTTACAAGAAACATGGCTCGATGAAGAGGCTGACACTTCTTTATTTCAAATAGATGGATATACATTAATATGCCAAGGCAAAGTCTGTAGTGCACATGCTGGCTTGGCAATCTACCTCAGCAGCAAATACAATTACAAATTTGAAAAATACCCATGCTAATACAGACACATCGGAATGTTAATTTATTGAAATAACATGTTGTGCCATGAAGAAAAAATAATTCTTGGAAACATATATAGAGCACCTAGAAATATAATTGAAAACTACCTTATATTTACAGACGAATTTGCATCAAATTTAGTTGATTTAAAAAAATCTAAAAGTGAAATAATAATTGCAAGAGATTACAATATTGATTTGCTTAAAACTAACGAAAAACAAAAAACTCATAATATGTGAATATTTTGTTACAATTGTTTCACATGTTTTTTTCCGTAACATTACTATGCCAACACGACTTTCAGAATATCATGGACAACTCATTGTTAATTTGGTATGCAATTTGTCAATAGGATTCTTCAAATCCTCAGCTGGTATTTTAGTGAGCAATATTTCTGATCATTTTTCGTACTTTCTAAGTCTGGACTATGTCGAAACCACTAGTGCGATATCAAAGTTTATATGAATAAAACAACAAAATCCTGACTCACTCAATAAATTAAAAATTTAAATAATAAAGTCAAATATGTATGATAAACTTAACACTCATGCGGATCCGAATGAAAACGGCAATATCCTCGATGAAATTGTTACTGCAGCTATGGATAAATTTATACCTATTAAAGTAATAAAATTTAATAAATATAAACATAAGAAAACTCCTTGGATTACCAAGGGCATTATTATGTCGATAGAGGTTAGAAACAAATTGTATTCGAGAACAAAACAGACTCCCGTAAATACAGATCTGTATCATAAACTTAAAACTGACTTGCATACTTATAATAACATTCTTAAAAGTAATATTAGATTAGCTAAGCAAAATGCATTATCAATTCAGTTTTGAAAAGCATAAGCATGATGTTAAAAAGATGTGGTCTTTAAGTAAAGAAATTATTCAGAAGAGTCAAAAGAAAGAACAATTTCCAAACAGATTTAACACGTTTTTTTACTAAGGCTGGGTCTACTCTAGCCTCTAAAACAACTACTTACTTAAAGATTACCTGAAAAACCCGATATTTTACAGCTTCAGCTTTAACCCAAAGCATTTGGCACAATTGATCACAATATGTTGGTACAGAAGTTAAATTACTACGGATTAAATGACAGGGCTCTGGAACTTTGTAAGAGTTATTTACTAAATCGTAAGCAGTACGTAGAAATTGAAAATGTGAAGTCTAAATAAATAGAGGTCAACACTGGTGTTCCTCAAGGTTCAATTTTAGGGCCACTCTTATTTATGATATACATAAATGACATAGCACTTTCTAGTGACCTTTTCAAATTGATAACGTATGCTGATGACACCACCCTTACTAGTACACTAAAATTAATACATTCAACGATTCAGAAGGCCAAATGCGAAGTGAGCATATTAACAAAGAACTAACAACGATTAACAATTGGTTGAAAGCTATTAAACTGTCACTAAATGCCAAAAAGACTAAATTCATGATTTTTCATATGCCTCAAGAGAAAGTAGAATATCCTGTGTTACAGATAAATGGGACATATATTGAATGTGTAAATTATTTTTTAGGCATCACAATAAATAACCATTTAAACTGGCAGAGTCATACAAACAAAATAGCAAATAAAGTATATAAAACAATAGGCACGCTAAATAAACTTAAACACTTTTTACCACCTAATACATTATATATTATGTACAATGCTCTTATTCTCCCTCATATAAATTATGGCTTACTTTTATGGGGTCATCAGGCACATCGAATTTCAAATTACAGAAAAAAGCAATACGAATAATATTCTTAAGTAAATATAATGCTCACACAAGTCCTATTTGTAAAATACTTCAGTTGTTAAAGTTGGATGACATTTATAAAATCCATCAATTAAAGTTTTGCTACAATTTAATTAACAATATTTTACCCTACTACGTCAATTTTTTCCCAAACACACATCTATGATATTTCAACACGTGAAAGAAATAATCTGTATATATCCAGATTCAAACATGAATTTGCAAAAAAATGCATACGACAGAACATAGTAGAGACAGTTAACAATACACCAAGTATTATCATTAATAAAATTTACACCCACAGTCTATATGGTTTTTCAACATACACAACAAATGTTTTTAATTAAAATTATGAATCCCGTTGTCGTATTCATAATTGCTTTATTTGTAATTCGTAATACGTGTTGAAATGTACACCTAAGTATCCATATGTACGTCAATGTGTACACGAGTACAATCAGTCCTTGTATTGTGTATGCATGCTGATACAATGAGTACTTATCAAGTATAAAAACAAGTCATATGCTATTCTGATTTCTGTCATGTAAATTGTGTTATTGTTTATATTTATAAGATGGCTTCTGTGCTAGCGGTATTATATATCTTAATGGTAGTCGCCCTACCTTATCTATTACTTACGTTATTTATTGTATATGTATCGTATTTATAGGTCAAATAAATTGATTCTGAGTTCTGAGTTGTGTGATTTGTGGTCCATTGGAGTTGACGTGCGGCACTCAATTAAGGTTGTTAATGATCTCTAATACAGTTTGTTAAACTTGATAATGTGCCAAACACTAACGCCAGAACTGACGTCGACTCCAAAATCGACGCCTAACAAAACTGCAATAGCAAACTACCAGAGAACGGTTCTACGTTCGACTCCTATAAGAGATAAAAGTCGGTCCTTTATAGTGTGAAATGGGTGCGCATCTAACTATAATCGACCTAGTGTTTGTATATTAACGTTTGCCTCGTAGACAGCTTGAACCCCGAGTGCCAAACTTTCAGGGATTAAACAACGACCCCCCAGAGTAGGATGTAATACCCACATCTGTTCAAAATACCCCATATATGTCAATATACTTTTATGGGGTAAATCAGTTCGTTCCTTAACGGTCCTGTCTTTAAAACATAATGTGCGCGTAAAACGTAAAGCCTAACGTAACAATTGCAGGAACCATTTGCGCGCAGCATAAACTTCGAGAAGCGGCTCCTGCGTCATAGACTTAGCATCTTGGAGTAGACACAGATACAACAATACGTATGTCAACCATCATACCAATAGCATAGCAATACGAATATTTGACAATTCTACAGTATCACGACTAGGGCCTATCGTGACGTGAACTTTATATTTTCTCCGACCTTCGTCATTTTGAACAAACAGCGAGTATTTGTGAACGTGTTATGTTGTTTATGTAACGATGCTCTGTGTTTTCTGACATTTTGTAAGTATTACTTTCACGACTGTGTTCTACCAAGGCAATGCGTCAGATGACGTGTATTTTTGCTCATAAAAAGTTAAGCGCCCACAGGTAACAATGAAAATACATAGACCCAAGGAGTAAAACTTTCCACAGCCTAGATATTGGCCCTGGCAATCGCTGTAGTTGTCAACAAACGAATCGTAGTTAGCTATTTTCCAAATTCTTCAAAGTGCTGCTAATCACGAGTTGACCTCTGACCGGAAAGCAATAGCTTGGACGTAGTACTCAACATCTCGACGTTGGTGTTCAGCACTTAATTCAGTTAAATTCTGATAATGATAAAACAAATCTAAGCACACAGTATATAAATGGTGAATGAGAACATTATTGAATGTGCTTGTTTAGACCAAAACCAGCGCCTTTTAACTGGTTTATCGATATAGAAAGACGGCATTTCTTGCACATCGAAAGCAAATGTGGCGCACGGAGTCGCGAATATCGTACGATTTCGACGATGTCTTAAGATATAGCGCAAATTTACTTTATATTGGTGAAAATAAGTAGGCAGACAATCCGATAGACAATTTAATGTGTCTGGATATGCTGATTAAGGTATTATTTGCCTATGAAGTATGTGTATACATGTATACTTTAAATAAGTATTAACCTTCACAATGTGATCCAGTCAAACCCGCTGGGCAATTGCACTTATAGGTAGACCCAGTCTGTTCGCAACTTCCTTCGTTATCACACGGATTGCTCGAACATGGTGCAATCGAACGTTGTGTGTGAATAAAACTGAGGTAATCTTCGTCAACATAAAATATTAATGTTAAGTCTTAAAGACTGCTAGCTTCCGGTGTCTAGGTTCCTGGATACGCAGTACAAGCAAAGTTCACCAGCGCATTGACCTTGCCTGGCAAGCATGTAACTAGCTAGACCGTGTATGGAAGGCAAACACAACAAGAATGCTTAAACTGCCAAATTTCAGTGCCACCGTTGAAAGTATATCGTTTACGGAGCAGATACTCAGACCCTCGCAAAATAACTGGAAATAAAACTAGACGGGATTTACACCAGAATGTTAAGAAAGTGCCTAAATATCCGTTGGAGCAATAGGTTTATAAACTAAGAACTCTATGGACATGCAGACAAACTCACAAACAAAATTAGTAGGAGGCACCTACAACTAGGTGGCCATTGTTATCGTAACACCGAAGAACCAGTGTCGATATTCATCCTGTGGGCATCCACTCATGTCAAGAAAAACAGAGGGAAACAGAAGATAACATACACCAAGCAGATCTGCGAAAACCTTGATGTTGAAGTGATAGACCATCCATACCTGATGAACGAAAGACCCATATGAAACGGGCCGACCGATAATGATGATGATTGAAATTAATATTAAGCAAAATTAATAGTCACAAACACATGGCAATGATACTAATTCAGTTTAATGATTTTAATGCTGGATTAAAAAATATTATTAATTCTTGCGGAACTAGCTAGCTAATCAAAATACACACACTGTCAATTGTACAAATGGTTGGATATGGTAACAATAATATAAGAAAAAGTTACAATACCATAAACAATACAGGGAATATATGAACCAGGGTCAACTAGGTAACAACACGTTATGCGTGTGGCAGTGGCCTACCTGACAGTGTCAACTAGGTAACAACACGTTATGCGTGTGGCAGTGGCCTACCTGACAGTGTCAACTAGGTAACAACACGTTATGCGTGTGGCAGTGGCCTACCTGACAGTGGGTGGTATTGGCGTTCAAATGAACATATTGTTTGCTAAGCAAATTATTTGTAATATTTTGAATAAACAAACTTATACCTGGTATATCATACCACATTGTGATCAAATTAGGCACTCTGCTGAGAACTGTATACTGCGCTATATAGGAACTTTCGCTTGATAATTAAGGCATAAATCAAATATATATATCATAACTTATGTTAACTACAAATTGCTGTTTTGATGAAAGAACCGTTATTTGAGATAGTCAACTTTTAGTAATGCAACACACATGTAAAATGTTTATATAAATTACAGAAATATACCATATGGGCCATTCTCGCAAAAACTGCTCGGTAACGGTGAAGAAATAATAAAAAGTTTGTCAAAAATAAAATTAATGTTTAACTTTTGTGTTTTAATGAATACTATACCGGACGGTGAAGTGGACGAGAGGAGTGCCGTATTTGATCCATCACCAGTCGGTGCTAAGACAAAAGAAAACAATCCTTCAGTAGTGGTGCATTTTGCACTAAAATGAAAGTTGCAAAAGTAATATCTATATTGAACTCTGATGAACATATGTTTTGCTAACAATATGCCTGTTTCTCTACAGTTAGGGCAGACTAGATAAATTTATAGGAAAGTACGACATTTTAAGAAGCGGTCTACCAAAGCCAGTTAGTGCCACCTGAAACAATATTTTTTAGTTTGGTCTATTTCGTAACTACAAGACAGACAATCCGACAGACAATTTATGGATATGCTGACTAAGGTAATATTTGTCTGTGAATGTGTACTTTGAATAGGCATTAGCCTTCGCAATGCGATCCAGTCCAATTCGCTGGGAAGTTGCACTTACATCCAGTGTGTTACCAACTTCCTCCGTTCTTACACGGATACATATTGAAAGATAAATAGAATACAATGTGTTACTCCAAATCTTTCCATACATATTTATTGAACATCTGGTAAGCAAATATAGTCATGAACACATGTCAACGATACTAACTTATTTTAATATGGTTTTAATGCTGGATTAAAAATATAAAATAGGTCATCGTTTCAAATAAGTTATAATGTTTATTCCAGCGGAACTAGTTAGCTACTCAACACACATACATTGTCAATTACATATAGTTGGATGTGAATAATAATGTAGTAATAATAGTAATAATAAAGTTACCATTGTATAAAAAGACAGGGAAATATGAAATAGTCTCATCAGGATAACAATACTTCACGGGTGTTAAATTAGGTGGTAGCAAAGTTCAAATAATAACACATAGTATTTGTTAAACAAATTATTTGCAATATGTCATAGACGCCATCTTATACCTGCTCACATACCACATTGTGTTCAAATTTGACTCTCTACTATTGAGATAGAAAACAACTATGTATCATAACTTATGTTAAATCCATATGTTGTGTTGATCAAATAAATTATCTAAATTACAGACATACTATATATTATATTTGTGGATGTCAACAACAATGCTATCTGAGGGACCAGAATTTGCACAGAGAACAGCACACTTTTTGATTAAAGCCAATCAATATCTAACCACCAATATGTGGGACTCAGTGCACTGGAATGTGAGCTATCTTATTATTATTTAATTGAAATCGCACCCGTATTTTGCACACAAAATGCTGTTTAAAAAAAACAACATAAAATGAAGTTAAACACACATATTATTTTTTTATGTTTATAAATGTATACATTTATACTGACAACAAATGCAAAACAAGTATACTAGTAATTATCCAGAACATAAGATCAGAGAAATATCGATCGTTGTTATGAATGTTATTTACTAACTAACAAATTAGTATTAATCAAGTGTAAACAAACCAATGTATTAAAACAATCCATCGGTTAAACAGTGAAAATCGTTTGATATTCTCTTTGACTTGAGACGTTTGCAAAGACACGTTTTCAACTTGCACTCCTGCACTTGATGTGTTGATAACCTGCGTTGCATACATTAATTGCAGAGACACGTTTTCAACTTGCACTCCTGCACTTGATGTGTTGATAACCTGCGTTGTTTACATTAATTGCAGAGACACGTTTCCAACTTGCACTCCTGCACTTGATGTGTTGATAACCTGCGTTGCTTACATTAATTGTGCTATGTGCATAACCACATTTGAAATTGAACAAGAATTATTTTATTATATTGAACAATATATGTGGTACACTAGTATAATTTGCAACCCTGAAGATTAAATGATTTTTGAAGATGTGGGCCATTGTGCAAATGTCATGTGTCACCGTTCCGCTATAAGAACTTGATAGCTTGATGACAAAGCCGAACGTTGTTGACTTCGCTTCACATATGGCCTGTATTAACATTCTTAACCCGTGGTGTGCGTCATAATAGTACTTAATAATTTGTTAGTTTGATTTATTCAATATACAAGTGTAATCTTGCAAATACATAAACAATACATACAGCGTGCATTAGATGTATAAGGATAACACAATACAGCGGTAACACTTGTTTCCACCGTGGTCCTTAGAATAAAGACGTTAAACGTTGACAAACGCATACAAATCGAAACACAGATGTTTCGAACTAACCGAAATCTGTAAGAACGATCTTCATACAGGCGTCGCCGTATGTTTCGGATATCTGCTTGGCACGTCAGTGTGGTCTCAGCCTGTTGGAGGACGGCTTTATTCATTTTTACGGTGTTTGTGCACGTGGTTTCTAGGTTTCGGTTTGCGCCTGTTGCATTGTTGCAGTTCTCATAAAAATAACGGTTACCGTTTCATTTTATGCTGCCCAATGTGCGTGTGTGCGCGTGTGCGTGTGTGCGCGTGTGCGTGTGAGTGCATTCATGCTTGCGTGCAATTTGGCTGAAGATTATGTTTGTTTGATATTGATGACACAGGCACACACACGCAAACACACGCACACACACTCACACACACGCGCAAACGCGCGCACACGTTCGCACACGCACACACACGCACGCACACGAAAATAAACGCACACACGCACACACGCACGCACGCACGCACATGTATACATATATATATATATATATATATAAACATCTCAGTCGATGTCGTCTGCGATAAACCACCAAATCGTGCAAGACTTTAATCAGATGCAATAACTTTAACTAGTTATATATAATATCTATACACGTTGAATTTCCACTGTGTGTCATTTGTTATTCAAGTTCATTAAGGAAACATTTCCTGTGGAAGCGTCGAAAGCAAAGACGTTAGCTTCTTATCACATTTCCACTCGAAATCCCCACCACACGTGTTATGCGGATTGTATTGATGGAACATTCTGCCAATTCTCCTTGTTTATACCTCAGCAATTATTGTCATGACGGAATCATTTTTGCAAGGTGGGTTCAGCCTCCATGTGAAATTGGTTGCCGGGCGAGACGTCACCGAACATACTGCACTGATGTACCTGTCACTGGAAATGTCGTCCTTTTTTAACTCTTCGCAGTTCAACTCTTCGCAGTTTGTGTAGGTTTCTGTACCCACAGTGATCTCGTGGTCGTGGTGTTTTACTGCGGTTGAAAACATTTGTATTACGTTTGGCACGACAGATTCTCCACCTCTACGGTCTAGTTCATAAACTGCTACTGACATCATCATCATCAGCAGCAGCAGCAGAAGAAGAAAAAGCAGCAGCAGAAACAGCAGCTGTATGACAAAAACATTTAGCATGAGCAACAAACACTCAAATATCTACATTTTAAAAAGTGGTCAATTGGTAGATGAGAGGCCAATGATCGAAGGAGGCAACTGCACTTAGAAGGAGGCGAGTGAACATCGGCACCTAGGAGGAGATGTAACTCAAAAGTCAGCGTATTAATATATAGTTACTAACAACCAGCTTACACCCAATCGTGGTCCAACAAACCACGCGTAACAGTTATGGGGAATGACAATTTCGAGTTTTTGCTTGTCTAATTTCTCGTGTGTGCAACGTTTTTATCTTGTTTTAGTAAAATCATCTAGCTACTGCTTAATTAATTCCTGCCTGCAATTAATTCACGAGATTCTCAAAATTGAAATTATCACGGTTTTCCGTGTTGACATTATCGACATTTCATACTCTACATAAACCACGTCATCGATAAATTCAGTGCGTTGGAGGCTAACGAGGCCTCGGTAATGTCGGTCCGGCAGTTGACTTTGGCCAGTTACAAGATGCAACGGCCAAAGTAAATACCTTCGACCATCTAAACAAACGTATAGTCTTCTTGTTTAACAGACTGGGGTATTATTTAAATTATCCACACATATTTGGACACGAAAGAACCGAATTCGCAATGGGATAAACCAGGTGACGAGTAGCATTAAACTCGTAATTTCTGTTGTCGCCAATGACAACATTTCTCGGTAATTTCGTCTACTTTTCTCGTATTTGCAGCCAACTCGTAACTAAATAATGAATTATCAACGACACGGCAAAATGACTCGTCCTTCAGTCGTCGCGTCTAGCAGTTGTTGGTCGTTGGACGTTGATTGACGGTAACACATCTCTGTCAACACTATTTCGTAACGCTGCTAATGTCGACATAAAACTCGAAATTGTCGTGAAACGAGCCGCGATCACTATAATTAATGCCATCAAACAATGCCTTAATTGTCGATTCCAGTGGAATATTTAAGTAGTTAGACGTTCTCAAGGTAGGGGCACAAGTTCAGCATACTAGTGGTGGTAATTGCTGCAATTGTTTGGATGTTCCGTGAGTAAGTGGCTGGGTGTAGGGTAGTGCGCTGTCTCGTATGTTGGTTTCTTTTACCCCTTAACAAGCTGAGTTATATTTTATATGCATGAATAACTGTTATACTTATAGTGCCATATCGTGCACCATGCGGACGCAACATTTTTACAAATTACAGCTACAGAGCAAATCCGTCTGTACCGGCTATGGATATAAACGTGCCATAGCAGACATAACACAACTTACATAACTGAAAATGGTCTTAAGTCAGCTGAGATATATAATTCAATATGCTAACAAACAGCCAATATATATGAGCAACCGAGCAACGGAAACAAAAATGTTGTTTCCAGTTCGGCGACCGCAACACTGGGAAGAGTAGGACTCCGTGATGTCAGGCTTTCTATCACAATGGCGCTGTCCGTGCAATTTAGAGCATGTGACTTCAAAACTGTTATTACAGTAGACTAGTGGCAAAACATTCTTGATTACAGTTGCCAATTGTCATTGTTTAATTACTCTTTTAGAGGCACACACTGATAGCTTAGCCAGATACCACACACTCTGGTAGCTTAGCCAGATACCACACACTCTGATAGCTTAGCCAGATACCGCACTCTCTGGTAGCTTAGCCAGATACCACACACTCTGATAGCTTAGCTAGATACCACACACTCTGATAGCTTAGCCAGATACCACACACTGTGATAGCTTAGCCAGATACCACACACACTGATAGCTTAGCCAGATACCACACACACTGATAGCTTAGCCAGATACCACACACTGTGATAGCTTAGCCAGATACCACACACACTGATAGCTTAGCCAGATACCACACACTGTGATAGCTTAGCCAGATACCACACACACTGATAGCTTAGCCAGATACCACACACTGTGATAGCTTAGCCAGATACCACACACACTGATAGCTTAGCCAGATACCACACACTCTGATAGCTTAGCCAGATACCACACACACTGATAGCTTAGCCAGATACCACACACTGTGATAGCTTAGCCAGATACCACACACACTGATAGCTTAGCCAGATACCACACACTGTGATAGCTTAGCCAGATACCACACACACTGATAGCTTAGCCAGATACCACACACTCTGATAGCTTAGCCAGATATCACACACTCTGATAGCTTAGCCAGATACCACACACTCTGATAGCTTAGCCAGATACCACACACTCTGGTAGCTTAGCCAGATACCACACACTGATAGCTTAGCCAGATACCACACACTCTGATAGCTTAGCCAGATACCACACACTCTGATAGCTTAGCCAGATACCACACACACTGATAGCTTAGCCAGATACCACACATTCTGATAGCTTAGCCAGATACCACACACTCTGATAGCTTAGCCAGATACCACACACTCTGGTAGCTTAGCCAGATACCACAAGCTCTGATAGCTTAGCCAGATACCAATGATATGTTTATATGCGTCACTCGCACATGTAATTGAGTTTGTACTGATCCTTAGAAGGGACGGAGTGCAATTGGAGGTTTTGGTGAGGTCCCAAGGGGGGAATTTGAGATTTTTGGTGAGCCTCAGCCACCCGAATATTCACCCGGTTCCGACACCAATGATTGCAGTATTTAGCTTTGCCAGTATGTAGCATTTAGTAGAGCGGCCAAGGGATGTAATTGTGCACTTTTTGACAAAAGCATGAAAATTGGCATACATGTAGTTTATGATATATTGATTCATTTAATGCTAGGTAGCCATCGCTATCGACATAGTACCAAGCCGCCCTCTTGAGTTTTAAAATAGCCGCCACGGAAATCAATTATCCCGGATATCCCAGCTTCTAAGCAGCATAAAACAAGTTCTTTGTGTCTAACCCAACATTTCCAGGATCAAGGAATACATTTCTGTCATGTGTAGTATCTAAGGATAACGGCCATATCGAAATTCAAGATGACCGCCATGGGAATTCATCACCCAAATATATCAGCTTCTAAGCAACATACAAGCATGTTCTGTGTCTATCCCAACATTTTCATGGTCAAGCAATCCATTTTGTACTATATGCTATATCCTCAGGTGACGGCCATATTGAAATTCAAGATGGCTGCCATGCATATACGTTTTACGAACATGATCTTAGTGCAACTTAAGGTTGTGAAATCAATATGTGGTTCATATATGAATACATACATGTTCACTAGTTTGTCAGTTGTTGCTGGCAGTTGTTGCTGAGGTATATTCTCAACTATGAGATAAGATACATTGCAAATACTGGTGACGAAAAATATATCATTGATTAACAATGGACAAGACAAATGGTTAAATGTTGAGTTCACGCCAGCGATATGGAATACTTACTCAACACGTCTTGAGGTTTACTGGCAACTTATGAATGGATAATTATTGTGTTGAAACCACAACCTGTTTTCTCCGCAATAACACTAGGCCGGTGTCACGATCAAGTCAATCACCCACAAATTGTAGCGGTTGTGCTATCAGTTTGACACAACATCCGCAACCCTTGGAGAGGTGCGTGGTGGCAGGGCCAGATATACCAGGCATAGGTGGAGTTGGAAGATAGTGTTCACACTGCCATTAAAAAAACTCAACAAAACATTATTTACCACACTCTGGCATACAAAACAACTTTACTAAATAAACGTAATATTCAGCGTCAACATTTAAAGTTAGTGTAACCCAATCGATGAACGTCGCGCATATATACTGCTTCCGAGTACAAACTTAGTCATGGACAAAACTATGTAATGCAAACGGTATACACTGCTAAGGACACCTGAAAATATAGTAGAGCAGATATGCAGACGAAGCGACTGAAAAGCTCCAACTATGATAAGGATCACAATCAGGTCATCGCAGGTTGCTCTACATCTCAAAACAAAATTTTTTGGATGATGATGATGATGATGCTATATTCCACATGCTTTTCCAGACGCCGATGAACAGTTGACGATGATGTCCAGCAACAGCTTTCTATGAGAGATCGAGAACGAGGCTTGGCGCGAGCAGTACGATTTTCATAAGGGCTAGAAAAAAACAGTTTTTGCGTTAATAAAATCAAATATCTTCAATCCCAAACAAAAGTACTATGCCGAGAGAACGTACAGAGAGCAGTAAAATGCTAGATGGATGTGAAAATATTCAAGAAAATGTCACACCAAAACCCGTATCCAGGGAAGCCTTGGGAGAAAAGCAAAGAGATGCCCGGATGAAGCAAAATAAAGTAAACATTGACGACGAATGCAGCCAAACAAGTAAGGCAGAGCAGACAGGTAGGGCAAAAGGGACAGAGAAAACATCCGGTAAGTCCCATTTACCTACTGAATCACAGGACAAGGCACATACAAACAAGGGCAAAGCAACAAAAAGAAAGGGATCTATTCCGGCTTCGCGGGGTAAACAACGGCCCGAACGGGGTAGCGTTACGGAACTAACTCACAATGACATCGCCCGGCATAGTGACGATGATATAACAACATGTAAAGCATGCAATATCGATTTCACTGATGACGATGACAAACTGTTAATGTGTAAAAGATGTCTAGGATGGTTTTGTGCTAAATGTATAGATATGGATGAAACAGAGTATAATTACATGAGGAAAAGGAAGAACACGCACTGGTTCTGTGACGGTTGTGACAAAAATGCATTGACTGCTGTGAGAACTGATAGAACAATTGAACAGGAATGTGAAGCATACCTGTCAAAATACTCTGAGAGACTAAGCATTGCTGAAACCAAAATAAACACAAAAGCAGACAAGAAGACTGTAGAAGATCTGTCCATGAAGGTCTCAGTACTGGCGGCAAATGTAGAACAACTGTCAAACAGCACAGCCACAGGTACATCCCTTGTTCATCATCCCATGAGCCCAAACAGCCAGACAGAAGCAATCAGTGCAGAGGTAAATAAAGTGGTGGATGAGTATAGAGACAGGGAATGCAGAAAATATAATGTGATCGTTCACAATATGAAAGAATCAATCTCAGCCAACACAGAAGAGAGAAAACATCATGATATGATGTCAGTAGCAGATCTAGCAGCATGTATTGGCATCACAGACTTTACAGTGAAAGAAGTCATTAGACTGGGTAAAAGAACAGAAAACAGAGACAGACTACTAAAAGTGACAGTCGACACCGTTGCCAAGAAGAGATCCCTGCTATCAAATGCTTCTAAAGTTCGAGAGATCACCGAAAATGCTGCCTTCAAGAAAGTGTTCATAAAACCTGACCTCACGTTTCAAGAACGAGAAAAGAACAGGAAATTGCGTGCTGAACTTGCCACAAGAAAGCATGAAGGTGAGACAGATCTTTTCATAAAAAATGGTCTCATCATCCAAAAAGAAAGAAGACCAAACAACAACCAAGATGTTCCACATGGTACAGCCAGACATGCAACACCACAATCAGAATGGGCAAGTAGCACTTCTGGAAACATGGGCAACACAACAACCCATGACCGAAGATCCACACATCAGGAAGCCAACCATCAGCCCTTTCGAGGAGCCCCCGAAGACGAAGGGAATACTTAATAAAAAAAATGATGTTCCAAACCCTCAACACATGCACAATTTGTTTACCAAAGCACCACAAGCACAAGGAGAGGAAAAAAATGCACAAGTTATTGATAGCGAAGCACAGCACATAGACTGCAAAAAGACACTGAAATGTTGGTCAACAAATGCTGACACACTAACTAACAAAATGGATGAGCTGAAGACATTAATTGCTAATGAGATGCCAGATATTATCACGGTAACCGAAGTCTGCCCAAAAGCCAGTGACATAACACTAACAAAACAAATGATTGACATAGATGGCTATGATGCTTTCCCAAACACCCTGGAAGGTAGAGGGGTTGTAATTTATGTGAGAAAGTGGTTGAGAGCTATTCCAGAAGAGACCCTTACAGATGACATCTTCAATGAATCTGCCTGGTGTACAGTCAATCTAAAAAACAAGGACAAACTACTGATAGGGGTAGTATGCCGTAGTCCTAACAGTGACTCTGAAAACAACGATACACTCCTTCAGTTGATCAAAACAGCCTGCAACAGTCGAGGTGTGACACATATCCTAATAACCGGAGACTTTAAAATGAAATACATTGATTGGGAGACATGGACAGTACCAGAACATTACACGTTAGAAACGGAACTACTTGAAACCCTGAGTGACTGCTTTCTACATCAACATGTCAATTTCCCCACCAGGTATCGACATAATCAAGAACCATCACTTCTTGATCTGATAATCACCAATGATGAAAATATGGCACAAAACATAAAACAGAAGCCAGCTCTAGGGAAAAGTGACCACATAATCATTGAGACAGAATGTCACTGCTACTGTGATACAATGAGTGAAGAGAAGGCAAGTTACCAGTTTGAGAAAGGCAACTACACTGACATCAAGCGCAAACTCAGAGAAATAAACTGGAAGGAGACTCTGAATAACCTAAGTGTGGACAAGATGTGGCAAGAACTGAACAGCACATTATCAGACCTGGTTGATAAACACATACCAAAGAAACAGACAGTAACAGAAAAGAGAGTTAAGCCTTTGTGGATGAACAGCGATGCAATGAGGAAAGTGAAAAAGAAGTACAACAGTTGGAACAGGTACACTGAGACAAAACAGTACAGAGACTATGTTGAATACACACGTGTGAGAAACATTGCGACCAGTGCTGTAAGGAAAGCTAGAAAAGACTTTGAACGGAAGTTTGCGACAGAGGTCAGCAAAAACCTCAAGGTGTTCTGGCGTTATGTCCAAGATGGAAGAAAGTTTAGATCTGCCATGGGTGAAATTGACTTGGATGATGGCACAACAGCAAAGACAGACCAAGAGAAAGCAGACACACTAAACAAATTTTTCACAAGTGCGTTCTCACATGAAGATCTGACGGAAATTCCGACACTCGAAGACAGACATAATGGAAACCTGCTGATCAGCATTGAAATCACAGCAGAAGAAGTCCTGGCTAAATTAACCAACTTAAAAACAAACAAGTCACCTGGTCCAGACAGATGTCACCCGTACGTTCTACATGAACTGATAAATGAACTGGTGGAGCCCCTCCTTTTGATCTTCAACAGGTCATTGAAGGATGGAGTGCTCCCAGCTCAATGGAAGACAGCACACGTAACAGCCTTCCACAAGAAGAACTCAAAAAGATATGCTTCCAACTACCGGCCAATCAGTTTGACATGCATAGCATGTAAGATTATGGAAAGCATTATTCGAGACCATCTCCTGACTCATATGACTATGAACAACATGTTCCACAAAGATCAGCATGGATTTAGACCAGGCAGGTCATGCACCACCCAACTCCTAGAAGTCATGGAGAATTGGACTACCACCATTGACTCGGGCGGATGTGTAGACACAATATATCTTGACTTTGCGAAAGCCTTCGATACGGTGCCACACAAAAGACTAGCAAAAAAACTAACTGCGTATGGCATCCAAGGAGAAGTGGCAGCGTGGATCGCAGCTTTCATAACGGGACGAAGACAAAGGGTAGTAGTAAATGGAAAGCTATCAGATTGGGCAGAGGTCACAAGTGGCATACCTCAGGGAAGTGTCCTTGGCCCCATTCTATTTATCCTGTTCATCAACGATCTACCAGATGGTATAAACAGTGGACTCAAGATCTTCGCCGATGATACAAAAATATATCGAGATGTAAGGTGTGAAATGGACAAAAAGCTATTACAAGAAGACATTAACAAACTAACATCGTGGTCAGAGAAATGGCAGTTACATTTCAATCCATCAAAATGCAAACATCTGACTTTTGGCAAGCCGAAGGTTAACACCACATACACGATGACAAGTAAAGATTGGGAAGTGTCAGAAATCGACAGCACATCAGAAACAGAAAAAGATCTCGGTGTAACGTTCGACAGATCCCTAAAATTCCGACAGCATATTAGCACCATTGCAAAGAAGGCAAACCAGATGACAGGCCTCATCAAACACACGTTTAAACATCTGGACAGTAGCAGCTTCCGATTATTATATACAGCGCTAGTGAGACCACATCTCGACTATGCTGACTCCATCTGGAACCCGCACTACGCCGTAGACATCAACACCCTTGAAAGAGCACAACGGAGAGCATCCAAGCTGGTCCCAGAAATAAGAAACTTGAACTATGAAGACAGGCTGAAACATCTTAACTTACCAAGTCTGGCATACCGAAGAAGAAGAGGAGACCTGATCCAAGTCTACAGAATTATCAATGGCATCGACGACATCAATCAAGAGGACTTCTTCAAGATCACAACAAACCGCACACGAGGCCACAAAAAAAATTGTATAAGACACCAAGCAGACTTGATATTAGGAAACACTCCTTCTCACAACGCATCTTCCTAGACTGGAACAACCTTTCTCAGCAAACAGTGAACGCTGAAAACATCCTCTCCTTCAAAACAAAACTCGACAAAGAATTGAAGATGGACAGGTTTAAATTTTAATAAAAGCACAAAATAACAAGACAAGCCACGTTCTCAATACCAAAATACGATGCATAAAGGCGGGTGTACACAAGGCTGTTGTGCCTTACTTTAAAACCCGAAGATCCAGGCAAGTTATCCAGGCAAGTTATGGTCATGATGTGTCTCTTGTGGACACCGCTAGGGGTATCATAACAGGTCGCCCTTATGATGGAGTAGGTTTTCCATGGAAATACCGTTAGATGCCAGTATATCAATGATTGATTCGGATTATGCCTGGCTATGTTGTATAAAAATCCGTGATGGTATGAAAGAATACTTTCTTATCAATGCATATTTACCATTTGAAAGTTATGAAAATAGGGATAACTTTAATGACCGTTTAGCTAACCTTAACGTGTTCATTGAAAGTATCAATAGTACCTGTATTATTGTTGTGGGGGACTTCAATGTTAATCATGCTCAACAAACTATGTTTGGTGAAATTCTACAGAGCTACTGCACTGTCAATAGCCTCATAATTGTAGATGTGGAGCACCTCCCCGGAGATACATATACATATGTAAGCCCAGCGTGGAGCACTACCTCTTGGTTAGATCATATCATATGTACTTTTGATGCAAAAGACTGCATTACTGATATAAACGTTATGTATGCATGTATTCTGTCTGATCCAGTGTTATATACAATTACACTCAGTGAGTTGCCTGAATATGAGGGTAGTACGATAAATGAATCAAATCCGCGTATACAGGGGGATAATCTCTCATCCAGTGAGTTAGAATACTATGCAAGATGTACCTGTGAGGGTTTGTGAAATAGTGCAATCCCTGAAGGGATTAAATGTTCTAACGCGAACTGACATAATCATAGCCATACTGCAGACCTCGACACATTTTATGATGAGATCATTATAGCATTATTAAAATCAGGTGAACAAATGTTAAAGCAAGTATCTGGAAAGAGGAAACCGTTTACACCTGGTTGGAACGACCATGTAAAGGATTTACACATGGCAGCTACAGATGCATCTCTTTTGTGGAAGGACATTGGCAAACCCAGAATGGCTGCTATTTATGACGTTATGCGGCAGGCTAGGTCCAAATTCAAACATGCACTTAGATTATGTAAGAACAACACGAATTCCAATATAGCAGATAAAATTGTTGATAAAATTAGTGAAACAAATGATAGAGATTTCTGGAGGGAAATCAAAAACTAGAGGGAGTTGCAGCAAGGAATTTTTTGCTGATCTCTGTCAGGAGCATGCCGTCTTTGACCAAGGTATGAGGGTGAACGTTAATGAAATTAATGAAATTATCAAAGATTTATCTTGCAATAAGTCACCTGGTTTAGACGGCATAACCAGCGAGCATATGAAATTGGCGGATCGACAGCTGTCAGTTTTATTGGTTCTATTGATGTCGACTATACTTACACACGGCTACGTACCGGGAAATATGTCGACTATACTTACACACGGCTACGTACCGAGAAATATGCAAAAATATGTCATTGTTCCCATTATTAAGGATAAAAATAAACGTGTCAGCGACAGAGATAACTATAGACCGATATATCTGTCTAATGTGTTCACAAAAATAGTGGAAAAAATACTGTATAATTGGATGCAAAGTCATCTACGAACTACAAGTAACCAATTTGGGTTCAAACCCAAGCACTGAACAGAAATGTGTGTATTTGTGTTGAAGGAGCTCCTTCGATATTACACTAATCATGGGTCATGCATGTATGTTGCCTTCCTTGATGCCTCCAAGGCATTTGACAGGGTGAATCACACACAATTATTTACGAAGCTAATTAAGCTTGGACTGCCTAAATATTTAATTAAAGTGATATGTCATTGGTACTGTAATCAGACTATGTGTGTTAAATGGGGTTCGGTATTTTCCAACTTCTTCTCTGTGACTAATGGAGTTAGACAAGGAGGTATGCTATCTTCTTTCCTATTTAATTTATACATGAATGATTTGAGTTTGCTACTGATGAAACTACCCATCGGATGCTATTGTGGCGATACAACTGTTAATCACCTCATGTATGCTTATGACATTGTACTATTGGTCCCATCGGCTAAGGGGTTGCAAAGACTGCTAGATGAATCATACAATTATGGATGTGACAACGACATATTGTTTGACAGAGTAAAGTCGCAGATAATGTTTATTGATACAAGAAAAAACGGTTTTGAAGTAGCTCTTAAGCTTGGCCATATGATCTGTGATGATCTGTTGGATGAAATGGACATGAAATCCAAAGAAAGGAGTCTGTATGGCAGAAGAAATATTCTACTCAGAAAATTTCACTTTTGTTCAGTGAAGGTGAAGAACAAACTGTTCACATCCTACTGTAGTAATGTGTATTTATGTTTCTCGTGGGCTAATTATAGAAAAGCCGCTATGCAGCACTTTATTGTTTCCGATAATAATGCATTTATAATTATGCACAGCCTAACTATGAGGTGCAGTGCTAGCCTAATGTTTGTTAGTTCTGACACGGACTGTTGCAATACTAGATTTAGAAAATGCATGTACAGTCTTATGAGCAGAATATCTGCATCGACGAACAACATTGTTGAGAGTATTGTATACAGCGATGTTTATAAGACCTCTGTATTACTCAGGAAATGTATTAATGCAATATTTACACTATAATATACTTTAAATTTTTAAATTTTTACTATGGACATAATGCATATTACATGTACGCTTTTTTGTTTGAAATAAAGGATGATTGATTGAGTGATTGATTGATTGATTGAATAAGATATAACTGGGGTACCTTCATCCGTGCATACACGAGGAGGTGGAAACTGGCAGGCATACCATGTAGCACATTGTCTTAACCAAGGATTTCCAAAAAAATTATATCTGCAGTGTATACATATGTGGTTATTCTGGCTGTGGGGCAATTACTTGTTGTAGAAATAGATGAGCGTTTTGGTGTTGAAACCCATTTTTCTCCCATTGCAACCCGTGCCATTGTCAACAACTTGTGAAATCGGAAACATTGATGCTACGTCATGTCCTGACTTAGACTGACGTAGTCTCCAGTATTTTTAATCGAGGGAAGGAGTTGGAATAGTTAACATGGACTCCATTCCCCGCTGCTACAGATGTCTTCCTCGCCCTATTATCAAATACAAAAGAAGTCGACTCGTGAGCACTAAATGAGATAGATCATCACCGTAATATACATTAAGACTTCTACATTTAGCAGCGTGTACGAAGCTAGGAAACAGCGGTTTGCCCTGGGTTCTGGCACCACTTGGAATACTCCACCACCAAAACATGCATTGCACCAACATGTAAAAAATGCTGCTTATGAAATTATGTATGTGAGGTCATAACATCTTATGCCAAATACTCTTCTGACTATTCTTGAACACTGTGGTTGGAGTGCAACTGAACTATCACAGGCATCGATGCCATGCCATGACCTAGTGCACTGTGGTAGCAAATCTCAATGAGGCCCAATTGATATATTATTTTCCATCAATGTGTACGTTGTAAGGTATAGTATGGTTGATGACATAACTGACTGGCAACAGTCTGAAAAGTTATAATTGTGAAGACATGTACCATAAACCAGATGTGGATTCCTAAACCCAAAGACCTTCAGATCATATTCCTAGAACGCATATATTCATGACAGCCATCTTGATATTCCGTGTGACCATCAGTTGATAGCTGTAGCCCATTTACATCCATTGACACGTGTATTACCAGATTCAACACAAAGAGTATGTTTTGTTTTACACGAATGCTGAATTAATCCAAAATATATGATTCTGGATGTTGAATTTCAATATGTCTGTCATCAAACTGGAGATACAACACGTGGACAAATGGATTAATTACACCTGAAATGTTGGCATAGACACCAATATCACATTTCCATGTTGTGTAGAAGTTGTGATTTCCATGGCAGACATTTTATATTGCAATATGGCCGTCATCTGAGAATAATGCAAGTGGCACAACAGGATTCACTGACCTTGAAACATATGAACCACATATGGATTCCTCATATTATGTCCACAACCTCAAGAAGGACTAAAATCATATTCATAAAGCTATATTCAGTGTATATGTAGGTATTCATATATGAACCACATATGGACTCCCCAACGTTATTACGCACTAAAATCATGTTCGTAAAACTTATATGCATGGCAACCATCTTGAATTTCAATATGACCGTCATCTAATGATATAGCATATGGCAGAAATGGATTCCTTGATGCTAAAACGTAGGTTTAGACACAAAGAACGTTTTCATAAGTTGCTTAGAAGCTCATATATTTTGGCGAGGAACGTCCGTGGCGGCCATCTTGAATTTATTTCAATATGACCGTCATCTAAGGTTATAGCATATGACAAAAATGGATTCCTTGACCCTGGAAATGTTGGGTTAGACACCAATAACATGTTTTTATGTTGCTTATAAGCTAAAAATCTGGGTAATGGATTTCCGTCGCGGCCATTTTAAAAATCAAGATGGCGGTACCATGTCGATAGCGATGGGTTCCTAGCTTTATATGAATTTTCATATCATAAATTACATATGTGCCAATTTTCATGCTTTGGTCAAAATGTGCACAATTCTTCAAATTTTTGGCTCTTAGCCGCTGTGCTAATTCGCAAAGACGTGAAAACTATTCAACATTTTTATGTAAATGCAGCGTACCAATGGTCTATGGATATGTGGGTATAGTAATTCGTGAGGGATGTGTTCCCAACAAATGATATCTTAATAGCCAATGCACATTCTATGTATATATTGTATGTACTGTGTATGTATAATATATACATATATACAGGAGTAATTCTCAAGGGCAACTAATATCTTCTGGTGATAGCCTACATTAATGTACATGTAAATGTAATATTTCATTGTCATGGGACAAACAGTTTTCATGAAAAATGGAGAAACTTATCCATTTTACTCAATACTGCTTTGTCCAACTTTGCGTTTTACAGGATGGTTCCCACTAAGAGACCACAAATATTAATGGTTCATATGGCCTATTAATTGTTCACGGCCGTTCGCAAAAAAACATCAAGGCAGTTCGCCGAATTTACGTCTCTTGGCCGTTCGCCATTAATGAACAAACAAAAATACTTATCATGGCCGTTTGCCAACTATTAATTGTTTATGGCCGCTTGCCAAATTAACGTCTATTGGGCGACACCGTACAAGGGTTCAGTGTCGTATCAGGTTGGGATTTTAGAGCTCACATTCCTGTTAATGTCATTCCCAAAGTGGCTGCACGACAAGCAGTCCAACTTCAGTAAATAAACGTCATTAATTTGGCCAATTTCGATTCTCTGCTACATTGGACTTGTGTTGTCTGTTGAATAAATGCAGCGACATATTTGTAGATCAGATGTCATATGTTAGATTTATCAGACGTGTGCTACGAGCTTCGCAACAAATTGTGTTTTTGTCGGGTTGTATGCGTGCGATGAATATCAAGATTGAGTTTTGCGCAGGCGAGTAAGTGAATCTTCATATACGTGAAGGAATTCACAACTTGCACAGCCAAACACGTGAACACTTGTATATTTACTTCGGGTATTGTACTGCTGTACTGGGAATATCGCTCATCTGGACAATACGGCGCGGAAAATTTCGCCTTCGCTGCCACGGAATCATAGCGTTCACCTGGACACATTGACGACGAACAATAGCAGCGGAAGTGGTGTCCACTCAAGTGCGGTAACGGTAAGCCATTGTTTGTAGCTAAGTACCATAGCTCACCATCATCTACAATAAGTCGCTGGAAGAAGGATCTGTGCCAGATTACTGCCGACATGTTCATGTGACAACTATTTTCAAAAAGGGAGACAGAAAAACTGCCGCCAGCTACATACAATTTTTTTAACCAGTCTTTGCTGTAAACTGCAGGAGCACATCGTGGTCAGCAATACACTGAAGCACCTAGACGAACATAACATGCTCACTGACTGCCAACAACGGGAGCTTGCCCAGCTTTCCTTCTGATTTATTTGTTTTTGTCTTTGTCCGAAGTAGGGTAAATGAGGGACAATGGCTGTGGTGGCCGGGGTTTATCTCCGGGGACCGCTACGGTTGCCGAATTGGCCTAAACCTGATACCTGAAAAAGACAATGACAATTTTTTTTCTCTTCTCTCTCATACTTTTTATCTGTTGTATATTTTCTTTTTGTTCTCTTTTGTTCGTTTCCTTCAACAATAAACCAATCGTTATTTAATGACCAAGATTGATCGGTCAATGTAACATACATATGCAGAGACACTCGCTGGGTGTCAACCAAACCGTGATGCCTAAGGCAAAGCTGTCCAAGACCGGAGCGGGCGCAAGTGGTGCAACCGCGGCCCCTGCTGCTGACATCCACCTAGAAGTAAGCGCCGACGCGGATGAAAGCCAGACCTACAGTACGTTCTTCGAGATGCTCCTGAAAATACAACAATATGCGTATCTGGCGTGCTTGCAACAAGGAGGGTGAACTGTTTGTTTGCGTGAGACAACCACGGCGCTGACCGAACTCCGAGTCAGCATGCAGTACACGCTAACCCAAGTCGAGGAGATCAAAGAGAATCAGTCGGAGGAAAACATTGACGATCTGTCGAAAAAGATGATCGAGTTTGAAGAAATGATCAAGAAAGTCGAGCACGCGATTGACTACCAAGAAAACCAGTCAAGACGCTGTAGTCTACGTTTCGACGGCGTTGCTGCGGTCGACGGCGAGACGTGAGAGCAGACGGAGAAGAGCATGCGCAGGGCTATAACAACCGCCCTTGAATTCCCCGAAGCTCAAGTGCGCGCCATCAACATTTAGCGCGCACACCGAACTGGCTGCACAGGGACGAGAGCCCGGACCATCGTGGTCAAGTTCGAGTCGTTCAAGGACCGCGATCTGGTACTGCAAGAGGCGAAGAAGAAACGGCCTCGTGGCATCTACGTCAACGAGGACTATTCGCAGAGGATCATGGCGAGGCGGAAAGAACTGCTACCAAAAATGATGAAGACCAGGGAAGAGGGCAAAATCGCGTATTTGTTATTTGACAAACTGGTGGTAAGAGATTGACATCATGTCGTAAACCGTGGTTAGACAACCAAGTACATGCTGACTATCCTAACAAACATTATTGTGATCACTTAACCATGGCCTCAGCTACACAACAAAATGACGGGTTAACGCTTACGTATGATACACGTATGGTTATAACGAACACTGTTACGAACACGATATTGATACTGATTGTTTGTTGTATAACGATTTGCCCACTCAGTGTAAATACTACACCCCAGCACAATTTTCAACCAACTTTAGCAGTGCTGGCAAGAACCAGCCAAACAAACTGGGCATGGTACATTTTAATGTCCGGAGTTTAAAAGCTAACTTACCCAAGATTAAAGACACGAATTTGTCGAAAAGGTTACTTCTGCAATGTATAAATGCCAAAGCACGATTGGTGTCTTTATCGACCTAAAAATAGCCTTTGACACAACATACTGCTAAGTAAATTGCATTGCTACGGAATAAGGGGTCTGGCTCTGGATTGGATAAAAAGCTACTTAACCAACCGTAGACAATATATATGCTATAACAACAGTAACTCAGAACAAAAGGAAATCAAGTGTGGAATCCCGCAAGGTTCAATCCTTGGCCCATTATTATTTATTCTGTACATAAATGACATGTGTGAAGTCTCAAAATTGCTTGATATTATTCTGTTTGCTGATGATACAAATATGTTTTATTTCGTTAGTAACACAGATGATGTAAGCACTGATTTTAACAACGAACTTAAAAAACTAGACCTGTGGTTTCGAGTGAACAAAATTATTGCTCAATATGACCAAAACACATTTTATAATGTTTAACAATAACATACAACCTAGAACAGATGTGAATATAGTTTTGAATGGGACAAACATTGAGCAGGTATCTTAACAAAATTTATTGGAGTAACCACTGATGAAAACTTAACATGGTAAGAACACATAAAAATGGTCAAATCAAAAGCAGTTTTGTATAAAACTATGCATGTTCTTGATTGTCAAGCATTACACACATTATATAATTCACTTGTTGAACCACATATGTCACACTGCTGTGAGATCTGGGGAAATACTTATCGATCTAGACTCAGAAAATTAACTCTGTTACAGAAACAAGCTGTACAAATTATTTATAACCTTAATTACCCTGATCATACATCTGTATTTTTCCATCTATCAAATACGCTTAAATATCATGATTTAGTTAAATACAAGACCATGGTTGTACTTTATAATGCATACAATCATTATTTAAATAGTCGTGTTCAAACATTATTTGAACCAACCGCAGCTATACACATACATGATACCAGACAAAGTAAACTGTTCTACGTTAAAAAGACAATCACCACCCTCCGTCTGCTGTCGCTCACCGTCAAGGGTATAAAAACGTTGAACAATTTACCAAATAAATTGACTCAGCTTCTCAGTTTAACGCAATTTAAAAAACATTCTAGTTGTCATTACTTCCTACATATTTGTGAAATGTTAATTGAAGATGATGTTTAGTTAAACCTATGTATTAATAACTCAAGCACTATGGTAACAAGTTTATATATAAGTTGTGAATATTGTTTTGTAATTTATTTATAGTTCGTGTTGTATGTATTCAAATTGTTTAGTTTGAGAAGGGCATAGCAACATATACGACTATGACTTCAGCTATGTCCTTTCAGCAGCAGCAGCAGCAACAGCAGCAGCAGCAGCAGCAGCAGCAGCAGCAGCACACCATATTGAACTAGAACTAAGAAGCCAAGGTGACTCTGGACGTATTAGGAGAGACCTGGAAACCTTTCTCTTTAATCAGGCTTTTTCGTAATTTATTGTCCTTTTAAATACATGCATATTCATCTTAATGTTATATATGGCCTACATAATAATCGAAATGTGTAGTTGTGTTAGCATATGTAACACATGTATTGTAATATTATAACGACTTACGTAATGTATGCTTACATCATGTTTTAGTTTGTAAACACCCCTGAATCTGCTTTGTAGGGATATGTGGTTTATACATAAATTTGATTTGATTTGATTTACTGCGCATGTATTATGTTGTTGTTGTTGAATAACCTTTCATTCAGCCATGTCATTACTTCAATATTTGAACAAACATAAAATAATGTTGAACCAGCCAAAATCAAAATCCTATCGTTTCCTCCGGGTGAAATTAAAACATTCACCGTCTAGAAAACACCTTAAATGGAAACTCTATCAACCCCAGACCGGACCGGGGGTCTACAACATTTCTGCTCCATTCTTACTAAACGTACGGGGATATATATGGATAGATAAACAAACAGCCATCCATACTCTACCCATACTTTATGAAATGGATAACTACATATCTAGCGGGTGATGTCTTCGGAAATAAAATTGAAATCAGCATTTTTGACATTTCTTGTTTATTTTAGTTTGTTCAGAATGATGTAATTTATAACTCACTAGGAAATTGAAACACCTTAATGTTATAACTAAATTATAATGTGTTTATTTTATTTACATGTCAGTAAGAGATAACTACTTACCCTGTACGTACAGCATGACTCCAGTTGATATTGAGTCCACGTATGTTGTCAATTCAGTCAATTGACACAAATATCTGCGTTGGTCTATTACAGCCGTATGGTTTATATACAAGAAGTGTACGCCTTTTGTGGAAGAAGGCCAACTGAGCATACGCCCTCGGGCAGCACAGTAAGGTCCCGAAGCAGTAGGAATAAGGCAGTGATACAGCCACATGTTTTCAAACGGATTGCCAGCGCTTCTGGCGAACCCAAAAATCTGCAAATGTATTATAAAAAACGAACAGAATATGTTCTATATTTTGAAATACTGCTACCTAAAGTAGTAAGACAAAAATAAAAAATGTAGTACATAAAAAAATTGCATTCGCTATAAAACATTTATAATAAATGATTGATGAGTTACATTCCGTAGACACCCTTCTTATGAAATAATATGACGATTGTAAGTGAAACTGTTATACATACCTACATAAACACACATACATACATGCATACTTACATACATACATACGTCTAGTATGTATGTATGTAAGTATTCAAATCCCACTCCAATTATAAAGACTATCCAGTCATATGTATAGATACACACGCGCACCCACAGTTTCAAAATAGATAAAGTAGTTTTCGATAATTTTCTAATATCACATTTATTTTGTTAACCGTGAAGATGTTACACCTTTTCTTTACTAATATTTCTGATCACGTTTTGCTGCTTGATGCGTTTCACGCTATTAATACTATTAATAGTACTAGATAAAACATTTTTTTGGACATTGTTTTACCGTTACCGTAAGCTTTTTGCGAGAATGGCCCATGCATATTATATATACGCGCAGAAGTTTAGAAACTGAAAGTGTTATATATATATATATATATAGTGAAGTCATAAAATATAACATTTTAATTTTCTAAACTTCTGCGCGTTGCCTTTCAGTTATTAAAATGTTGTTGTTAGGGGTAAAACATTACCTTATCTGTTAGGAAAGACAACTTTAGGAAGTTTAATCAAGAGTGACCTCTTCTGTAGCAATTTGAAGGCCTAAAATTGCGAATTTTGGCATAAAAATGTAAAAATATATTACGACAGCAATTCAAAGCTAAAACAAAAAATTCGAGGAATATCTCGAGGCCGCCTTTTATGTTTTATATTTAATATATACCTGTCTACTCTCACCAATTGCTAAATTATTGAGGTGAGAATCTGGCGTAGTTTGACAAGACATTAACATATTAACAATAGACGTTATAAGTCGTGGAACATTTATTTTGGGAAAACTGTGAAAAACATTCCTTATCTGTCACATTTGTATCGCGTCTGTCACACCATATTTTCCAAAAAAAAATAAGAAGGAGAAAAATATGAAAAAATTGTACTTGACCCATTTGCAATTTACATAATTATAAATAATTAATCAGTGGTTTGCAGTTAATTTGTAGCAAACTATTAATAAATGCCGTCCCTCTAAACGTCGCGTCTGTCACACTGTGAATGGCGGACATGTTCTTTGTTACCATGGAAACGGGGGTCTGGGTGAAAAAAAGTTCATTACATTTTTACTCAGTAAGCCCAATTTATACTTTGGGCAGAAAAATTGCACTATGTGCATGAATTAAAAATAAGCCTATCTACCTGTCATGTTTGGTATTAACGCCTACCACTCTAATCTGTATTGTCCCAAATATCACCATTTTACTAACAATTGGCTGACTTGCTAGATATTTTGATTAGGTAGCATTGTTGTTAAAACTAAGCAAGGGCGATAGTCGGGCGGCGTAATCTAAATAAATAAAGCAGCCTAACGTAACGTAATTGATTGTACTTAAATTAGGTCACTACCGGTAATGTTAGCGTTCGTGACAGGATAAATAGTCGGCTAATTGAAATGTGTAACCTAAAGTGTGCTGTAGTACACAGGAAACAGTCTTTATAAAGACTAAGTTAGTTAAGTTATTGAATAAATTCTAATCGGGATATGGCGCCTTGTAAGCGGCAAGTCAAGGCAAAGCGACACTTTGTGTGCGATCACTGTCACAGCTGGGTAGATTTTGCATTGTCCGGCTGTGGGAAGTCATCGGCAGAAACCATGGAGGAAGGATTCACCTTTCAGTGCATTGGGTGTTTGAAGGTGGAGTGTCTGCAGAAGGAGATAGTTAGGTTGACAGATATTGTGAAGGGAATGGAGATTGGAATTAGCAAGGAGGCAGGTCGAATGGAGAGAGACGACAGGGAGAGAGGTGAGAATACTGCAAGACTGAAGGAGAATAGCAGTGGCGAGAAAACTGAGGAAAGGAGATTGAGAGGAGGGAAGGTGATTGGAGGGGAAGACATTGGAAAATCGACAACAGAAAACGTGATAAGCGTGAAGGTGACAGGGAAGAAAGTGACCGTAGAGAAGGAGGGAGGGAAGATGGGACGGGAGAGGAGAGAAGAAAATGAGATTGGACGAAAGATGAAGGGACGAAAGGAAGTGAGAGCAAATGTGATAGAAGAGAAGTCGAAAAAAGGGACGCTCACAGGAGGAAAGGTGACAAGAGAAAATGCGACAGGAAAGAATGGACCGGAAGAGAATGTGACAGGAGAGAAGACGACAGGGGGGAAAGACAACAACCAGACATATGGAAACCGGAGGAGCTACTCAGAGGCAGTGATTGAGGGGGGCAAGGAGAAAAGAGAGAGTGTTTATGGGCGATTCAATTCTGAGAAAAAAAGACAAGACTATATGCGATGGGAAGGACGTTGTTGTATGTCTACCGGGGGCTAGGATAGAGCATGTGACCGAAAGGTTAGAGAAGGTATTGGGGCATCGCAAGGGAGGGTCTATATTAGTACACGTAGGGACAAACAATGCAGACAAGGAGGGAACAACTGGGGTAGTTCAGAAGTACAGACATCTAGTAAGGAAGCTAAAGAAGACAAGAATGGAACAGGTTGTTCTCTCAGGAATTTTGCCAGTAATGGGAGGAAGGGGGGCAACATACAGAAACTGTAAGAGGATGGCGATCAATGCACTAGTTGAGCAGATGTGTGAAGAAGAGGGCGTGGGATTCACAGATTTATGGGAATACTTTGTTGGGAGGGAAGATATGTACATGAGAGATGGCCTCCATCTTAGTGGAAAGGGGGCAGCAGTTTTCTCAGAGAACCTGCTGCGATCGGTTGAGAGTGGGACAGGTGGCATCTATTTAAACTAGATTTGCAGGGGGGACTCACAGAAAAGCCTGAAAATGGAGGCATAGATAAAGACAGCACAAATAAATCAGCAAATAACAGTCTGGAAAACTCTTCTGAAGCAGGCTATAAATGTGTTTGTTTAAATGCAAGGAGTATAGTAAACAAAAGAAATGAACTAAACATTATGGTAGAAGATATTGACCCTCACATAATAGGTATAACCGAATCATGGGCAGCCACCGATATATCAGATGCCGAATTGGGATTGACAGGATATGTAATGTTTAGGAAAGACAGAATAGGAAGAAGGGGAGGTGCAGTTATTTTATATATTAAAAAAGCTATCCAGGCTTATGAAATAAAATTAGACAGAGAAGCAGATTGCGAAGAAGCTGTTTGGTGTAACATAGTTACAGGAAACTTAACGTTAACGGTTCGATTAGTTTATCGAAGTCCAAACATAAGCACGGAAGAGAATGAAAAAATACAAAACGCTATAAGGGAAGTGAGCAAACGGGACTGTGTTATTATGGGGGATTTTAACCATGGGCATATAAAATGGAAATCTCTACAGAGTATGGGTAGTGAGGACCACAAGTTTTTAGTTTTAGTACAAGATGGTTTCCTTTCTCAACATGTGCTAGAAACAACCAGGGGAGAATGTGTTAGACATAGTTTTGTCCTCACAGAATGAATTAGTTGACAATGTCAGGATATGTGAGCCACTGGGGAATAGTGATCACAACCAGATACATTTTACCATCAAAGTAAAATCAGAAAGGAATAGTAAAAAGCAGTGCAGGAGAAATTTTCGCAAAGGAAAATATAAGGACATAAGGAAATATTTAGCAAAGATAGACTGGAATAACACACTGAAGAATAAGACAGCAACAGCATGCTGGAATATCTTAAAGAGTGAAATTGAATGCATCATCATCAAATTTGTTCCCTTAAAAAACACGGGAAACGGTCCAAAAAGAAACACTTATCGAAAGAAGCCATTAGAAAAATTAAGTATAAACAAATGATGTGGAAGTCATATAGACGTACTGGAAATGACGAAGACTACAACATTTATAAAGAAGCACTAAACCAAGCTACAGCTGAAATTAGAAATTCAAAGAGAAGCTATGAATATAAATTAGCTTGTAATATAAAACATGACAGCAAGAGTTTTTATGCGTATGTTCGAAGCAAACAGAAAGTTCAGGATAAGGTCGGTCCTCTAGAAGATAGTGCTGGAAATATAATATCAGAAGGATTCTTAATGGCAGAAGACCTGAATGAGTATTTTAGTTCAGTGTTTACCAGAGAAGACACTAGTTCGCTGCCAGTACCAGAGGCTAAATTCAAGGGGGCAGAATCAAACTATTTAAGACAGTTAATTGTAACCCCAGAAATGGTAGCTAAGAAAATTAGGACTATGAAGGATAATAAATCACCTGGAGTGGATGGTATTCCACTCAAACTACTATTGGAAATTATAGAATAAATTAGCATACCGCTTGCAACAGTTTTTAACTTGTCATTAGAAGAGGGAGTGGTTCCTTTAGGATGGAAAGAAGCAAACATTATGCCGTTATTTAAAAAAGGTTCGAGAAATAAGTCAAATAATTATAGACCAGTTAGTTTAACATCGTTGATTTGTAAACTATTAGAAATACTAATTAAAGATCACATGGTGGATTTTCTTGTTAAACATAACTTGATAAACCCATCTCAACATGGGTTTCTAAAAGCGAGGTCATGCTTAACAAATATGTTATGTTTTTTTGAAGATATCACTAAGTGGGTAGATGATGGATCACCAGTAGATATCGTCTACTTAGATTTTCAAAAAGCTTTCGACAAAGTGCCATATCAAAGATTACTGCTTAAGCTAAAGGCCCATGGCATAGGAAATGGTATAATTAACTGGATAGAAAAATGGCTGATTGACAGAAGACAACGGGTAGTTGTTGATGGGGAGGCTTCAAACTGGAAATCAGTTTTGAGTGGCGTTCCACAAGGATCAGTACTGGGAGCTATATTATTCTTAATATATATAAACGATTTGGACGATGATATAGCTAGCAAGGTGTTGAAATTTGCAGATGATACAAAAGTGTTTAGAAGGTTTAAAAGTGATGGAGATAGACAGCATTTACAAGATGATCTTGACAGGTTGATCAAATGGTCTGAAAAGTGGCAAATGTTGTTCAATTTTGGGAAATGTAAATGCCTTCACACAGGACATGGGAACGAATATGTAGAATATACAATGGGGGGAACTGTACTAAGTACTACTGTAAAAGAAAAAGACTTAGGGCTGACAATTACCATCTCTGACAGATACCACGTTTCAAACATATGGAACTGCTGCGTGCTCGCCTCACAGGAAACAGCGTGCTGCCTTTCGAAGTGTACGTTCTGTACCACCCACCGGCAGCAAGCAAGAACTCTGGCACAACCTCAGATTTCACTGATGAACTAGAAATATTGTTTAGTAACATTACCCTCTCCGTTGTGCCAGCACTCATTGTTGGCGACTTCAACATACACTTTGACGATCCATTAAAAGCTATCAAACTGGTAGATCTGTTGGACACATTTGAACTAATTCAACATGTTAGGGATTCGACACACATACACGGTCATATTCTGGACCTAGTGATCAGTCGCGCTGTGGACCAGTCAGTGACGTCAGTGACGGTCAAGCCTATGTCAATAGCCGATCATCACTGTATTGACTGTGTGCTGGCGGTGAGCAGGCCATTAACTCTCCCCACCGCCATCCTTGTACGTGACTTCCGCCACTTCCAGATTGATCTTTTTCGGGAAGATATCGCCTACCAGTGCGAACAAATTCTACTTAGACACCCAGAAAGCACGCCAGACATGGTTAACATCTACGATACAGTATTGCGTACGGTCTTGGACAGACACGCTCCAATCAAGAACAGAGTGAGGAGAGGTACTAAGCCATGTCCATGGTACAACAGAAAGGTGAAGGAGGCTAGAGAGAAGAGACGCCAGTGTGAACATCGTTGGAGGACGACCAAACTCGAAGTTCACCGGCAGCTCTATGTCGAAGCCCGCAATGCTTCGACAGTTTGCATAGCTAAGGCTAAGAGTAACTACTATCAAGACACTCTGCAGAGAGCTGACAACAAATCGATGTTCCGGCTCGTGAGGTCCCTCGGGACTGAACAGAAGAACATTTATCCGGACTTTGAATCCACTGATGATGGTTGCAGTAAGTTCGCGCAACACTTCACTAACAAAATGCAACAGATTCGAGCAGAGTTAGAAACGATGTACCGCTCAAACATACCAGTGAGAGAGAAGGCATGTTTCAATGAACCTCTCGTTTTGCTCGTGCCAACATCGGAAGACGAAATACACAAGATTGTGTCTGGATTAACAAAGAGCTGTCAACTCGATCCTCTGCCAGGCAAACAAATTCAGCAGTGTCTGTCATCATTGGTACCAGTTATTACCGCCATTACCAACAAGTCATTTGAAGAAGGAACAGTGCCAGCGTCCTTAAAGGAGGCTCGTGTTCGTCCATTATTGAAGAAGCCATCTCTGGACCGTGACGTGCTACATAACTACAGACCTGTTAGCAGTCTGTCTCATCTGTCCAAGGTTATTGAGAAGATAGTAGCAAAGCGATTGTCTGATCATCTTGACTCACAAGATATGAATGAACCTTTTCAGTCGGCATATAAAAAGCTTCACTCTACAGAAACCGCATTGTTGAAAGTCTGCAGTGATGTCCGGGTGGCATTGGATCGTAAAGAAAGCACCCTGCTCGTGCTTCTTGACCTGAGTTCAGCTTTTGACACGATTGACCACACTACTCCACTCAATCGGCTCAGCAAGCGCTACGGTATTCAAGGTTACACCCTCCAGTGGATGGAATCATATCTGCAAGACCGCAAGCAGCGTGTTGTAATTGGCCAGAGTGCATCTGAACATCACATTCTTAAAACAGGAGTGCCGCAGGGATCCGTCCTCGGGCCTATACTGTTCTCTCTGTATATCCAACCAGTTGGCGATGTCATCAGAAGGCACGGTGTAACGTTTCATCATTATGCTGATGACATGCAGCTGATGCGTGCGTTTGCGCTTAATCCTACGGCACTACTCGAGGCCCTACATCGTCTTGAAGCCTGCGTCATGGAGATTCGGGAGTGGCTGACCTCTAATTACCTCAAACTGAACGACCAGAAAACCGAGTTCCTTCCGATTGTCCCAGTTTCTGCAAAGAAGTTAGTAAACGATCTCAGCATCAATGTTGGTGGTTCTCTCATCCGAGCTGTGCATCAGATTAAAGACCTTGGTGCCGTCTTAGACTGTCATATGGACATGTCTGCCAACACATCAGCGATTATCCGGTCCTGCTATTTCCACCTACATCACATCAGCCAAATCAACAAGTTCCTGCCAAGACAGACGAGGGAGAGAGTAGTCAACGCATTAGTGACATCAAGGCTCGACTACTGCAACTCCCTCCTGTACGGCACCATGGACAAGAACTTTGTACGGTTACAGCGTGTCCAAAATTCTGCAGCCAGAATGATCCGTGCGAGTGCCCAAATACGCAAGCATCACGCCAGTGCTCCAAGACCTACATTGGCTGCCGGTACGAGAACGCGTTCGTTTCAAGGTCCTGGTATTCGTGCACAGAGCTGTCAACAATTGTGGGCACTTGTACCTGAGCGAGTTTGTCTGCCTCTACGTGCCCACCAGGTCCCTTCGGTCAACGGGAAATCGTCAACTTGCGAGACCGCGAACAAGATGCAAAGTCGGAGACGCGAGTTTTATGGCAGCAGCTCCGGACGTCTGGAACGATTTACCCACATCAATGCGTGAACTAAACACTGAAGCAGCTTTTAAAAGCGCATTAAAAACACTCTATTTTAATCGATATTTTAACTCCAGCAGCCGCAGCAGTCCCGGATCTGCGGAGTGATCTACTTGTTTTCAATGCATGTAATGAACACTGACACTTTTAAGAGCACTTTTAAACACTCTCTTTTAATCAATATTTTAACTGCAATTGTGACTTTTAGACTTGGCATTAAGCTTTTATCAATTATCTTTTGTTTACATAACATGATAATACTAATATTTAAAGATTTTTTAATTTTTTTATTTAATTAATAACTTTTTAGATTTATTACTATTTTACATGTAAAGCGCCTTGAATAGTTTCTAACTAGAGTTGGCGCTATATAAGTATATTTATTTATTTATTTTATTTATTTACAATTAATGCTGACATGAAGGTTTCAGAGCAGTGAGGAATAGCAGCTTCAAAAGGAAATCAAATCCTTGGATTGATTAAGCGAAATATAGCATATAAAGAAAAAGAACTAATAATACCGCTGTACAAAACAATAGTTAGGCCTCAATTAGAATATTGTATATAAGCGTGGAGGCCATACCGCAAGAAGGACATAGATATGCTAGAAAGAGTACAGAGGAGAGCGACTAAAATGATACCAAAACTGAGGGATCTTAGTTATGAAAAACGCCTAAAAGAATGTGGTTTAACAACACTAGAGACCAGGAGATTGAGAGGAGATGAGATAGAAGTGTTTAAAATATTGAATGGTTATGAAAATGTTGATAGAAATATGTTTTTTTCCAGTTAAGAAAGATAGAAAGACTAGAGGACATGAAGTTACATTAGTAAAGGAGCAGTGTAGATTAGACGTAAGAAAGTTCTCATTTTCACAAAGGACTGTGAATGAATGGAACAGATTATCTGATGATTGTGTGGGTGCTAGTATTGTGAATATGTTTAAAAATAAAATCGACACATACCTCAGAAGGGCTGGATATATGTAGATAAAAGGGTTGGACTCTCGATAAGCCACAGGGCTTCCTTGTCTACCTGCCATCTAGAGTTAATTCTCTGGATGGCAATCTTATTCAATCTTGTTAAATCTTATTAAAATGCCAACGAAATTAATACTGGATGGGCCAACCCTCAGCTTCAGCGCCACTCCGCTGTCGGATCATGACATCAGAAGAAGAATATTTTTTTTCGCGGCGACGTTCTACATTTGTTTAAGCTCACCACAAACAAATTGCACCATAAGACCCCACCTTCAGACGCACCAAAAACATCAAATTGCACACAAAAATGCAACCCCTTCCCTAAATATTGGGGGGTAATCCTATTAACGTTACCTCTTCGTGCATAGTTGTGGAACATAAGTTTGGCACGAGGTATAGCTATCTCCATCTATATTGGGCTCTCGTTGCTACTGCGCTCCATGTCATCTCAGCTGTTTTAAGTTCTTCTTCCATGGTTCGTCCTTTTCTCGTCCTTTCAGTGTTGTATCAGTGACAGTATTCGATGACAGATGACATGAAGAAACGTTAGTAAAGGAGCGGTGTAGGTTCGACATCAAAAAGTATTCATTCTCACAAAAGGAACGAACAAACCATAATTATTATTTTGATTATTTGTAAGTGGTGGAAGTGAGAATATATTTTAAAACAATGTTGACAAATACCTCAGTAGGGCGGTATAAACATGGACATAAAAATGTTCGACTCTCGATATGCCTAAGGCTTCCTTACCCACTTGCCTTCATCTAGGGTTGTTGTTCTGCAGTTCCGTAGCGTGGTTGGCTTTAGAAGGGGGTTGGCATATGATTGCATATTTCCCGTAAACATCAAATTATATCTGAGGTGGAGCTTTAGCTAATGTCGAACATTACGTCGGACAACGGGGGTGGTGGTGGGGGTGGGAACGATTGTGTTGGAAATGTGTCGTGGTCGATGGTACACTATTGGATATTGTTCATGGTCGAGTGGGTAGTATTTGAGATTGTTCGCGGTGTCGAGAAAGAGTAATGTTGAACACTTTTCGCAATCGATGAGGGGTTAGCGTTGGGAATGTTTGCGCGATGGGGTTCAACACTGTGTTCAGATTCTTAAGTCATTTTGATGTCACTATTTCAAATAAACCACATCTAATTCCTTCCAAGCTGAACTGGTTCTATTAAGCGGGAGTCTTTGTCAGCAGCGTGGGTGCGTTTGCACTTATCTCCCCCATCCCCCGCCAGCCTACAGACCTGCTCTGGAATTCAGCCTTGTCAATTATGATTAAAATTGTGTACCTTCCTCTTGGTGACGTGCATGACGATCATGTAGAGGGTGAGCGCGCACAACCACACGACGACTCCGTGCATGAGCTCCACTCCCGTGCCCCCGCCGATGTCGACACCGATCCCGCCGCCGTCGCTGCCGTTCACTCGGTGTCCGGGGGCGCGACGTCGACGGCCCAGTTGCTCCTCAAGGACGGGCGTGAGGAGGATGCAGGCCCCGAGCAGCGCGACAAAGAAGAGTAGCGCCGCCGGCCCGTTGTAGCAGAGGATGTGGTAGCGGAACTTGGACTCGCACATCAGGTGGCGGATGGCATCGCGATACACTCGCGCCGGGATCTGTAATAGGGTTGTGGCACTGTTTGATGTCATGCTGTGTTTCAGTAGGACACTGGATATGTGGGTAGGGAGGAGTGCGTGTGTGTGGATGTGTGTGTGTGTGTGTGTGTGTGTGTGTGTGTGTGTGTGTGTGTGTGTGTGTGTGTGTGTGTGTGTGTGTGTGTGTGTGTGTGTGTGTATGTGTGGGGGTGTTTGGGGATGTGATGTGTGTGAATGTGTGTGTGTGTGCGTGTGACCGAGCGTGCGTGTGTGTGTTCTTTATGTGTGTGTGCGTACGTTTATGTATGTGTGTGTGTGTGTGTGCGTGTGTGTGTTCGTGCGTGCGATATTAGACAAATTAATATGATGCAGCCTAAATCTATTTGAATAGGCACATTGTCACATTTGCTGGTAGAAGCTGTTGACTGTGAACTGATGTAGTGCCAGACACGGACGTATTTATGGGAGTATAGTGCTACGGTCCCTTTGAAATAATTATGTGATTTGTCCTACATAACCTAGATACCTTTAATAAGTTTGTATTGCTCAATACGCAGAAGGATATTTCATATGTGAATAGTGTTACCGTCGTATCTGGTACACACGATAATTGATATGAAAAATAAACTATCCTTTGATTGTTTATTTAAATTATAAATGTGAATTGTGTTGGTTGTCATTCAGTTCCGTATTTGTGACTTGGTTATAAATGTGAATTGTGTTGGTTGTCATTCAGTTCCGTATGTGTGACTTGGTTATAAATGTGAATTGTGTTGGTTGTCATTCAGTTCCGTATGTGTGACTTGGTTATAAATGTGAATTGTGTTGGTTGTCATTCAGTTCCGTATGTGTGATTTGGTTATAAATGTGAATTGTGTTGGTTGTCATTCAGTTCCGTATTTGTGACTTGGTTATAAATGTGAATTGTGTTGGTTGTCATTCAGTTCCGTATTTGTGACTTGGTTATAAATGTGAATTGTGTTGGTTGTCATTCAGTTCCGTATTTGTGACTTGGTTATAAATGTGAATTGTGTTGGTTGTCATTCAGTTCCGCATTTGTGACTTGGTTATAAATGTGAATTGTGTTGGTTGTCATTCAGTTCCGTATTTGTGACTTGGTTATAAATGTGAATTGTGTTGGTTGTCATTCAGTTCCGTATTTGTGACTTGGTTATAAATGTGAATTGTGTTGGTTGTCATTCAGTTCCGTATTTGTGACTTGGTTAAATTGTCCCTTATATACGATGTTTCTGTAACAACTCTATGCAGGACAAAAGGTGGATTTAGAGAGCAATGCGTGTGGTCTCACACATGGCATAACTGTTTTATTAACGTAATAATCAACTCATTTTACCCATATCTAATAACTGAATTACGGAAAATTTACGAAATAACATAAGCTCACATTTATTAAATCGCGGTCTGAGCGTGCGTTGATAGCATTCATTTTGAGTGATTTAATATTATACGATTTGTGGTCGTTTCACTATATAACTTGTTTCCTTGACCAATCGATAAATCACACTCTCACACTGACTCGTTTAGTAACTTCATGCGTGTATACACGTGACTTCACGCGTGCCCTTCGAACGCACACGGTACACATGTATACCATCCAAGCATGCAAGTATTCGCACATACACGCATGCACGTACGCAAACACTCACACAAACAAACGCACGCGTGCATGCATTCACACTAACACATGCACCCGCACACTCACCTGTGCCACCACACGCACGCCCACAGGCACACACGCGATTGGACACATACGCACACTAGACATTATAAACATATAAACAAGACACACACGCATGCACACACACGCACGAACACATACACGCAGACATAAACACACATCATAAACGTATAAACATGCAAAAAACGCACACGCACGTACGCACTCACTCACTCAGTCACATACATACACACACAAACATATACACAAACACACACGGCACACGCACGCACACGCACACGCACACACGTTCAGTCATACACTCTTTATACGGGCAGTGTAACGTGTACTCGCCTGTATGCCGTGCGCGATGAGGTCTTCGGGAACTTCCGTCCAGTCGATCGTTTCTTTGCCAAAACAGCGACATCTCGACTTGATACTGAGCAGCAAATGACCACTTCGTAAATCTGTGAGGACGCGATAATCCGGGTCACGAGGTTATATACCGTTAGTGCATCTGTCACCCAACTTCCATAATCATATAATAGCCACACATATAATTGCAAATGTTTTGATTGAGCAAAATATGAACAACGTTGTTGGCAATAACAATTATATTTACAGAAGGGAATCAATGATACATCGCAAAGAAATACAGAAAATATAGATACAAGACCTATATAAAGAATGGCTGAATACAGAGATCGAGTGGAGTCGATTGCTTTGTCCCTCGCGTGCCTTATTGCACCGGGAATGAGTTTATACAAGTAATCGTACATATACATAACACTATTAATTTTATACCCACATTTTAAATAGCCATTAGAAAAATTAAGTATAAACAAATGATGTGGAAGTCATATTGATGTACTGGAAATGATGAAAACTACAACAGTTATAAAGAAGCACTTAACCAAGCTACAGCTGAAATTAGAAATTCAAAGAGAAGCTATGAACAACAATTATCTAGTAATATAAAACATGACAGCAAGAGTTTTTATGCGTATGTTCGAAGCAAACAGAAAGTTCAAGATAAGGTCGGTCCTCTAGAAGATAGTGCTGGAAATATAATATCAGAGGGATTCTTAATGGCAGAAGACCTGAATTTAGTTCAGTGTTTACCAGAGAAGATATTAGTTCACTGCAAGTACCAGAGGCTAAGTTCAAGGGGGCAGATTCAGACTATTTAGGACAATTAATTGTAACCCCGGAAATGGTAGCTAAGAAAATAAGGGCTATGAAGGATAATAAATCACCTGGAGTGGATGGGATTCCGCCCAAACTACTATTGGAAATTGTAGAACAAATTAGCGTACCGCTTGCAACAGTTTTTAATTTGTCATTAGAAGAGGGAGTGGTTCCTTTAGAATGGAAAGAGGCAAATGGTATAATAAACTGGATAGAACAATGGCTGATTGACAGAAGACAACGTGTAGAAGTTGATGGGGAGGCTTCAAACTGGAAATCGGTATTGAGTGGGGTACCATAGGGATCAGTATTAGGACCTATATTATTCTTAATATATATCAACGATTTGGATGATGAAATAACAAGCAAGGTGTTGAAATTTGCGGATGATACAAAAGTGTTTAGAAGGATTAAAAGTGATGGAGATAGACAGCATTTACAAGATGATCTTGACAGGTTAATCAAATGGTCTGAAAAGTGGCAAATTTTCAATTTTGGGAAATGTAAATGCCTCCACACAGGACATGGGAACGAAGAGGTAGAATATACTATGGGGGGTACTGTACTAAGTACTACTGTAAAAGAAAAGGACATAGGGTTAACCATTAGTGCTGATATGAAGGTTTCAGAGCAGTGCGGAATTGCAGCGTCAAAGGGAAATCAAATACTTGGATTAATTAGGCGAAACATAACGTATAAGGAAAAAGAGCTAATAATACCGCTGTACAAAACAATAGTTAGGCCTCATTTAGAATATTGTATTCAAGCGTGGAGGCCATATCGCAGGAAAGACATAGATATGCTAGAAAGAGTGCAGAGGAGAGCAACTAAAATTATACAAAAACTGAGGGATCTTAGTTACGAAATACGCCTAAAAAAAAAGCAGATTAACAACACTAGAGACCAGGAGATTGAGATGAGATGAGATAGAAGTGTTTAAAATATTGAATGGTTATGAAAATATTGATAGAATTTTTTTTTTTCAGTTAAGAAAGATAGAAGGACTAGAGGACATGAAGTTACATTAGCAAAGGAGCAGAGTAGATTACATATAAGAAAGTTTTCATTTTCACAAAGGACTGTAAATGAATGGAACAGATTATTGGCTGATTGTGTGGGTGCTAGTAGCGTGACTATGTTTAAAAATTAAATCGGCACATACCTCAGACGGGCGGGATACACATAGATAAAAGGGTCGGACTCTCGATAAGCCAAAGGGCTTCCTTGTCCACCTGCCACCTAGAGTTAATTCCCTGGGTGGCAATCTTGTTAAATCTTGTTTTAACGTCTTTATTCTAAGGACCACGGTGGAAACAAGTGTTACCGCTGTATTGTGTTATCGTTAAATCTACTAACAATAGAATGCATTGCGTAGCTGTAATTTTACCAAACAGGTGGCCCCACAGATAATTCTATTTAACCCTGTAAAACAAAACATATATTCAGATCTATGTAATCTTAATCTTGACTGTCCACAATTTTCTTTGCCCATGTTGACTTATGCCATTCATGCTTGTTTGTACTAAAATCATCTATGGGTGTAACACACTCACAAACACAAAAACTGACACACCCCTTCCATACACGCGCGCGCGCGCGCAAACACACACACATACACACTAAACAACAAATAAACCACACACTCAGACACACACTGTATCTGAATATCACGTAAATTCATACAAATTAAAGACATTTATTATTCTGCCTGCCTCTACACAGGACACAGAGAGTAGAGACACTCAGGACTGTCAATAATCCTCTGTGCTACACATGTACACCAGTTTTATATCAGCATTTTAAGGAACGTTTATCGGTAATGGAATTGGCAGAAAATATCAGCAAGTCAAGCACTCTTGATGAAAGGAAAATAAAAAAAATATTGAGAAATTGCTAAGGCACTGGCAGTTTCTAGTTCTAAGCAATGAGTTCAAGAATATTAGCATGCTCTCTGGGACTGCCAAGTTTAGAAAAGGAAATATTTCCCACAAAATATTTCAAGATGAAAATCTGGGCTGCCCTATAAAACGTTCCAAGATTCAAGCCATTACATCTGTCGTCTAGTGATTGTATTTAATGTACCTGTTCCAAACACGCGCACGTGGATATGGATTTAACTGTTTTGAAAGCCATCAGGGGAAAAGGCAGAAAGTGAAGATTGTTACAAATTAGGAGACTGTGTTCCAGTAGCCCAGAAAGTCAGATGATGTCCACCCATCTACTATTTACTTTAACCTGCTAGACCTCATAGAAGTTTGTCTTTCCATCCACAGGTATGACATTGTGTTTGATTAAACTTTATGTAATCACATGTCTGGTAGCCATTTTGAAAACCATGTAGTCAGATCTGCAGTTATTGTCATGTTAAAGTAATCAACATTTGCATAGAGTGATTGAGATAATGTAAACCAACAGCCCAACTAAGTAAACAAGCAGTTAAAAACGCAAGGTTTGTTTGTTTATTTGTCGTTTATGTCGCGTCAGTCATTATTGTTGCCGAGCCAGTCAAACAGAGGTTTTTTTCCTCTAGAGTGGAATCTATGGAACTCAGTACAATACGAGAGGTATGCTGAATTCGGTGTGAGGTGTAAGACAGGCCCAGACAATTAATTATTTTTTCTTTGGGGAAAAACAAATCTCGATGGAACTTTTCCAACCGGATTTTGAAAAAGGGACACCATTTTGTAACGTTAGCTCTGTCAATCGACCATTTCAATAGAAAACCTAATACTTTTCTTTTGACCTGACAGTACCATCACAATATACCCTCACATGCAAACAAATAATTACCATTGTAGAATGTTTTGCTGGACACATATATTTATTAGTGTGACAGACGCGACACAAAATGTGAATGATCTATTTCATCTCCCTATATAATAAATACCAGGCAATAAGTTATCTTCTACTTATCATTTTGGTACGCTTTCAACCGTCTAAAACACCATCATATAGGAACAAAATTATGTTTCACAGTAATGTTTGTACTCCCAATTTTTACACAAGTGTTCCAATTTTCGTTACTTCGCTCACACACACATATATATATATGTATTTACGTATATATATATATATGTTTATATATATATATATATACATATACGTATATATAGATATATACGTATATATATATATAAATACACACACATATATATATATATATATGTATTTATATTATTATTATATGCATATACATGTATATATATATATATATATATTCCTAACACAATTTTGTAGGCACATAATTACTCATTTCTTTATACGTCGGGTTTAACTGCTTATACTAACACTTTTAAAATAAAACGACTTATTTACGCAAACATTGGTCAAAACTTTAAGCAGACCGGATTCGGGCTAAAACAGCGGTCTGCCTAAGACGGCGCTGTATGAATATTTGCTTTGAATATGATGCTGTTAGAATTATATATATATATATAGATATGTGTGTGTGTATGTATATATATATACATACATACATACATACATACACACACATACACACACACACACACTTATATATATATATATATATATGGGTAAACATGGAATGTTGGAGAAAGACTTCGGCACTGTGAATGGCATGATATGTGTATCATTCCTGATGGGTAGATTCGGATTGCCATTTCTGTGTGAAGTGAGCCGATAAATCTGATTTCTGAGGATGATGTGTCTTAGACATCCGTCACCCTTGTTAGCAACGTATGTTGGTTTTCTTACTCCGAGTACAATAATACATATAAAGAAAGTTTGGAATGTGTGTGAATGCCTCCAGTACTATTACCTTTGGTAAAACAATACATAGGGATGTGGTTGTTCTTGTTTTTACCTTAAATACTCTACACCTAATGATATCACATTTTCAGCACTATGCATTTTACTAAAACTAGATCAAACATCATACTCTATATATGTTTAATGGGTGAGGGAAAATACCTATTGTTTATCAAACATATTGCCTAATGTACGTACACAACATACTTGCAATGTCAATGTTATTGGTCAGTAATTGTGAAAACAATGGAAAAGTATGTAAGTGTACCATTGCCATTATCCTTCCCAAGAGAGACGTTCACTTGTTCCCCTCATTGAAGGACAGAATCTATATTTAGCAAATATGAAGAATCATAACAAAAAAACATATGATTAAATACCAATATTTATTTTTGTACGGCTACCCAATACGATGTAATACATATGTTGAAATTACCTTGAAAACCACTTCAAACATTTTTGATGCAAGTATTTGCACTATTAACAACAAATGTTTGCTAGACATCCGTATTTTGATGCATGTTACTACGGGACCACATACCAATATACTTATACAAAGACAGACAGACAGACAGACAGACAGACAGACAGACAGACAGACAGACAGACAGACAGACAGACAGACAGACAGGCAGGCAGGCAGATGGACAGACATACAGACAGATAGGCAGACAGGCAGATATCCGTTTTGTTTTATAATATACAAAATCAGGATCTTCCTCTCAATAAATTGTAAAGAATAATATTTACATTTTTTACCATTGAAAGTGCCTGTTCAGGTTTGCTGCCTGCGATACTGCCGATCAACGTTTGTTGCTCTACCAACATAACAATATAGGCATACGTGACTGCGCACACCGCTGGGTACAGTCGTATCTTTCCCAGCGAACGCAAGCAGTCGAAGTTGACAACGTCACATCAAGAATTATGGATCTGTACTTTTTTGTTCTGCAAGGTAGCGTGCCGGGACACCTGCTTTTTACAGTCTATTGTCTTGGGCTTCAAACGTCATGAACTACATTGTCATCATCACGTGCAGCCTTCCAGTAGCCAGATTGCAAGAGACATTTCACACATCGAGACAACTTGAAACGACACAGTATCCTCAGTCGCTGTGCACTGTCGACAAACGCTACATTGCTGAAATCACTTGTCCTGACGCTCACTACGACATCTGTGTAACATCAAACACTTAGATCAACGAGCGACAAGAACCAAACATCACATACCTTCATGTCAAGAAACGATCATCTGTTCGGATTCACATCCAACGAGACGACCATAGGACTCGTATGAGGTATCGCTTCTTTTAACGGAAAACATATGTATATGAAACATCCGTCTTTACAACGTAACAATTCTATATTTACAAATAGTGCGAACGAGCAGACACGATACGACTTTCTCGAGAGTCGAAAAAGGAAAGACCAGAATCGTCGGAAGTATGGTATATACACTAGTTTCCAGCGTCATCACATTTGCATAACCAATCAGACCGAACGTACATCACGTGACTTCCCTTAACACAAAAACTGTGCACGTTCATGAGAGAGGCGACATCCGACGCCACTCAACGGACACCAATGTAATTAGTCAGAGTATTGCCATCTACCGGCCATGATAGATCTCTATTCGTTGACACACTTCCCGGAATACCGGAAGCGTAGAGGCCGCCATGACAGTCAAGTAACTTCCGGTGCGACGTCACTTCAGACGTACCGTTCCTAGTAGAGGCTGCCATGACAGTCAAGTAACTTCCGGTACGACGTCACTTCCGGCGTAGCGCCCCCTAGTGGATAATCGGAATACTACGTCACATGATGGCGCCATCTAGCGGGTAAAATATATAATTAGGTTAGATAGAGAACAAAAGTTGGGGTTAATCTCGCGAAAATGGTGGTTGTTTAACGTTGTTTACTAGGGATTTACTAGGGTGGTTGTCCTTACATGTTATTGACATAGTCGTTTTCGATCATAGCAGTTTTCAAATTCGCTTGCTATGGCAGCCTCTACTAGGGACGCTGAGTCGTACCGGAAGTTACTTGACTGTCATGGCGGCCTCTATGCTTCCGGTATTCCAGGAAGTGTGTCAACGAATAGAGATCTTTCATGGCTGGAAGATGGCAGTACTGTGACTAATTACATTGGTGTCCGTTGAGTGGCGTCGGATGTCGCCTCTCTCATGAACGTGCACAGTTTTTGTGTTAAGGGAAGTCACGTGATGTACGTTCGGTCTGATTGGTTATGCAAATGAGATGACGCCGAAAACTAGTGTTTATACCATACTTCCGACGATTCTGGTCTTTCCTTTTTCGACTCTCAAGAAGGCCGTAGCGTGTCTGATCGCTCGCACTATTTGTAAATATAGAATTGTTACGTTGTAACGACGGATGTTTCATATACATATGTTTTCCGTTAAAAGAAGCGATACCTCATACGAGTCCTGTGGTCGTCTCGTTGGATATGAATCCGAACAGATGATCGTCTCTTGACATGAAGGTATGTCATGTTTGGTTCTTGTCGCTCGTTGATCTAAGTGTTTGGTGTTTCGTTTGTCGGACAAGTTTGGTTCTTGTCACTCTTTGATATAAGTGTTTGGTGTTACACAGATGTCGTGGTGAGCGTCAGGACAAATGATTTCAGCAATGTAGCGTTTGTCGACAGTGCACAGCGACTGAGGATACTGTGTCGTTTCAATTTGTCTCGATATGTGAAATGTCTCTTGCAATCTGGCTACTGGAAGGCTGCACGTGATGATGATGATGATGATGATGTAGGCTTGTTGGTAGCTGGTAGACTAGTTCATAAGCTCATGATGTACGTGTTTACTGTTCAAATATAAAGAACGAAATGGTTCTTGGAACACGTAGTCTCATGCGATGTCTCGTACGTAGTCTCATGCAATGTCTCGGCCGTAGTCTCGTGTGCTAAGTTTGGTAGAGATGTCACGCGATAAACTGACGAATTGTCTGAAAGAGGTGAGATGTCACGCGATAAACTGTCGAATTGCCTGAAAGAGGTGAGATGTCACGCGATAAACTGTCGACTTGCCTGAAAGAGGTGAGATGTTACGCGATAAACTGTCGAATTGCCTGAAAGAGGTGAGATGTCACGCGATAAACTGTCGACTTGCCTGAAAGAGGTGAGATGTTACGCGATAAACTGTCGAATTGTCTGAAAGAGGTGAGATGTCACGCGATAACCCGTCGAATTGCCTGAAAGAGGTGAGATGTCACGCGATAAACTGTCGAATTGCCTGAAAGAGGAGTGATTTGACTCGATAACCCGTCTATTTGCTCCCTTTTGGTGGAATTTGACGCGATAACCCGTCTGTTTGCTCCCTTTTGGTGGGATTTGTCGCGATAACCCGTCTATTTGCTCCCTTTTGGTGGAATTTGACGCGATAACCCGTCTATTTGCTTTGCTTTGCTCCCTTTTTGAGGGAATCTCACGCGATAACCCGTCTGTTTGCTTTGCTTTGCTCCCTTTTGAGGGAATCTCACGCGATAACCCGTCTATTTGCTTTGCTTTGCTCCCTTTTGAGGGAATCTCACGGGATAACCCGTCTATTTGCTTTGCTTTGCTCCCTTTTTGAGGGAATCTCACACGATAACCCGTCTATTTGCTTTGCTTTGCTCCCTTTTGAGGGAAACTCACGCGATAACCCGTCGAATTGCTTGAAAGAGGTGAGATGTCACGCGATAACCCGTCAAATTGCCGTAATCTCGTGTGATATCTCGTCCGTTGTCTCGTCTCTTGTCTCGTCCGTGATGTCTCATCCGTAGTCTCGTGCAATATCTCGTCCGTTATCTCGTCTCTTGTCTCATCCGTACTCTCATGTGATGTTTCATCCATAGTCTCGTGTGATATATAAGATGTTTGATTCTTGTCACTCGTTGGTCTAAGTGTTTGGTGTTTCGTTTGTCCGACAAGTTTGGTTCTTGTCACTCGTTGATCTAAGTGTTTGGTATTTCGTTTGTCAAACAAGTTTGGTTCTTGCTGCTTGTTGGTCTAAGTGTTTGTTGTTTCGTTTGTACAACAAGTTTGGTTCTTGACGCTCGTTGATCTAAGTGTTTGGTGTTTCGTTTCTTTTACCTGTCTATTTGTTCCATTGCTCCTTTTTTACCTGTCTATTTGCTCCCTTTTTACCTGTCTATTTGCTCCATTGCTCCCTTTTTACGTGTCTATTTGCTCCATTGCTCCCTTTTTAACTGTCTATTTGCTCCATTGCTCCCTTTTTACGTATCTATTTGCTCCATTGCTCCCTTTTTACGTGTCTATTTGCTCCATTGCTCCCTTTTTACGTGTCTATTTGCTCAATTGCTCCCTTTTACGTGTCTATTTGCTCCATTGCTCCCTTTTTACGTGTCTATTTGCTCCATTGCTCCCTTTTTAACTGTCTATTTGCTCCATTGCTCCCTTTTTACGTATCTATTTGCTCCATTGCTCCCTTTTTACGTGTCTATTTGCTCCATTGCTCCCTTTTTACGTGTCTATTTGCTCAATTGCTCCCTTTTTAGTGTCTATTTGCTCCATTGCTCCCTTTTTACGTGTCTATTTGCTCCATTGCTCCCTTTTTACGTGTCTAAGTTTAGTGTTTCGTTTGTGCAATTCGTGTCTATAGTTTGGTTCGTGCAACGTGTTGGTCTAAGTTTAGTGTTTCGTTTGTCCCACTAGTTGGTCTAAGTTCAATTCGTGCAACCTGTTGGGCTAAGTTTAGTGTTTCGTTTGTGCAACTCGTGTCCATTACGCCATGCGATAACCCGTCTATTTGCCTGAAAGAGGAGGGATGTACAAAATTACTGCGCATACCATGACGTCACATGATGGGATTATATACGCGCAAGTTCAAAACAAGGTCTAACCAAACCACTACCTGTATAACCAACTCACCTCGCGCACAAAATTACTGCGCGTAGCAGTTTAATGATGTCATGGAGGGTGCGCGCGCTCACGCCCGCAACAAACAAACAAGTCCAGAATGTATGTATCTATGTATATGTATGTCTCTATACCTGTCCCTATGATCACTGCCCTTGGTATTCTTGCTGTTGACAATACGGATAGTCTCTTTAGTTGTGAAGTGTAAAGGTATTTGTAAGATTCCCAACATATGCTTTGCATTACACTATGAAAAAGACACAAGATGAGGTTTGCACCTTTTATTCGTGTACAACACAAACGTATTTACATGTCACACTCCATAACTACAAGAACCAGAGACTAAACATTGATACATAGTCGTGTAAAGTTTAACCGTATACAAGACAATAGAAAGTTATTTATAGGTCACCCTCCATTACTGTCAGAACCATTTGTTTCATAGTGTTTCGCCACTGTTTCGAAACGGCTTCTTGCAACCAAGTATTGATATTACACAACTGTTCGACTGTTACGTTGGATAGCTTCACACCTGCGTCTAACAAAACACTCAAACAGTCTTTCACCACTGCAGTTGAATTAATGACCTCCACAGCCTCGTCAAAGTGCATGCAAATTTGAATGTCATCAGATAACATACAATCGTGATGAAATTTACTAGGATGATCTATCTCGCAACCACGGCATTGTCGTCTTGAGAGTTCAAAGATGCTACATGCTATGTGACGTGCAAGCGTCTTCTTCATTTTGGTCACAGGGAAATCAATGGTAAAGTTCGGACCAGCAAAGTCAGGAGCGGAAGTTGCGACATTGGCAGCATGGGTAGAAGTTGTGACATTGACAGCGTGGGTAGTTGTGACGTCGTTAGGAATGGATGTTGGTGTTGATGATGTTCTGTTGTCGTTAATCGTCTCTGTCGACACAGAGACCATTCGTTGCCGCTTTGGTGGTAACGGACCTTCAATGTAGTCCTGCAAGAATATTTCAATAACATTAAAAAATATTAAAGATTGCAAGGGAATAGTACACCGTTGCTAGAGTACGGTGATACAAGGATCGGTAGGAAACAATGATAAGAAGTTACGTGATAGGAAGTAAGGTGACAAGTTGTATGATCATAAAGTATAAAACGGGGCGAAGTTTTAGCGGAAGTAAAGACACAGTGGACACCCTTATAGCAGAAGCTATGGGGACGCCATTTTAGGGAAAGTATAGACACGGGGAACGACATTTTAGGTGAAAGTATATAGTAAAACGATATAAAGTATGACTCACCACAAGAGGTTCCAACTTGGCTTCGACGGCCGTCCTCTTTTTCACACGGGGACAACTACCACCTGTGATGTGCCTCTTCCAGCTATCTTTCCGTGTGAACGATGTCCCACAGTCCAGGCAGGTGAAGGGTCTTCGCGATGATGGTAGTTGTCTCGGGGTCGGTAGGGACTCCTCATCGGCAGCGCTCGTTCGAATCATATCACTCGAGTCTGATGAATCGCGAGGGCAGTAATATGATATCTTCAACATGATGATGTTAGCCGTGGTGTCGTTATAATACGAATGACGGTCCGATTGGCAAAACACCGCGCTTATACAGTTAGTAAATGTGCCGAAAAGTCACGTGGGCGTGCCGAACGAACACGAAATTTCTAACCTATGAGAATAGCTAATACTCTTTTGTGAGAATATGATTGGCACTGAAAAGAACCGTTTCTTGGTATCTCGTCGAATTTTTCTAATGATGCTGATGATGATGATGAACACACGAGTTCCCGTTGTTGTTCGCGCTTTATCCGGAACAGTGTGTTCTTGATGAGCACGGACCTCGGAGTAGAAATTAAAGGTGTAGACTGTAGAGTAGATCCTTGATGGTTGGTTTGGTTGCCGGAGCTGATGACAGAGACGAAATTGTTTTGGTCGTCGAACTGGTCGTCGGACTGGTCGTTGAACTGGTCGCTGGCTGTTGGTCCGGGTTGATTGTCGGGTCGAGAGATCGAGTGGGCCCGTAGCCGGAGAAGGCTGCGCCTTCGGTAGCAAACTCTCTTGTCGGATATTATCACTAGTCATGTTGTTCATCTTCCAAAATGTAAGATATAATGACCACAAAAAACAGACGCAGGCCTTTTATAACAGTTCGACAGCACATAAAGGTCACGTGGGCGTGCCAAGTAAAAACGCGGACCTCAGAGTAGAAAGTATAAAAGCACCAACCACAGAATAGAAAGTACAAAAGCACGGACCACAGAGTAGAATGTACAAATGCACGGACCGAAGAGTAGATGAGACTTGGACAGGGAATACAAGTTCATACCAGCTTGCATCCGGGAAATCAACTGAGGTAAGTGCAAATGTCCTATATAAAACTGTAGCATTGTGTAAAAGCTATAGCACTGACGAATGCGAGACCTTGATTTTGTTGATAGAGATGTCTCAAAGAATGTTACATGTTCAGGAATCACTCCACGTCTGTCATTAATAACATACATAGGTACGCAAAAATTGACAAACACGTCTTTGTTAACACATGAAGCAGTCGATGTATGCTAGTAATAAGATACCTTGATAGGGAAACATTTAAAAAAAGGGTGATGGGAAGGTCGTAGATCTGTATGGTAATAAGAAATTGACAAACACCTATTTGTTAATACAGGAAGAAGTCGACGTAAGCTAGTAATAAGAGACCTTGATAGGCACAGCTTTACAAAAATTGTGATGATATGGTAACCATAAATTGACATAATTTGACTTATTTTATTAGTTCTCTACCGATTCGTCAGATTTGGACCTATGTTAGAGTTGTAAATGAATAGGCTAGGAGGACGTTATACCTAAAAAATGGTCCACAACCTATAACATATAAGAAAAGACACCATTGCGCATGCGCAATGACCTATTTAATGACGTCTTTGACCTGTTTTTATAGTAAAAAGAAACAAGAGGCACGAATTGAAGCAGTATCAATATTTGGTTCACTGAAATCCGTCAGGGGGAGTTATTTGTACTTCTCTTTCAGTTCGTAACCTTTCCACCAAGGGGCGCCAATTTTCATAAATAAGACGCACCAATTTAGGCAGAACCCGTATTTAGTTCACGACTTATCCGTCAGGGGAATTTTTTTTCATACACATTCCGCCAGGTGACGCTATTTTAGTTCACGACCTATCCGATAGGGGCGTTGTTTTAGTTCACGACCCATCCGACAGGTTGCTCTGTTTTAGTTCACGACATATCCGCCAGGTGGCTCCACTTGACCTTGACCTACATCCGGGTACTTTTGCACTTGTACAACGCGCTGGACGACCTATATTACTACTTACAATCAATTACGTTACGTTAGGCTGCTTTATTTATTTAGGTTACGCCGCCCGACTATCGCCCTTGCTTACTTTTAACAACAATGCTACCTAATCAAAATATCTAGCAAGTACTGGCTTACACATATATTATCTTATGTAAATAGTTTTGATGATTGTTACTTTATCTCCTATATATTCTACCACATAATCAGGTTTGTTAAATCTTGTTTACAACTTATCGAAGGCTAAGTTACCCTATTACCACTCACTATACTAAGGTGTTCTAAAATACTTTAACTAACTAACTTTAAGCACAACTGCTACTCAATATATGTTTACTGCAACTTTATGAATGATATTAAGGCAAGAATAATACTTATCAATCAGTAATTCCACTTGTTTATCAACTTTTCTGCACCACCAATTTCTACGATCTATCTCCGCCAAATATAGCCTCGAATCTTGGATTGTCTGCCTACTTATTTTCACCAATAGGAAGTAAATTTGTGCCATAATTAAAAAAAAATGTTGTTGAAATCGTACGATATTCGCGACTTTTGCGTTCGATGTGTAAAGAAATATCCTTTTTCTATGTGAATAAACCAATGAAAAGGCGCTGGGTTTTGTAATTTGTTGTGCTCAACAAGCACATTTAACAATGTTCTCATTGATAATTTATTTTTAGTTTTATTATTTATCAGAAGTTAAGTGAATTAAGCGCTGAACACCCACGTCGAAAAGTTGAGTGCTACGTCATTAATGGATTTGTAAAAATAGCTAACTACAATTCGTTTGTTGACAACCACACCGAATTAGCCAGGGTCATTGCCGAGGCAGCGCCAATGAGAATATGTATTCTGAAACGAATAGTGATTTACAAAGTACGATACTTGGAGGTAGAGAATTCCAGTCTTTTATTGTGGTTTTGAAAAAAACTATTTCCAAATATGTTTGTTGAGTGCCTGATTTGCCGATTCTTTAGGCAATGTGGAACCCATGATGCTGACGCGTATTCAAGTATTGGGCGGACAAGGGTTGTGTAAGCCACGGACTTGATGTGGGTTGGGCAATTATTTAAATGTATTCTAATAAGTGGAGCGCAGTAGCGCAGCGGTAAGAGCTCTGGAGTCTCGACTGAGAGAAAGCGGGTTCGAATCCTGTGCGGCGGTGTCGTACCTTAGCAAGCTCGTTTACTCTACAATGCTACAGTTCACTCAGCTGTATGAATGAGTACCTGGGTATAGACAGTGATGGGCATTTGTATACGAATATACATCGCGCATTAATTACAGCGTGGCTGAATACTTCCCAGAGAAGTCGAAATTGTGTTCGATTGAACAGGTCTGCCAGGGAGTAACTGGATACTGCACTACATAAGAACTTACCTTATTTAATTCCCAGTCCCTGCTGTGTTTTGTTTTTGATTGAATTGCAGTGTACTGTCCAGTTTAATGTATTTTATATTTGCATGCCAAGGTAACAGTGTAATTAGACGTACTGGAAATGACGAAGACTACAACATTTATAAAGAAGCACCAAACCAAGCTACGACTGAAAGTAGAAATTCGAAGAGAAGCTACGAACAAACATTAGCTTATAATATAAAACAAGACAGCAAGAGTTTTTATGCATATGTTCGGAGCAAACAGAAAGTTCAGGATAAGGTCGGTCCTCTAGAAGAGAGTGCTGGAAATATAATACCAGAGGGATTCTTAATGGCAGAAGACCTCAATGAGTTCTGTGTTTACCAGGAAAGATATTAGTTCACTGCCAGTACCAAAGCCTCAGTTCAAGGGGGAAGAATCAGGCTATTTAGGACAGTTAATTGTAACCCCGGAAATGGTAGCTAAAAAAATTAATTAGGGCTATGAAGGATACTAAATCACCTGGAGTGGATGGGATTCCGCCCAAACTACTATTGGAAATTATTGAACAAATTAGCATACCGCTTGCAACAGTTTTCAACTTGTCATTAGAAGAGGGAGTGGTTCCTTTAGAATGGAAAGAAGCAAACATTATATCGTTAGTTAAAAAAGGTTCCAGAAACAAGTCAGAGAAATACAGACCAGTGAGTTTAACGTCAGTGATTTGTAAATTATTAGAAAGACTAATTAAAAGTCACATGGTGGATTTTTTTGTTAAACATAACTTGTTAAACCCATCTCATCATGTGTTTCTAAAAGCGAGGTCATGCTTAACAAATATGTTATGTTTTTGGAAGATATCACTAAGTGGGTAGACGAGGGATCACCAGTACATAACATCTACTTAGATTTTCAGAAAGCTATCGACAAAATGCCACATCAAAGGTTACTGCTTAAATTAAAGGCCCATGGCATAGGAAATGGTCTAATTAACTGGATAGAAAAATGGCGAATTTACAGAAGACAACGGGTAGTAGTTGATGGGGAGGCTTCAAACTGGAGATCAGTTTTGAGTGGGGTACCACAGGGATACTGGGAACTATATTATTCTTAATATATATCAACGATTTGGACAATGATATAGTATAGGAAAAGGACTTAGGGTTAACCATTAGTGCTGATATGAAGGTTTCAGAGCAGTGCGGTATTGCTGCTTCAAAGGGAAATCAAATCCTTGGATTAATTAGGCGAAACTTAACGTATATGGAAAAAGAGCTAATAATACCGCTGTACAAAACAATAGTGAGGCCTCATTTAGAATATTGTATACAAGCGTGGAGGCCATATCACAGGAAGGACATAGATATGCTAGAAAGAGTACAGAGGAGAGCAACTCAATTGATATAAAAACTGAGGAATCTTAGTTACGAAATACCCCTAAAAATGTGGTTTATAAAACTAGAGACCAGGAGATTGAAAGGAGATCAGATAGAAGTGTTTAATATATTGATTAGTTATGAAAATATTGATCGAAATATTGTTTTCTCAGTTATGAAAGATAGAAGGACCAGAGGACATGAAGTTCCATTAGTAAAGGAACAGTGTAGATTAGATATAAGAAAGTTCTCATTCTCACAAAGGACTGTAAATGGATGGAACAGATTATCTCCTGATTGTGTTGGTGCTAGTAGCGTGAATATGTTTTTAAAATAAAATTGACACATACCTTAAAAGGGCGGGATACACGTAAATAAAAAAGTATTGGACTCTCGATAAGCCAAAAGACTTCCTTGTCCACTTGCCATCTAGAGTTAATTTTCTGGATGGCAATCTTGTTATATCTTGTTAATACTACATTAATTTATTTGGCATATGTAACATTGTAGTATATTGCACCTGACGTTGTATTATGTAGCATATGGTGTTTGGCATAACTTGAGTATCCTCTAAAACTATGGGTCACTATCTTGTCTTTCACTAAATATTATTTATAACATGAGGTAGGTTATATATAAGACATTTTGTTTTAGTAAATTCATGACTAGTTCTGAAGGTATGTAGTTCAGTTGCTCTCCGAGTGTCATATTTGTGTGTGCTGGCATTTTGGATTATCTGCCATTTAATAAGTAAACTGGTATCTTTTGATGTATATATTTGTGATAACATTTTAAGATTGGACAGCCAATGAGCGATTAAAACAAATTTCACACACACACACACACACACACACACACACACACACACACACACACACACACACACACACACACACACACACACACACACACACACACACACACACACACACACACACACACACACACACACACACAAATATACCTACACTTAAAACAGATCTATGCCTAAGCACACAATCTAATAAATAAATAATATACCCAATAAAAGTCGTTAAAATATGGTCGACGTCATTACTTAAGTGTACTCAAATAATTTAAGATTAAATATAAATAATTATAAAATATGTGTGCGTATAACAAGTTTAGTGACAAGTTTCTATAGGTTGCAGTATTATAATGGTCTAATCAGTTATGACAACACGTGTGAATGAGTTCCAAGAGGTTTAGTGCAGTGCGATGAAAATTGCAGGTCTTCGTCCTGATAGTAGTGGTAGTGATTCCTACAATTGTTACGTTTCGTTTTACGTATTACAAACACATTAGGTATTAAGTTCAGAACCGTTAAGGAACGAACTGATTTACCCCCATTAAGGTGTCTTGACATATATAGGGTATTTTGAACAAATCTAGAGGCCGCTTATTAATCCCTGAAAGTTTGGCGCTCGCGGTTCAAGCCGTCTACCAGGGAAACACATTAATATACATATACTAGGTCGATTATAGATAGATGCGAACCGATTTCACACTATAAAGGATCGACTTTTATATATTATAGGAGTCGAACGTAGAACCGTTCTCGGGTAGTTTTGCTATTGCTGTTTTGCTAGGCGGGGTCGTAGTCAGTTGTGGCGTTGTTGTTCGACACTTAATTACGTTTAACGAACTGTATTAGAGATCATTAACAACCTTAATTGAGTACCGCACGTCAACTCCACTAACTGAACCACAAAGCACACAATAAGTTGATATTTGCGTTCAGGACTGGCTTCAGTGTAATTATGTATTACTAGTAATAGTTCCTGTGCCGATGTTTCCGTTTCTGCCTAACCTATATTATGTTTATGTACCGTAGTGTCTACAGTAGAAGCGACGGGAAACGGGGAATCGACATTGACTTTCTGCGCAGCGCTGGTCGTCTGGTCGCTGTTATCACCTCCTACAGCCTGCGCCATTGTTATCACCTCCTACAGCCTGCGCCACTGTTATCACCTCATACAGCCTGCGCCACTGTTATCACCTCCTACAGCCTGCGCCATTGTTATCACCTCCTACAGCCTTTGCCACTGTTATCACCTCCTACAGCCTTTGCCACTGTTATCACCTCCTACAGCCTTTGCCACTGTTATCACCTCCTACAGCCTTTGCCACTTTTATCACCTCCTACAGACTGCGCCATTGTTACCATCTCCTACAGCCTGCGCCACTGTTATCACCTCCTACAGCCTTTGCCACTATTATCACCTCCTACAACCTGCGCCATTGTTATCACCTCCTACAGCCTGCGCCACTGTTATCACCTCCTACATCCTGCGCCATTGTTATCATCTCCTACAGCCTGCGCCACTGTTATCACCTCCTACAGCCTTTGCCACTATTATCACCTCCTACAACCTGCGCCATTGTTATCACCTCCTACAGCCTGCGCCACTGTTATCACCTCCTACAGCCTGCGCCACTGTTATCACCTCCTACAGCCTGCGCCAGTGACATCGAAAACGACACAGATTATCTCTGCTTTATTTGTTGGATTCTTTTATATGAAAACAACAATAAACAGTCGCTACAAACATATTACTTAGTTGTTGTACAATGTTTATTATATTAATACACTACCTCCCAAGCGTCGAGGTCCATTCGTATCTTTCTACGTTCATTCGCTTCTTTGGCCCGTTTAGTAGAGGGGAGTATCAGCTTTCGGTTTCCGTGGGCACAAAATGTTAAGTTATGGTAGTCGTGATACATTGATTATCCTGCGTCTTAGTAACTAACAAACATACTTCTGCCATTTTCCTGTTTAGCTTTTAATGACTTTTAGTAAAATTCAGAAGTATTCTCTCACGTAACAAGGGAAGTTAAATTTATCGATTAATGCATAATGTGACCGAGTGGTTTTTATAAAACATATTTATTTATGTATGTGTCTGAGAACGTTCTATATTTGTATTGTACCGCTCTCGGTGTCCGATCTAGGATTTATGTTTACATGCGGTCGAGAGCCTTCCCTCGGCACGATTACTGCAGCCGGTCGATTAGCCAGCGGAGTTGATCGGTATCACCTTGAGAGCGGAGGGAGGGGCAAGTAGCCCTGAACACCATGGTGCTATGCTACGTACGGGTAAACCTTGAGAGCGGAGGGAGGGGCAAGTAGCCCTGAACACCATGGTGCTATGCTACGCACGGGTAAACCTTGAGAGCGGAGGGAGGGGCAAGTAGCCCTGAACACCATGGTGCTATGCTACGCACGGGTAAACCTTGAGAGCGGAGGGAGGGGCAAGTAGCCCTGAACACCATGGTGCTATGCTACGTACGGGTAAACCAATCTGGCATGAAATATATTACAAGCTTAATTGGTCTATTGCTATAGAGTTTTGGTTTTACTCCATTCAACGGAATGATGTGGCCTACATTATACACACTACAGTGAAACTCGTCCTGTATACTTGTGACTGTATTGCTATAACATAACACCGCTTTGAAAGATCGCCATTGCCCAAGTGTACTACATGGGACTAAATGACCAGACATGCCGAATATAGATCACACAATAGCAACATATGCAAATGTGATGTGCTTAAAGATTTACAGTGGTGTCGTAGTGTTTTTGTCATAACAACAAAAACACTCGCAGCTTTACAGAGTAGCAGAATGCTTTGGTGCGAAAACAGTTTTATGATATTTGCGCCCACAGAAAAGTATATTTAATGGTTCGACATACCCGGGAGTAGGCCTAATGTATTGTGTTGTTACAGTAACATAATACCATTTTAGCAGATGGCTAAATTTTCACAAAGTCGTCTTAATTTGTACTTGCTGATAATAGTATTGTTTTATATTTCTCCTAAGGGCCATTCCACGACGTTATGGTGCGATATATGAACACAATGTGGTATGTAATGTTGCGGCTTGTTTTAATTGCCATGATTCGGCATCCATGCATACAGTGGAGTTGAACTTTTGAAATATGAATTATAGAAGCGCAGTTAAGATTTCAGGGTAGGTCGTAAACATTTTATGTTCCGAGTTTTCTTCATCAGGTTGAAGGCTGATACATGATGCATTCTCCATTCCGCAGTTTAGGTCGTAATCTGTAATTCCTTGATTGTTGAAGGGATGTAGGTAGGCGAAGTTTTCGACTGTTTCCACTTTGTTCTGTCTTAAATACATCTGCTGATGGTTGATATTTCTATGTTAATTAGCATGTACTTGTTTGTCTTCTGTTCACTTAATTGCGCTTGCAAGTCGTAAACCATTAGTGTACCTGCTGGCTGTTCCCACAAGACGATATAAGCCCTGGGTGGTGTCTCAGAGGGCGGCACTATCATCAGCAATGTCTAGCTAAATGCTCTTCGCGATCTTGAACACAAGCAATCCATTCATTTCCTATAGTTACCATAAGCATATATGATATATCAATCAATAAGTAATTTTATTTCCAAAAACCGAACGGCACAAATTCAATCATTGCATAATACAACACAATTTCCAAAATGTAAGGAATAAAATAAACAATAGGGAGTTGATGGAAAGATGATCACATCGAAAACCACTTCGAAGAGGTTAGGAGAACGGATGGTGTCTTGTCGATCTGACACCAATCACCACATCGTAGACCCAAAAGCACGAGTCACTGTCTGTTTCCCTTTGGCGAGCGATGCCATTGTTTTTTATGCTTCGTCTGGATAACTGCCATATAATATTGTCCTAACCGTAAGCATAACTCAAAACCTAACCCCAACCCTATGAAACAATTACGTACTGTATCGCCACATTACGGAGTTTACCGACGGATGATGAATTTGACTGGCAGCTGATGGGAAAGGTGGACTAGACGGTTCCTGACAACCATGATGGAACGGCTGAGGAAGAACGTGAGGCAAGAAAGGAGTTTTGGAAAGGTTTGCATTTTATCAGTTAATAATAGCGACATATAATAGCATTATCTATTGTCATTACTCGTATGGAGCAAATATTTAACTCGCTGGACGAAATATTCATACAGTTTATGCCATAATATCGCCAACAATAAGTCATCGTCGTGTTGTCTGTGTCATCTTGTATTGTTTCGCCGTTATGGCTATATTTTGGCTAAATTTAATACATACTTGCGTTAATTATGCCATTCCACATCATTCACCCAAGAATATTTTGGTTATAAAAATATTGCGTCTTAGACTTAACGTAGTTTACAAACCCAAATAGTGCCTCGACTTGCGACAGTCGTTACCGTATGGGCCGGAGGGGTGATCTGGAATGACGGAATTAAGAACAAGAAAGAAATTATAGAAATACTTAGACTGGTGATTTGCATGGCAGCCATTTTATATTTCAATAAGGCCGTCATCTGGGAATAATGCAAATGGCAAAACTGGATTCCTTGACTTTGAAAACTATTAACCACGTATGGATTCCTCATATTATGTCCTCAACCTCAAGGTACCAAGGTACTAAAATCATGTTCGTAAAACGTATGTTCATCTTGAATTTCAATATGGCCGTCATCTAACAATATAGCATATGGCAGAAATGGATTCCTTGATCCTGAAAATGTTGGTTTAGACACAAAGAACATGTTTATATGTTGCATAGAAGCTGATATATTTGGGTGATGACCTTCCGTGGCGGCCATCTTTAATTTATTTCAATATGATCGTCATCTAAGGATATAGTATATGACAAAAATGGATTCATTGACCTTGGAAATGTTGGGTTAGACACCAAGAATATGTTTTTAATTATGCTTAGAAGCTGAGATCTCTGGATAATGGATTTCTGTGGCGGCCATTTAAAAAATCAAGATGGCGGCTCGGTACCATGTCGATAGCGGGTAACTAGCTTGATGTGAATCTTCATATCATAAATAACATATGTGTCAATTTTCATGCTTTTGTCAAAAAGGTGCACAATTTTTTTAATGTATAGCTCTTAGCCGCTGTGCTAATTCGCAAAGACGTGACAACGATTCAAATGTTTTTGTAAATGCAGCGACATATTTGTTGATGGCATTACTTCAGTATATTGAACTAACATAAAATAATGTTGAACCAGCCAAAATCAAAATCCCAACGTTGCATCCGGGTGAAATTAAAACATTCAACTAGAAAACACCGTAAGTGAATACTCTAGCAAGCCCAGACCGGGGGTCTACAACATTTCTGCTCCATTCATGCGAAACATGCAGGGATATATTTGGATAGATAAACAAGCAGCCATCCACACTCTACCCATACTTTATGAAATGGATAACTACACATCTGGCGGGTGATGTCTTCGGAAACAAAATTCAAATCAGCACTTTGGACGTTTCTTGTTTATCTTAGTTTGTTCAGCTAGATGCCATTTATAACGCACCAGGAAACTGAAACACCTTAACGTTATATCTAAATTAAAACATGTTTATTTTATTTACATGTCAGTAAGAGGTAACTACATACCATGTACGTACAGCATGACAACAGTTGATATTGAGTCCATGTATGTTGTCAATTCAGTCAATTGACAAACATATCTCCGTTGATGTGTTACAGCCGTGTGGTTGATATACAAGAAGTGTACGCCTTTTGGGAAGAAGACCAACTTAGCATACGCCCTCTGGCAGCCTCGTAAGGTCCCGAAGCAGTAGCAATATGGAAATGATCCAGCCACCGGTTTTCTAACGCATTGCCGGCGCCACGGGTGAACTAGATAATCTGCAAATAGATTATAAAACGATCCGAGTATGTTCCATATTTTGAAGTACTGATAGCTAAAGAAGTAAGATAAGAATTTAAAAAGTAGTACAGAAAAAAAGCATTCGTTATAAAAAAAACATTTATAATAAATTATTGATGAGCTACGTTCAGTAGACTACTTTCGTATGAAATAACATGACGATTGTATGTGTAACTGTTATACATACATACACAAATACATATACACGTACATACATACATGCATACATACATACATGCATACATACATGCATACATACATACATACATACATACACACGCACGCACGCACGCACGCATACATACATACATACATGCATGCACGCACGCACGCACGCACGCATGCATACATACATACATACATACATACATACATACATACATGCATACATACATACGTACATACATACATACATACGTACATACATGCATACATAAATACATACATACATACATATATACATACGTACGTACGTACGTACGCACTCATGCACGCACGAACGCATGCACGTAAGTGTATACAAATCCCAGTCCGATTGTAAAAAAATACAGTCATTCATATCACATTTAATCATTAACCATGAAAATGTTACACCTTTTCTCTACTAATATTTCTGATCACGTTTTGCTGCTTGATGCGTTTCATGCTATTAATACTATTAATAGTATTAGATAAAACATTTATTTTGGACATATTGTTTTACTGTTACTGTATGCTTTTAGCGAGAATGTCCAAAGCATGTGTATATATATATATATATATATTTGAATGAAGTCACGAAAATAGAACACTTTCATTATCTAAATTTCTGCGCGTTGCCATTCATTTATTTTTTCTGTAGAATGGTCTTAAAAACATGGTCTTATCTGTCAGGGAAGACAACTTTAGCAAGTTTCATCAAGATTGGCCTCTTCTGTAGCTACTTGAAGACCTAAAAATAAGTTTATTTTGGCTTACAATGTAACAATGTTTGACGAAAGCATTTCAAAGCAAAAAACCAAAATACGATGAATATCTGGAGGCCTCCTTTTATTTTGTATATTTAATATATACTCTACGTTATATTTGGGTGAAAAAATAACTGTCTACTCTCACCCATTGCTGAATTCAGAGCAGAAACACTCAGGACTGTCAATAATCCTCTGAGATATACCTTTCCAGAAAACCGTACAAGAAATATGGAATTATAGCTCAAACAAGTCCACAAACCAAATTAATGTAGTTTGATATCAGCATTTAAAGGATCTTTTATTGGCAGGGAAATTGACAGAAAAATATCAGCAAAGCAAGCATTCATGATCAAAGGAAAATACACAAATATGTGGAAAATTGCTAGGACACAGGCAGTTTCTAGTTCTAAACAAGGAGTTCAAGTATGTTCGCATGCTCTCTGGGAATGCCAAGTTTAGAAAAGGAAACATTTCCCACAAAATATTTCAAGATAAAAATCTGGCCCTCCCTGTAGAACTTTCTGAGATTCAACCAATTACATCTATTGTATGTGGCAATTCCAAGGTCTAGTAATTGTATTCACGTGGATAGGGAGTTAACTGTTTTTAAAGCCATAAGGGGAAAAAAGCAGAACGTCAAGGTTGCTACAAATTAGGAGACTGTGTTCCTGTTGCCCAGAAAGTCAGAAGATGTCCACCCATCTACTATTTACTTTAACCCGCTATACCTCATAGGAGTGTAGTTCCACCTTGGTAGATCATCAAGAATAACATTTGAAAGTAAAACATGAGATCCTTGAAAATTATCATAAACAGGACAGGACATAGATTGTAATTGAACTTATTAAAGCTTTATCTAAATAGTTCCCATGCATCTGAGAAAGACTTATCTTGTGGTTAATACCGTAATTCATGTCAACGTTAGCATTTATGCCCCATTCGTCAAATTGAGTAAAGTTGGAGGATGTTTGGAGGGCTATAATAAATAGGTTTCAAGTGTACTTTTAGCACTCACATCAGCCTACTAGTATACACAACATATCCATAACATGAATAATTACATGTAAAACATTGTGTTAAAACACATTATATTTTGTCTTGTTCATAAACTAATAAAACATATCATGCTATGTTGTGGCATTTCTTTACATAAGTTTGGTCCTAGTGGATCTGATGTGCTGATTTTATTCTTAAAAATTAAGGTGATACATTATAAAAGGAAACATGTTGTTGCAAATAAAGTGTCTTTCGAAAAATAAAATGGGTCATAGGTATTTGTTTACAATATCTGGTCAAAAATCTCAAATCTGACAAATCTGGCAAAAAAATCCTATTATGTAATGTGTGGCCTATGAAGAGAAATATTAAACTAATTTTAAAATTCGTAACATTGTTGTTATGTCTTATAGAGCCATAATACGGTTCTTGTCAAATTTATGTACACTTTTACAAGCAAGGGAAGAGTACATTATAATTAGTTACAAGATATACTGACATTCAAAGAGTTTCACAGTTTGGTTCTTAACTCGGAATTACCCATATAACCAACTTGTGTTGGTATCTACATGTATTTGTTTACGCAACCACTTCTAATACCAGTAATAGGCATGTCATGATGTTTTCTTTAATTTATTTCTTATTTTGTTATTTGACACCACCCCGTTACATAGTATATACAATAATTGATTAAACAAAAAACTTATTAGTCATCGACCTTGCGACACTCGTCGATCCCTGAAGCAACGACAGAATCTTGGAATGTTTCATAATCTAAAAGAGACTTTCGGTGCAGAGAAAACTTATAAAGCTTCTGGATGGCAGGGAACTACGCCGAACTGTCCCGCCTTCACCTGTGCAATGTTGGCACTGACACTGTGCAAATCGGTCATTGTTGTTCCTTGACACAACTTGTCTAAACGGCATGCAAGAACGTTCTTTTTATATTATACAGTGGTCTGACTTTCCTGAATAAGTTTCAGGGAACAAACAAATAGAACCCTAGCTGGATGGTTGACTGCAATGTTTCATTTAGCTCGAAGGACACGAGAAATCAAATCGTAAAGTATATGGTATAGTTACGCGAAACGTTTTCTTGGAAAAACGTCACCTAATTTCTCTTTTAAAATAAATACTATCAATAGGTTGTGGCTTCGAAACATTGTTGTAACATGATTTGTGCATCATTGATGCAAGAAATAGGACGCATTTTTAGAATAATGTGTTTGTCTGCATAGGCGTAAGGATCTTAGTACAAAAAAGCGACGTATTCAAGTCTCTCACATGGTTGGTATTCTCTCGGCCCGCAAAGTTCATTATTTTGATCCAAAGACAGAGGATGGTGCCACATGAGAAGACGAACCAAGATCCGGTGGTACGACACCATCACCCACGACCACTGCTGGCATCGACATTACCACCACCACTAAGATGTGTCAAGACCTTTCAGTAGGAAGACATTCATCAGAAATCTACCCACGCTCGGCCCGACCATGATACTTGGTTGATTGATTGAATCCGACCGTCGCGCGCGACATCGATTGCACTTTGCTTAGTTAATTTATCATAATAATTCGAATATAAGCCAGACAACGCCGATACGAAATATGTGTCTGCCACGAGAGCTTCCACCTAGTGTTTACGCGTGTGATTAAAAAGCAGCTAAGCAGATATGGCATAAAAATAACTCTGCACATTTTTTATTTCGGTTTATTTTGTGTGTGACATGCTTCAATTTAAATTACTTTGTTTTACAGTTTTTAAGCATTGTATTTACTGATACAGAATTACTCTCATTCATTTTTTATTTTAAAGTTAGCCAATATGCCAATCAGCATCTCTACCCGGATTCGGGGTAAACCGGGACCACTGGCAAACGGTCAAAAATAATTAATATTGGGGGCTGGCCGGAAGTCCGGCTGCCACCTCATGGAACTTGAATAATCTAGGCTACTTTCTGTTTATTCTCTACTTTCTATTTCCCGGCGAAGTCACGCAGCCGGGCGAGAGTCAGTTAAACGAGACTCCCAAGGTAGAGACCCTCTTGGAGGGAGCTCGCGACAGGAAGAGACACTTTGCTTGGAGGTTGCCATCGACGGCTACGTGATTGTGTTTCACGCGACTACGTCGTAATTCAGACATATTCCCTGTTGGTTGGTTGGTTTACGTGATTGTGACATCATACCTTTTACCACGGAGACGAGAACACGGACCGCTGTCTAAATATTGTTAATCTAATTCTGACATTATGCCTGCCTGTATGTTTAGTCGTTTCGTAACAACTTGCCTTTTGATCTTTCCTACAAGATACAATGGTAAATATGATGATCACTTGATTATTATAGATAAGAAATATGATACCGATGTGAAGTCCTTGTCATTACAAAATTGGGGCTCATATCATAAAACATGTTTTGGTGTCTGACTTAACATATCCATGGTCAAGGAATTGGTTCCTGTCATGTACAGTATCCAAGGATGATAGCCATATTGAAGTTCAATATGGCCACCATGGAAAGTCATCACCCAGATATATAAATTCGCATAAGGAACATAAAACATTTTCAGGATCAAGGAATCCATGTCTACCATAAGCTATATCCTCAGATGACAACTATATTGAAATTAAAGATGGCTGCTCTGCACGTACGTTTTATGAACATGATTGTATTGCCTCTTGAGGTTGAGAAATCCATATGTGATTCATATATGAATACATAATATATCTTCACGAGTATGCCAATTCTTGTTGGCAGTTGTCGCTGAAAAATATTCTCAACCATACGATAAATGACAGTGCATGTATTGGTGAAGAGAAATATGTTATTGATTAAGAATTGACCACACAAATGGTTACAGTTCGAGTCCACGTCAGCAATATGGAAAACACACTCAACACGTCTTGAGGTTAAGAGCCAATTTATAAATAGACACTTTGTTGTGCAGACACCACAATAGCACAATGACTCATATTGAGTGAGGTTGTGCTGTAGACTTGACAGCAAATCCACATTCCTTAAAGAGGTGGGTGGTGGCAGGGTCACAGGTACAGGTGGAGTTGGAAGATAGTGATCAAATTCCAATTAAAAACAAAACTCAACAACACATTATGTACTACACTCTGGTATACACAAGATCATTGCTAAATAAATATTATTTTAAGTCAACATTAAACAATTGTGTAACCCAAGTGCTGGTAGCCGTATATATGCAGACTGTGGGAGCAGACTTAGTGATGGACAAACATGACTGGAGTATCAAACAAACTGCTACTTGACATCGCAGTTTACTCAATATCTCAACACAAAAGTGTTAGATAGGATACTATCATCCTCATGCTCTGTCAGGCGTATATGGACAGTTGACGATTGCGACCAGCAAAAATTGGCAACTGTCAGAAGAATATATTCTATGAGGTAGGTATTTTGCTTACATCCTCAAGCAACCAGCAAGAGAACGCAGAATACATTGCGGAACCATTCAGATATTGTTTCATTATTTCATTCGTTTCCGGTGGATAGGCAATCATCAGTACACAAGATCAGGTAGTTGTGCCCACAGTCCAGAAAGCCACCTTAGTAAGTAATATTAAAGGCTTTATTTAATGATGATGACCATGTCACGTGTTATATCGCCTTCAGCCAATCGCACATGAGGAGGCGGACATCGGAATATTGCTCTATGTAGCACATTGTGTTAACCAAGGATTTCCCAGTGGCTATCCGTCAGTGTATACAAATGTGGTTATTCTGATCGTAGGACAATTCCTTGCTGTTAAAACAGAGAACATTTTGGCGATGAATGAATGAGTGAATGAATGCAATTTATTAGACCAATAATTACAAGTACATATTATATTTGAGCATATAGGTCAGGAGACTCCCGTTGAGGTTTAAATGCCGCTACCACGAGAGCCACCTTGAATAATAATTACAGTATAATAATAATAATAATATATTTATAAAGTAGCATAGCTAATAATACGTGATCACGTCATAGTAAAGACTATAATCAAAATGTCATACAGTAGCAGGCATATACATGTGTACATATACGCATATAATGTGCACAAAATTACTACATGCATCAACACACATTACAATTTTGTTAAAGACAACATTAAGTCTGGCAATATATAATTAACAAGTAACTACAAGGCGACGTACACATACGGGTGTTAGTTAATTATCTTCTACATATATAACAGTTAATAATTCTACAAGCATTTTTATATATTTCAATAATGTATCTTTTAATATAGGTGGAGAATGTCATGGATATTGTGGGTGAATATTTTATTAATAATGATATCGGGAGAATTATTGTATATCTTTGCTATGCTGAACCTGATGTTTCTTTTGGAAATTCGTGATTGACACTTTTGATAAATACAACTGTGCATGCCCTAGTAGCATGTTAGCATGTTAATGGCGCTGGATGTTGTATAAGGGTAGGTTTTAAATTAAATAAGCAGGCATCTGCTTGTTGGTCAATTTGTAAATACATTTGAGTAGTTGAATTATATATATGTTACCCAGCTATATGAGGTAAAGTCTCTTAAAATTTGGTTCACTATGACCAAGGTAATAAATAGAAGTTATAGTGATAACTGCCCTTAATGTAATTTGATAATTATGTTATTTAGTTTACTCTGATTCCCCCAAACAAACACTCCATGATTGAGGTGGCATACTATTAGGGAGTTATAGGTTGTTCTGTTGTTCTCATGATGCTGATTGATAGGATATATTTGAGACTGTTTAACATACCTATGGTTTTGACAGTTTGCATCTATATGACTAGCCCAGTTTAGGTGTTTGTTTTTAGTGATGCAGAGAAATTTAAATTATTAATCTAAACAAACTGTTTCCTGGTTGATAAGTACCTTTTGCAAAATTCTAGTGCCGAATTTGCAAACCTATAAAACTGTAATTTTGATAAAAGAATATGATGGTCGTTGAGGGGAGTGTTTTTCTCTAAACCCATATTGTCCATTGTAGTATAAATTATGAGATGAGAAGTACTTGTAAATTTGAATGAACATTACTCTTTCAAAGATTTTGGAGATTGGTGGTAATAGGGAGTTTGGACGATAGTTATCAAGATATGTCCAGTCGCCTTTTTTACGAAGTGTTATTACGTTTGCAATTTTTAGGCAGTCAGGAAAATTGCCAGTTGCTAATTACTTAATTAATTAATTATGGTGGTGAGAGGGTTGCAAATTTATTGTTTTATTGTTCTATAATAATGTAGTAGAAATGCCATCATTGCCACAACTAGATTTACTTTTAAGCTATCTAAAACATTTATGGTAGGTTCTTCATAAATTGGCTTAAATATTAAGTTGTGTAATATCGGATTGTGTAGGTAACCCATGGAATTTGCATTGTTTGTATTTAAGTTATTACAGCTGCCAACTTAGGTCCTACCTTTATAAAGATACAATTAAATTTGTTAGCAGTAACATTGGTATAACGTATCACTTTATTGTCAATCAAAAAATGATCAGGAAATTTTCTTTGAAGTCCGAATAATAACTTCTTCGAAAGTACACCATGTTTGTTTAATGTCATTCTTATATTTTTCAAAACGATTATGATAATTGTTTGGCATTACGAATGAGTTTTGCAGAATTCTTTGGTACCCGGTAAGTGGTTAAGTTAGTTTCACGATTTATATATTGCTCGGAATCTGCAAGTGTTTGTTTTAATTTCTAACATAATTTGTCTTTGTAAGCAGTTGAACGGATTATACCATTTGTGATCCATTGAGACTTGGTGTGTTTATGCTTATTGAATTTGATCGTACGAACTGGCAAATGTTTATATTCTATTTTGGATATTACTTCATTAAAAATGTTGAGATTGTCAGTTGGATTGATATGGTTGGTTTTGTTTAGCATGTAACAAATACCTGCATTACTTATTTCCGTTTTAAATTTATCAATCGACTATGTATTCCAAGTTCGGATCTTAACTGATTTAGTACATTTTAGTACATCTACATGCTTTGGTTCTATATAATCTAACATATGAAGTATGAAAGTATGATAGAGGGTTGAGACCCACTTTAGTCCCGTTGCAACCCGTGCCATTGCTAACAACCTGTGAAATCGGAAACACTAATGTTATGTCATGTCCTGAGTTGATGTGATATATTCTCTAATTTCTTTGGTTGAAGGAAGACGTCGACATGATTATCATTGACTCCATTTAAATTTCTCATTTTTTTATTTACCCGTTATGCCCATGAAAAAAATGTGACATGGATTGGTCATTGACGACGGAACGTGATGAATATCCAGGGGGCTGAGGCTCTCCGAAAACCTCTAACTGCCCCCCTGAGTGCTTTCCAGACACCTCCAACCGCACACCCACGAGGCACACAAAATACTCTCACTTCAAACTAAACTCCTGCACTCTCTTTCGATTTAGTACAAGACCCGTTTTATAACAATGCAAACTCTGTTTTGTCTTTGTTATTGGAAAAATAAAACCACGTCATGGCCTAGTGCACTGTGGTTGCAAATCTAAATGTAGTCCATTTGAGATATTAGTTCTCACCAATATGTACGTTGTGAGGAACAACCGGCATTCAGATCATGTTCCCAGAAAGTATATGTACATGGCAACCAACTTGAAATTATGTGACCATATCATTCATTGACTCGTCTATGTGTTTGTGTTTCACGAAAGCTAAATTTAAACCAAAATCTATAATTTTGGATGTTGTATTTCATTATGTTTGTCATCTGAATATACAATAAAATGTATTAATTTACCCTGAATATGCTGGCATAGACATTAATATCATGTTTTTATGATGTGTAGAAGTTGATATACTTGGACAGATGATTTCAATGGCCGCCATTGTGTATTTCGCTATGCCCGTAATCTGGGAATAATGGAAATGGTACAACTGGATTCACTAACCTTGAAACATATGAACCACATACAAATTCAATAGCGTATGACATAAATGGATTAATTTGCCCTGAAAACGTTGGTTTAGACACATAGAACATGTTCATATGTTGCTTAGAACCTGCGATATTTGGGTGAGGGATTTCCACGCGGCCATCTTGAATTTCAATATGACCGATATTTTTGGATACAGCATGTGACAGAAATCGATTCATCAACCCCAGAAATGCTTCTTTAGACACCACGATTATGTTTCGATGTTATTTAGAAGCTAACAACTTGCCGAATGGATTTCCATTGCGGCCATTTTTTTTAATCAAGATGGCGGCTAGGTACCTAGATACCCATCGATAGCGATGGGTACCTAGGTTTATGTATCTACTTATCATAAACAACACATGTGCCAATTGTCATGCTTTTGTCAAAAGTGCACAATTCGTCAAACGCGTGGGTCTTAGCCGTTGTACTAACTCGAACTTTTGCAGTTATTCACTAATAGTACTGTTACTATACTGCTGCTGTTGCCGTCGCCGCCGGAGCCGCCACGTCGGGCACGAGTTCAGGATTTAGGGTGAACATGCAGGTTGGAATATATAAATGTATTCAGTTTTGTTTTGAAGGTGACTAAATCTTCAGATGACTAATGAGGATTTCTTTCCACATCCTGAGTGCAGCTTCGCAAAAAATGCGCTTTTCCGTGTGAAGCTTATCAGCTTCAGGAACAAGAAAACAGTTGTTGTGATAGGTGCTATATATGAACAGTTGTTGTGATAGGTGCTATATATGAACAGTTGTTGTGATAGGTGCTATATATGAACAGTTGTTGTGATAGGTGCTATATATGAACAGTTGTTGTGATAGGTGCTATATATGAACAGTTGTTGTGATAGGTGCTATATATGAACAGTTGTTGTGATAGGTGCTATATATGAACAGTTGTTGTGATAGGTGCTATATATGAACAGTTGTTGTGATAGGTGCTATATATGAACAGTTGTTGTGATAGGTGCTATATATGAACAGTTGTTGTGATAGGTGCTATATATGAACAGTTGTTGTGATAGGTGCTATATATGAACAGTTGTTGTGATAGGTGCTATATATGAACAGTTGTTGTGATAGGTGCTATATATGAACAGTTGTTGTGATAGGTGCTATATATGAACAGTTGTTGTGATAGGTGCTATATATGAACAGTTGTTGTGATAGGTGCTATATATGAACAGTTGTTGTGATAGGTGCTATATATGAACAGTTGTTGTGATAGGTGCTATATATGAACAGTTGTTGTGATAGGTGCTATATATGAACAGTTGTTGTGATAGGTGCTATATATGAACAGTTGTTGTGATAGGTGCTATATATGAACAGTTGTTGTGATAGGTGCTATATATGAACAGTTGTGATAGGTGCTACATATGAACAGTTGTTGTGATAGGTGCTATACATGAACAGTTGTTGTGATAGGTGCTATATATGAACAGTTGTTGTGATAGGTGCTATATATGAACAGTTGTTGTGATAGGTGCTATATATGAACAGTTGTTGTGATAGGTGCTATATATGAACAGTTGTTGTGATACGTGCTATATATGAACAGTTGTTGTGATAGGTGCTATATATGAACAGTTGTTGTGATAGGTGCTATATATGAACAGTTGTTGTGATAGGTGCTATATATGAACAGTTGTTGTGATAGGTGCTATATATGAACAGTTGTTGTGATAGGTGCTATATATGAACAGTTGTTGTGATAGGTGCTATATATGAACAGTTGTTGTGATAGGTGAACAGTTGTTGTGATAGGTGCTATATAAGAACAGTTGTTGTGATAGGTGCTATATATGAACAGTTGTTGTGATAGGTGCTATATATGAACAGTTGTCGTGATAGGTGCTATATATGAACAGTTGTTGTGATAGGTGATAGAACAGTGCTATATATGAACAGTTGTTATATATGAACAGTTGTGTGATAGGTGCTATATAAGAACAGTTGTTGTGATAGGTGTTATATATGAACGGTTGTTGTGATAGGTGCTATATAAGAACAGTTGTTGTGATAGGTGCTATATATGAACAGTTGTTGTGATAGGTGCTATATATGAACAGTTGTTGTGATAGGTGCTATATATGAACAGTTGTTGTGATAGGTGCTATATATGAACAGTTGTTGTGATAGGTGCTATATATGAACAGTTGTTGTGATAGGTGCTATATATGAACAGTTGTTGTGATAGGTGCTATATATGAACAGTTGTTGTGATAGGTGCTATATATGAACAGTTGTTGTGATAGGTGCTATATATGAACAGTTGTTGTGATAGGTGCTATATATGAACAGTTGTTGTGATAGGTGCTATATATGAACAGTTGTTGTGATAGGTGCTATATATGAACAGTTGTTGTGATAGGTGCTATATAAGAACAGTTGTTGTGATAGGTGCTATATAAGAACAGTTGTTGTGATAGGTGCTATATATGAACAGTTGTTGTGATAGGTGCTATATATGAACAGTTGTTGTGATAGGTGCTATATAAGAACAGTTGTTGTAATAGGTGCTATATATGAACAGTTGTTGTGATAGGTGTTATATATGAACAGTTGTTGTGATAGGTGCTATATATGAACAGTTGTTGTGATAGGTGTTATATATGAACAGTTGTTGTGATAGGTGCTATATATGGACAGTTGTTGTGATAGGTGCTATATATGAACAGTTGTTGTGATAGGCGCTATATATGAACATTTGTTGTGATAGGTGCTATATATGAACAGTTGTCGTGATAGGTGCTATATATGAACAGTTGTTGTGATAGGTGCTATATATGAACAGTTGTCGTGATAGGTGCTATATATGAACAGTTGTTGTGATAGGTGCTATATATGAACAGTTGTCGTGATAGGTGCTATATAAGAACAGTTGTTGTGATAGGTGCTATATATGAACAGTTGTTGTGGTAGGTGCTATATAAGAACAGTTGTTGTGATAGGTGCTATATATGAACAGTTGTTGTGATAGGTGCTATATAAGAACAGTTGTTGTGATAGGTGTTATATATGAACAGTTGTTGTGATAGGTGTTATATATGAACAGTTGTTGTGATAGGTGTTATATATGAACAGTTGTTGTGATAGGTGCTATATATGAACAGTTGTTGTGATAGGTGCTATATAAGAACAGTTGTTGTGATAGGTGCTATATATGAACAGTTGTTGTGATAGGTGCTATATATGAACAGTTGTTGTGATACTATATAAGAACAGTTGTTGTGATAGGTGCTATATATGAACAGTTGTTGTGATAGGTGCTATATATGAACAGTTGTTGTGATAGGTGCTATATATGAACAGTTGTTGTGATAGGTGCTATATATGAACAGTTGTCGTGATAGGTGCTATATATGAACAGTTGTTGTGATAGGTGTTATATATGAACAGTTGTTGTGATAGGTGTTATATATGAACAGTTGTTGTGATAGGTGCTATATAAGAACAGTTGTTGTGATAGGTGTTATATATGAACGGTTGTTGTTGTTGTGATAGGTGCTATATATGAACAGTTGTTGTGATAGGTGCTATATATGAACAGTTGTTGTGATAGGTGCTATATATGAACAGTTGTTGTGATAGGTGCTATATAAGAACAGTTGTTGTTATAGGTGCTATATAAGAACAGTTGTTGTGATAGGTGCTATATATGAACAGTTGTTGTGATAGGTGCTATATATGAACAGTTGTTGTGATAGGTGCTATATATGAACAGTTGTTGTGATAGGTGCTACATATGAACAGTTGTTGTGATAGGTGCTATATATGAACAGTTGTTGTGATAGGTGCTACATATGAACAGTTGTTGTGATAGGTGCTATATATGAACAGTTGTTGTGATAGGTGCTACATATGAACAGTTGTTGTGATAGGTGCTATATATGAACAGTTGTTGTGATAGGTGTTATATATGAACAGTTGTTGTGATAGGTGCTATATATGAACAGTTGTTGTGATAGGTGTTATATATGAACAGTTGTTGTGATAGGTGCTATATAAGAACAGTTGTTGTGATAGGTGCTATATATGAACGGTTGTTGTGATAGGTGCTATATATGAACAGTTGTTGTGATAGGTGCTATATATGAACAGTTGTTGTGATAGGTGCTATATATGAACAGTTGTTGTGATAGGTGGTATATATGAACAATTGTTGTGATAGGTGCTATATAAGAACAGTTGTTGTGATAGGTGCTATATATGAACAGTTGTTGTGATAGGTGCTATATATGAACAGTTTTTGTGATAGGTGCTATATAAGAACAGTTGTTGTGATAGGTGCTATATAAGAACAGTTGTCTTGATAGGTGCTATATATGAACAGTTGTCGTGATAGGTGCTATATATGAACAGTTGTTGTGATAGGTGCTATATAAGAACAGTTGTTGTGATAGGTGCTATATAAGAACAGTTGTTGTGATAGGTGCTATATATGAACAGTTGTTGTGATAGGTGCTATATATGAACAGTTGTTGTGATAGGTGCTATATATGAACAGTTGTTGTGATAGGTGCTATATAAGAACAGTTGTTGTGATAGGTGCTATATATGAACAGTTGTTGTGATAGGTGCTATATATGAACAGTTGTTGTGATAGGTGCTATATATGAACAGTTGTTGTGATAGGTGCTATATATGAACAGTTGTTGTGATAGGTGCTATATATGAACAGTTGTTGTGATAGGTGTTATATATGAACAGTTGTTGTGATAGGTGCTATATATGAACAGTTGTTGTGATAGGTGCTATATATGAACAGTTGTTGTGATAGGTGCTATATATGAACAGTTGTTGTGATAGGTGCTATATATGAACAGTTGTTGTGATAGGTGCTATATAAGAACAGTTGTTGTGATAGGTGCTATATATGAACAGTTGTTGTGATAGGTGCTATATATGAACAGTTGTTGTGATAGGTGCTATATAAGAACAGTTGTTGTGATAGGTGCTATATATGAACAGTTGTTGTGATAGGTGCTATATATGAACAGTTGTTGTGATAGGTGCTATATATGAACAGTTGTTGTGATAGGTGTTATATATGAACAGTTGTTGTGATAGGTGCTATATATGAACAGTTGTTGTGATAGGTGTTATATATGAACAGTTGTTGTGATAGGTGCTATATATGAACAGTTGTTGTGATAGGTGCTATATATGAACAGTTGTTGTGATAGGTGCTATATATGAACAGTTGTTGTGATAGGTGCTATATATGAACAGTTGTTGTGATAGGTGCTATATATGAACAGTTGTTGTGATAGGTGCTATATATGAACAGTTGTTGTGATAGGTGCTATATATGAACAGTTGTTGTGATAGGTGCTATATATGAACAGTTGTTGTGATAGGTGCTATATATGAACAGTTGTTGTGATAGGTGCTATATATGAACAGTTGTTGTGATAGGTGCTATATATGAACAGTTGTTGTGATAGGTGCTATATATGAACAGTTGTTGTGATAGGTGTTATATATGAACAGGGCTAGACATATTAAAAAGCACGACATTAGCCAAATAAAGTGGCTGCTGCATAGACGGAGCAAGATAAGCAATACTTGACAAGTTAAAGTTGATTTGATATGTAACAGGAAGCCAATGCAACTGTTTACGTAGGGATAGTTGTATTATTAATGTTATTCATCACCATACAACCTTCGTATTAACGAGAGTGGACTGTGTACGTATTATGGTTGAGTAAGTTGAAGTTCTTCAATTCGCTAATTCAGGGGTACTTGCAACCACATTCACGGCGGATCTACATATGTTGGATGGCGGAATTGTCTTTATAGGAGACCCAGTGTTGATGACGTGTGTCGCGAATCCAAGAAACACAACTATCGAGAAGGCGAGTCAAATTATTAGTATAGTGCACATGCGTGTTTTAATAATTCATTAATTATATCATAACTCACACCCATCGATGGCGCAACATACAACATACAATGTCATCAAATATCACCAATTGCTATGGCGTCAAGTGGAAAGCACCATTTAATCGTGCAATAATGACAATTGCCTTTCTCGGTGTGTTGCTCCATGTGGGAATGTAAGCGAATATGTGTATAAAAACAATAGCACGGACAACCCTCATGATACGTCATTAGAAGATGAAATTATCAATACATGATTACACATTTTATCAAGGCGACTCATCACTCATTTATTTTAATGTTTAAAACATTTTTCTGCAGTAGAATTTCTTATTTTTATCGTAGTACGTTAGCTAGTCGTATGTCAACATATGGACAATTCTCAGTTACTTTTTTCTTAACCAATTTACAGATACTCTGGTATGCCGTTACCGCTGGCAATACGTACGTTAACCTGTGGTTATACAACGCCGTATATGCCTCTGCTACCGGTCCTTACAACACTACCAAAGACCGTATGCTAGGTTGGCTTTCTTCTACTCAAGGCGAACACAACTTGTATATCAATCATACGGCTGTGATAGACCAACGCTTACATTTCTGTAAGATTACTGAAGCTTCTTCATCCCTTGACGCAATATCACCTGGTGTCATGCTACATATACAGGGTACGTTATATATTACTGATATGTAAAAAATAAGATGTATTGTAATTGAGTGATACTTTTTACGTGTTGCCAATTTCTTGGTATCTATCAGACCAAACTAAAGACAAAAACGTCAGAAGTGCTGATTTCAATTTTTGTTTCATAGGCATAATTGTATTGATTAGCCAAACGCTGTTTTACATATTTTTTATTTACATTCCAGTAGTGCTTTTGACATTTGTTTTTAGGCGTCTGAACCTGGGTGCTTGGGTGCTTGGAGGGGCTAATCCCGCCATATACGTTTGGGTGGCGGCTGCATATATGTGTATATCACACCAATATTTTGGCAAAGGTGCATTTGGAGGTTTTTGGTGAGAGTATATCCCCAATATTCACCACGTTCCGACGACTAAGATGTTGGTTGGCCAATAGTATCGATACAAACAGCTTGTCACAGTGATCAGTCAGATCTTATTACCTCGTAAAATAACTGATTTTACTATAGTATAATATATGGCAGTGTTATGCAGTGGCGTAGTGACCCAGGGGTAGGGGTGCACTCGCACTAGGGTGTCATATATGGGGGGCGCCAAATCGCCGATAACGTTATCCATCCACCGAACAACATCCTATCAAAACCCCGCAATTCCGATGTTGTAGGCCCCAGTAAGGCTTGTTCCGTATATTAGTAATAATTTGTCGTGCGGCGTATTTATTATTAGGAAGATGCTCTGATCCACATGGGGTGAGGGTGGCGTCAGTGGGTGTTTTGTTCGGTTGGATTTTGCGGACGCATTATGTGTGTGTGTGTGGGGATGCACCCCCGTTTTGGTTTGAAGAGGAAGGTGCAGCTGGGTGTTTTGATGAGCCTCAGGAGGTGTAATTGGGTGTTTTGTTGAGCCTCAGGAGGTGTAATAGGGTGTTTTGTTGAGCCTCAGGAGGTGTAATTGGGTGTTTTGTTGAGCTACAATTACACAAGTTGGAGATTTTCCGTGGGCATCGAAAGAGAGTGCAATCAGTTGGAGGTTTTCTGTGGGCATCGAAAGAGAGTGCAATCAGTTGGAAGTTTTCTGTGGGCATCGAAAGAGAGTGCAATCAGTTGGAGGTTTTCTGTGGGCATCGAACGAGAGTGCAATCAGTTGGAGGTTTTCTGTGGGCATCGAAAGAGAGTGCAATCAGTTGGAGGTTTTCTGTGGGCATCGAAAGAGAGTGCAATCAGTTGGAGGTTTTCTGTGGGCATCGAAAGAGAGTGCAATCAGTTGGAGGTGTTCTGTGGGCATCGAAAGAGAGTGCAATCAGTTGGAGGTTTTCTGTGGGCATCGAACGAGAGTGCAATCAGTTGGAGGTTTTCTGTGGGCATCGAAAGAGAGTGCAATCAGTTGGAGGTTTTCTGTGGGCATCGAACGAGAGTGCAATCAGTTGGAGGTTTTTCGTGAGGTTTTACCCATTGGTAAAATCCTAAATCCGCCCCTGACCATCCTCGCAATCAAGGGGTGGTGCCTACATACACCGCCACTGGCTGTTATCCTACACAATGTATGGAAGTCAGGTAACATAAACTAGTAAATTCAATTGACGAAGCCAGCGACTTCAGGGAATCCCGTTGTTGTAATTACCCGTCTATGGCGACGCAAGTGGCAAATGTATATCAAAGTGCGTACTACCATCTCGCGAGAATTGCTCGTGTACGAGAGGTAATGACGACCAGTGTCTGCAAATGCCTTGTCCATGCACTTGTGACATTTATAATTGATTATAGATATGCGATGCTCTTTGGTATATCTGCTGCACCGTCTAGAGAGAGTTCAACAGTCAGCCGCTCGTGTTGTGATGCAACTTCGACGAGATGATCGGCGATCTGTCACTGCGGTCCTACAACAGCTACACTGGCTCCCAGTGAGAAAGCGTATCGAGTACAAGTTACTCATGGTTGTACACACGGCACTGTATGCAGGCACGCCAGTGTATTTCGCCTTACTGGTACATCGTCACTCGCCACGCAGGACCCTACGCTCTGGCGGTGGTCTGTTCTGGACGTTCCACGCGTGAACCTAGAATGCTATGGTCGCCGGCCGTTTGCTTGCGTTGGGCCGACAGTGTGGAACTGGAACTACGCACAATCGAGCACACTAGGCAGTTTGGAAAATTAATGAAGACATTTCTGTTCTTAAACTAATGTAGTCAGACCTCATTAACCTTTATATTTTTCATACATTCATTTTTAATTCTTTTTTAGTCGTATTTATCTTAGCATCAGATTTTTGTATCTGATCAACTAAATTAATGTAATTTAGCCTTTTATTTGGATGAACAGAAAACTATGGAAGGAAACGACACAGAGAGTGGTTAAACTTTACTGTAACTGACCCTCATCCCTGTACAGCAGTGAACAGGGAGGAGAGCAACAGCCTTTTATTTATTTATTTTAATCTAATGTATTTAGCTATTCAGCACTTTGGCTAATGTTCGCTTTGTCGTTACATTTACCCGCAATTTTACTATACATAGGTTTTCTCTCCTCCCATGTGTGTGTGTGTGTGTGTGTGTGTGTGTTGTGTGGGTGGGTGTGTGTGTGTGTGTGTGTGTGTGTGTGTGTGTGTGTGTGTGTGTGTGTGTGTGTGTTAAGATTTCGCTTGCTAACTTTTTTTTTCTGATTCATTTCTGGTAAATTCTACTACTACTACTACTACTACTACTACTACTACTACTACTACTACTACTACTACTACTACTACTACTACTACTACTTCTATTATTATTATTATCAGTTCGGCCACTCTCAAACGAAAATGAGCCGAACACTGCCAATACTGATATCAATACTGATATCATTGGCTGAGTGTAACTCCATCGTTTCGCAGGCAAGGCGGACTGCCAGAGGGTACTGAAACTGATATAATAAACATAGTCCCCTGGCGCGCGCAGTGCCCCTGACAGGTATATAATGTGTCTGCCTAGGCGTAGGCTGAAACTTCTGTGAAATGTGGTATTCAGCAGATTGGACGTTGGCAGTATTATGGTAACGCAACAGAGAATTAACTTACGACTCTGGTATGGAATCTCTCTCTGCAAATATTAGGGTAACCGTATCCAAAGGAGACTACAATGTCCTAGCACGAATTTCCAAGAAGCATCCCACAATATTGAAGCTCTTCGGAAACTTTCTACTACTTGAGCCAAAAGCTTCGTGAAAAGGCAAGGGACGTTGCATGGAATTGGGAAATAGGATCAACAGGTTCAGCGAAGGGCATGGCGGGGTAAGCTATCCTAGAACTATATGGTCTCTCGATTGTACAATGAATCATACGGTACCACAAAAACACTCTGGATCGGCACCAGCAGGTAATGGTTAAGAGATTCAGTCATATCAGGGGAGTAAATGCCAAATTTGCCTTTCTGCTGTTAACATTACATCTCGTGGAATTTGAGCACCACGGCCGTTTTGACCACCAGGGCGTGACTCAATAAAAACTGTAATGATCTTGGAACAGTCTATCGCACCGATTTTGATAGAACCGAACTATGTATTATTATGCAGAGATATGCGACTGCAAAATGTTTCTCACAACATACCACGACAGCGTCTACTTTTATTAGCACAGACAGGGAGACAGTAGAGAAAATACACTTCGATCAAAGTATTGATTACTTCGTCGCAATCGAAGCGGTCTTGTTGTGACGTTGTCATTGGGTGCGCATACTTGTTTTAGTTAATAACTGCATTCATTGATTTTTTTATGTGCGGTTCGTTATTTGTTATATGAAATAGTATACTGCACCAAATACAGGTTAATTTATACGTTTTTAAAAAGTCACTGTAGCTTGACCGGATTAGCTGGCTTTGAGAGGAAACATGTAGACTAGGGAGCGCCATTGTGTGTCTTGTACCCGGGCGCCGACAACTCTCACTTTGCCACTGGATTTATGGTAGAAAACGCTTAACGACCTTGCCCTGGCGATCGCGTTCGACCCTTATTTGAAATGAAACGTCTCTTTTGTTTAAGTACTGCAGTGATGTCTCCAGCTAGCCCAAACATGTGTTCCTTTGTGTCTACAGAAAGGAACGGCGGGTCGCCATTGACTTTCTATGCAGCGCTGGTCGCCTTCGCCGCTGTTATCACCTCCTACAGCTTTCGCCAGTAACGTCGAAAACGACACAGATTACATATATTTGTTGGATTTGTATTATTATTTTACTTCTATGTTTCTCCTTTCGAACTTGTCACCAATATACTTTGTATATTTCACTTGTACATCTTAGTTGATTGACTTGTTTGAATAAATGCTTCTGACTTTTGTCTTGAATTCCTTTATCAAAACGTTGCAATAAAGCGTCGCTACGCACTTGCGGAAAAGTGATGATACAAATAAGAAATTTGAAATGTGTCCGCAATGAAATAAACCAAGATGTGGTAGAACTATTGATATTTGACCTTAAAACAATATATTATACTTTAATTTATCCCTACTTGACATCATGGAATCATCTTGTGGAGATCCACGTTTAAAATCCATTTCACGATATTATTCATTATTCAAAAAAGCATCCGTTCCATTCTTAAAACAAACTATTGGGAACATTCAAAACCCCTCTTTACAAGCTTGCATTTAATCACGTTGCATGATATCTATGATATTGATGTTGGCAAATGTATGTATAATTACGTCCACGGGAGCCTTCCATATTTTTTATCTGCCATGACATTCACGATGACGAAACTAGATAAACCTCACATATATGTCCTTTGGTCAGTTCTTCTGTAAGATCTTCAAACAGTTTTTTATCTAAAGATCCGTTAATCTCGAACTCAGTTCCACCGAACACTGAAAATAAAACCAACCTAATGTGTTGTATTGTTGTTAAAAGCAAACGTTGTAAAAGGGCATGGTGCTGTATCTTAGCCTATATCGGAACTCTCGAAAAATATGTATTTAATGTTTATCTAATGTTATATATATATGATTGTTGCATTTTGCTAATACGTAATCCGCACGCTACACTTGAAATTATTGTATTGTTACATTAGTTATTGACTAGTTATTGAACAATGTCTTAATCGTATTATTTAACTATCACATAATGTACTGGTTACAGTCTTAATTGGCTGTCAACCCGGAAGTGTATACAACTTTACTGTTTACTTACTTGTTTTGTAAAACACGCGAAACGAACAATTCACATTAAACCATACGGATGTCCGGTGAACTTGATAAACTGTGTGAAGCTATAATACACGGCGTTTCACATTCATACAATATATGGCGTAGAATATATTGGTCTCGCATAGATATCTGGCAAAGGCACTCTGGATAGATATCTGGCAAAGGAGAATAAAAGGGTAGTTCGGATAGTTACGTAAGACCCCTCGCACCTCATTCAAAACAGCATAGTTACCCAATGTTCAGTCGCGACCCAGGGGATAAGTATTGCCGGTTTATAGATTGGGCATTTTTTTCGCATTGCGAATATGATGGTATAAACGTATCGTGTGACACAGGAACAGGAACAGGAACAGGAACATGACATATATATATATATACATATATATATATAATACATATATATATTATATATATATATACACATATATATGTGTGTGTATGTATGTTTGTGTGTGTGTGTGCGCGCGCGCGCGCGTGTTTTGTAAAGAGAGAGAGAGAGAGAGAGAGAGAAAGAGAGAGAGAGAGAGAGAGAGAGAGAGAGAGAGAGAGAGAGAGAGAAGATAGAAAAGAGAGAGAGAGACGGAAACAGAGACAGGGGTACCTCGGACCGATAATCACCGACTCTTTAATAAGTTTCGTTTGATTGATGACGTATCATTGCACCTAAACATTGCCTAGTTGAAACATTTTGTCTAATCGGGGGAACAGGTGCGAACGCGTCCAATGCTCCTCAGCCTACGGGCATATAATATAATCTAGGGTATACTATAAAAAGTAACTTAACAACATATAAGATGCCGGTGCTATTTATAATTGTTTAAACAGTAGTATTTGCATATGCGTTAACGTTATGCGCGTGTCATGCAAGAAGGCAGATGCAGATTGTAACTATTACCATTCCAAAAAACAAAATCAGACAAATATCCATTTAGAGACTAAGACTTAAAAAGAAAACATAGACCTACGAAGAGGACATACCTCGTAAGAACCTTTCTATCCCAAGTTTCGACCATTTCTGCAACGAAGATGTCGCTCTTCAACAGTCCCTTTCTTGATTTCTCCGCAGAAGCTTACTGTTAATTTGGTCCACTGCATTCTGGGCAACCTTGTCCCGTATTGAAGGATTGCTGTTTTCCTTTCGCACCTGGACGGTGAGCGGGACAGGCAATTCGGCAAGAAGGAATCACAACAACAATCGCTATGAAGTAAGACCAGTGCAGTTGATAATGCAATGCAATAGTACGAAGACATTTAAAACGCACGCAGCACCTGCTCACACAATCGAAAGACACGGCTGCAAGACAGCTGAGCAGCAGCACCAGAGACAGCGTCGCTTTCATGTTGTCCTCAACTGGAACATCAAATTTTATCGTTCTTGCTTTGTCTGTCTCCCATCGACCGAACTGAAGGAAGCGCGACGTCGGCTCAGTTTTATATTCGCTGTTTCTCATAAACACTTATTTCATTGTTTCTCATTCAATGTGATTTAAGTCGGAACGATACCCCGCAATCAATATATAGAAATATATGAATATTGGTATAATGTGATTTCAATATTCGTGTTGATTTACCTATCCTTAGTGCTCGTTCAGTAATGGGTGAGCTTAAAAACACTTGAATCACAACAGCTTGTTTCTTTTCCAACACACACACGCACGCACGCACGCATGCATGCACATACACACAAACACACACACACATACACTCAAAGGTTCTCTAGCTCACATAGTCAAAGTGTGCTCCCCTTCTTAAGGGGACTAATAATAATTATTGTCAGACATTGATGAAACAAAACTCAAAGTTGTATTACTGTACCCGGCAGTTGTTGACTCTACTATTGGCGTCGCCACTAGCACGAGCTTACACTACAATGCATTACAATCGTGATACATCAGATTCGTTGCCACTGTTTCCAAGGGGGTACCCTTTCGTACGTCGGATTGCCGAGTCTAGACGGCTGTTTGGAAGTCTAGGCGAGGGGGGACATATAGCCAATACCTGGGTCAGGGGCGAATGCACAGTTTCTTTCAAACATGGAGGAGAATTATAGAACAACATTCATTCATTCACTCATTCTCTTATTCACTCACTCACTCACTCACTCACTCATTCTTTCATTCACTCACTCACTCACTCACTCAGCTACCCACTCATCCACCCACTGATACGCCTACGCACGCACGCACGCACGCACGCACGCACACACTTCTTTCTTATATGGAACTGAATATGAATGTTGTTTTCACATTTAGCATAGGCCGTTTTTCACCTTTAACATACATCCCAATGTTTCACATTTAACGTTGATACTTTTTCACGTTTACCGGGCCTACTTTTTTCACATTTAGTGTATGTTTTCACATATAGCGGAATTTTCACATTTAGCGTAGCATTTTATTCACGTTTAGCGGACCTGTCACATTTAGCGGAATTTCCACGTTCAGTGGTGCTGCGCCGTGCATCAAGGTCAACGTTTATACTGAATTCGCTGCTCCACAGGTAGTCACATGAATGCTGCTTTCATAGTGCTGCCATCATGCAGTGTTGGTCACGCCAATGTAAGCAGAGGACGACACGCGCAGCTGTTCGCTGGACCATCTATAGTCGGTGCAGCCAGGTACCGGTAATGCCGTACAGGGCCGCGTTTCCGAAGTCGAGTCGCGACGTGGCTAGCGCTTGTACAAGCGACTTGCACTCTGTAAGTGGGAGAGATGATCGTATTCGTGCTATGCCACATGATTGGACGTAGGCAGTCAGGCAAGTACGGCTAATGCGTGCGACCAAAAAGGATGTAGCCTTCGGTTTTGTCAATCTGGAAAAGGCATTTGACACCTTGCCGAGAGAATTTGTAATTGCAGATATGAGGTGGAAGGAGGTTGGAGAAGCAGAGGTCAGAACGGTGGAGGAAATTTACAAGGGATACAGCATGCTTTTCATTGTGGTGGTGAATATGGTCAGCGGAACAGGAAGAACTTAAGAAGATACCGTATGCGGATGACCGAGCAGTGGTGTCTGATGGAAAAGAGGAACTACAGAAAGCATTGCATGAATGGAGTAATACCTTTAGAGAGCATGGCCTCTGATTGAATCTGGAAAAGACTGAAATAATGTGGATAGGTGAACAGGAGGTGGTTCTGTACGTAGTTGTTGATGGAAATACCATTAAACAAGTGAACAGCTTTGTATATTTGGGCGGTACAGTGTGTATGGATGGAATATGTAGTAGGGAAATACATAAGAAAGTGCAAGCAGGGGCGGCAACCTGGAGGAGTTTGGAAAGCATTATTTAGGAAAAAAAACCTGAAGAAACTACTAATGAAAAAAGTTGGACGCCTGCGTGGTACCAGCCTTGGGAACACTGGCACTGTCATAGAGACTGGGGGAGACGCTACAGGTAGCAAAACACAACTGGGTCCGGAAAATATGCAAAATAACCCGAGAAAATCAAATAGAAGTAAGATGACGGAGTTGAGAGATGAGATTAACATAAAAAACACCAAGTAGTCGGGAATGGAATGAAATAAACAGGGATTGTACGAAGAATACTGTCAAAAAGAGCAAAGAAAGAAGAAGAGGGTGGCACGAAGAGGAAAACGTTGTTCGACGAGTAACCCGACGGAATGATGATAACAACGTCACAGTCGTATGCCAGAAAAAGAACGTAGTCATTCAATCCCAGCATGTAGACACACATGAGGAGACGATGAATCACAACTAAAATATAATGTGTTCAAACACACTTACACACACACACGCGCGCGCGAGCGCGCGTGCGTGCATGTGTATGAAGTTAATTCACCAATATCAACCCCTATCATTGAAAACACGAGATTCACCGCAAGGTTTTGGAATCGAACATAACACGTATATATATATATATATATATATATATATATATATCAAACCGCATTTTGTAAAATTGGTTACACCAATGACATCTATTAAACCTACACACTGATTCAACATGATGAAAAAATTGTAGTATATTCACCCTTCCATTAGAATACTCGTGTATGATGCGAGCTCCTGCTGACACGCATCGTTGATTAGAAGTATCAGAAGCGCTCCTGATTTTATTGAAGCTCCCAGATCACACCAAGTAACACAAGTGACAAAAAACGAAGATACCGATGATTGATAAAATACCTCCTCAGTTATTCAAAATAACTTGCCAAGTCATGGATAACGATATATTAGACTAAGTTCTCGGTATAGGAAACATTTATTTTATTTCCAATTACTCACCAAAATAGTTGCATTAGTTGGTGTAAGAAGATAAGTCGAAGCAAAGACAAGTGACACTAGTGACGTTTGGATGGTTCCAGTCAAGCCAACTAAACGAATGTGCACAAATATAGTATTGTATAAATGTGTCAGTTATCATGAATTAGACTTAATATGAAGCATTTCGCCAGAAAATAATGCACTGAAATACACGGTGTAATGCAAAACTACGGAAGCCTGTTGGTGCCACCAAAATAAAACTTTCTATCTCGTAATTACGAGATAGTAGAGAACCGGAAATGGAACTCATTTTCAACCAATTAAATGCGGAGCAAGTATTAATTATACGGCCTCCGCTTAATTATATCAACCGTACACGTGCAGGTAGCGGGGGATCTATCAGAACTGGTGTTGGATGCCGTGGATCGTGACGTTGCGGCTGCTCTGTACTTCCACACAGGGTTAGGTTACATGGACATTCACGGTGTTCTGGCCATCAACCTTCGCAAATAGGCGAGCGGTAGAACCAGCTAACAGACCGATTTAAATGCCCCCCCTACACCCCCCCAAATGTTTGGAAAGCCCTGCATCTCCCCGTCATAATTAGGCATGCCGTAATATTGCCAAATGGTGCAGTAAGCGTGAATCCAAGGTCAACCAAGGTCACCATCAAACGATCAATTTTAGAAACTGGACGCTTCCGAAAACTTCTTAATATTTCAATGGCTATTTAGTTACTTTATTTAACTAGAAAATGGCCATGTCATATATTCTTGGAAAGCGCATTGTCTCACCTTCAAAACACAGTACGATATGATGCTGTATCCAGGAATTATAAGAGTGACGACAAGGTCAGACAAGGTTACCCATCAAATGACGAATATTCGAAAGTTTACAATGTCGCGAACATCATACAGTTACATTGGCTGTGTTTCTACTTCACGGCTACGGACAAATCATACACTGTATGAAAGGACAATTTCTCCCCGTCAAAATGCGGTGTGACATGGTGCTGTCAGGTGAAGCAGTTTGTGTGGATCCCGTAATCCCGTAAGCTTTACAAAATCTTAATGGTTGTGGGGCTACGTTTCCTACGTACTGATGGCCATTTCATATTCCGTTGGAAAGCTTACTGTCTTCCCGTTACAATGAGGTATAACGTATAACTGTTAAATGGAGCACTATGTGTGTAGTGAATGTCAAACAAGGTCACTATCAAATTGTGACTGTTCAAAATTGCACCATTCCATAGATAGTTTCAATGGGATCTGGAGCGACATGGGCATAGGGAAAACAGTTAGAAGATGCAAAGGGAAGCAGTGGTATAGTCGGACTGACTATAAGGAAGCCAGCACTCACCTGGTGGACATTGACGAGGCACATCATGAGTGAATATGCTAAAGCAATACGAGAAAGGAGTGGTTTGACCACAGGTACTGAAGACAAGGGTCATAAAGAAGTACTGGCATCCACACTGAAGAGGGATGAAGAGCATATGAGACCTCTGACCAAGCATGCTGTTAACAGCATGACCAATCCGTTCGAGCCTGAATCTCACCCAGATGTACACATCAACTTATCTACGAGGCTGCATGCAACACTGGATGTGCAACATTCGCTCCTAAACATCGTAGGTGCAGGGGAGGAGAAGCTGGAGAGATTTGTGCACGGCGCACTTGAATCAGGTGAAACATGCAGCATCTACAGCCTCATCAGCAAGTCAGGCCTGACAACATTTGTTGACATGGCGAAAAAAGCGAAGTTCAAGTGTGTCAAGGGAGGTGTTGTAACAGCAGCTGTTAGTTCAGTGATTGTGTTCCGCAGAGCCCTGTCGTCGGTGAAGTGCAGAGATGATGTTTCTGTGGTCACAGTTCTCGGCCACCCGATAGGGCCAGTGTCGATGGCCATTTTGCATGCTAATAGTACAATGCGGAAAACTAACAAAGCGGAACCGGACCATCAACTAGAAGCTCAAGACGATAGAGTACCTGAACTAACACAAAGCACCATTGCAACCACAGTGTATATTAGGGATGCCATCGCTGTCATTAAAATGATGGCGAGGGACCAATTCAATTCATTTGATGCATTATCGGTAACATACTTCAGGTAACTTCTGACAGAATTTAAGAGAGCTGACACAGTAGTGGAAGTGTTTGATAGATATGATGACGATAACTCTGTAGAAGAAGACAGACACTTTGCCAGTACACAAGAAGAAGCTAACACCAGGATGCTTCTGCATGCTGGTTTTGCTGATGCAGACTTCGGAGCACGTGGTGTTCTAGGAACCATAACACAGATGTTTTAGTGCTTGCTGTATACCACTTTACCGCACGTGTACGGTTGATATAATTAAGTGGAGGCCGTATAATTATTACTTGTTCCGCATTTGATTGGTTGAAAAAGCTTTCCATTTCCGGTTCTCTACTATCTCGTAATTACGAGATAAAAAGTTTTATTCTGGTGGCACCAACAGGCTTCCGTACAAAACAGAAAATACACAAAAGACACGGTATTTGAGAATGACCAAGGTGTCATTGGTTTAGCTAGCGCCACCTAGCGAACATTGCTACAACATTTGAGCTACGAGAGGATGCAAGAAAGCTTCGTGCTACCTATCGACGTACACATATCCTTTATGGTTTGATGTGTAATAAGGCTTAGGTTTATGGTTATGTTGAAATTTAGGGTTATAGTAAGGTTGAAGGTTAGGGTTAGGTTGAGGGTAAGTTAGACCAGATTGACAGCAAGTGTGTACATTTGGACGTGAAGGGTTAGCAAAAAGCCATCACCGCAAGAAACTTGCTTCTTCATTGAAATTAATTTGTTAAGAATGCTGCCACCTGCTGAATAACACTTTTCGTCGAACAATAAACGTGGCGCTACCTCTCGAATGAGTTAGAACTAATTTAACAAGCTATTTGAAAAGATTGCCATCCAAAGCTTAGTCTTATCGGTAGTGCAACAGTTTTGCACATACACACACACACACACACACACACACACACACACACACACACACACACACACACACACACACACACACACACACACACACACACACACACACACACACACACACACACACACACACACACACACACACACACACACACACACACACACACACACACACACACACACACACACATACACATATATATATATATAACCCGTCTTGATCAAATGCCTACCAGTGATGTTTTTTAACATATCATTATATAAGCTCAACCTTGAATCATGAACGTTAACATATATGAACAAGAATGTGACATTATATATCATAACACATCTGCGTGCTGTACATAAATGCAATAGTGTAGAAACATATTATTTGTATAATGCTGTAATATACTTGTTCACATTTATTACTGAAACAGTTGGTGCCCATCGACAGTTTCATATTATTCGTTTCATATAAATTAACGCTTGCACAATAGTAAATTACTTTAACATTTCGTTAGTTTTTAGGAACGAAATATATTTAGATGATTTATCCAAATAGTCTATGTAAACTTAATGTGAGATAACTTAAGAGTATCATAGCTGATGTTGCGAAACTTAATTCATGTATGAGTTTTAATGACTCAAGTTTGACGTTACAACACATATGTACGTCACAACACATATGTATGTCACAACACATATGTATGTCACAACACATATGTATGTCACAACACATACGTATGTCACAACACATATGTATGTCACAACACATATGTACGTCACAACACATATGTACGTCACAACACATATGTATGTCTCAACACATATGTACGTCACAACACATATGTATGTCACAACACATATGTATGTCACAACACATATGTATGTCACAACACTATGTCGATATCTCAATGAAATGTACATACATGTAAATGGAACTAAGTCACCAAGTAAGCAATGGTCCAATAATTACTAGTCATTATTATGAATACAAATAGTCAAATAATCATAGATTTGTGTAAATCAATGAGCCGTGACGTGCACAAGAGAGTAGAGCAAATAGGCGTTTAGCTAAATACAAAAAAAAACATTTTGTTTTCATTTGTTCCCTTTTGCCATTTCAAGGCAGTATTGATGATCCAACTGGATCGGGTTTGGCAATAGATACCACATCGTCTAGAAAGACCCAAATACGACACTATTGATATACACAATACATATGTTTCATACAGCAGCGGTTATTAACCTGTTTTGGTTGCAACCCAACTTCCGATTGCGGGACTTGTTTGGCAATCCATGTCTTCAAATAGTCAACTTGTGATAACATAAATGTGTATGCTCACAGAGAAGACGAAATGGAGCATTAGTTTTATTAGATGTGTTTGCGGAACACATAGGAATCATCACATCAATGCATTCCATTGGTTCGTCTACGTAGAAAGAGCAAATCGAAACCTAAGACGACGGTATGACTGACTGACTGACTGACTGACTGACGGACGGACGGACGGACGGACGGACGGACGTACGGACGGACGGACGGACGGACGGACGAACAAACTGACGGACGGAGAGAAGGACGGACGGACGGAAAGACGGACGGATGGACGAACGGAACGATGAACTGACCGACGGACGGACGGACGGACGGACGGACGGACGGACGGACGGACGGACGGACGGACGGACGGACGGACGGACTAACGGACGGATGGACGTGGTTGGAAATTTCGGAAATAATCCGTAATAGTAGTATAATATTATAAGTAAACAAACAATCAATATGTGCACGTGAACACATACGTTTAAGGCCTCTATATGGAGTCGACCGAGTACGGCAACAAGTTTCGCCTAGTGTTTGCTTGACGCATTTTCGGCGGCATCAAACAGAATGTGACTAGTCTAGGCGAGATGAATGCGAAACGAACAATTCGTGCTAAATCATATTACATGTATGTTTGCATTGTGAATAAGATGTGTCATGTATCCTGTGAGATCTACATGTAGCAACACCTAACATGTATCCTGTGATACACCAACAGTGGATGATGTCTTTGTATTGCACTTTGTGCCTGGCAGGTCCATCACGCCGCACTCATGTTTGTGTTATAAAAATACATGGAAAATATAGTTTTGCTGCTGTTATTTGAAATACAAACACAAGTTTGTTTGCGGCACGTGCTTTATTGACATCATTTTGATGCGGAATAAAATACATCGTCATGCCATGCGCGGACACAGCACGTAATGGGTTCCTTTACAAACTGTCATTTCTATGCTCTACATTCGTCGTAGTCCAAAGTTATTATTGTCAAAGTTAAGATCTGTGCAAATTCTCTTAATTGTCAACCTACATGTGGCAACACCTAACATGCGTTTTTTGTATTGACATAGCAACCAAATAGCTGTCTCAGAGCAGTTTATGCTAAGATAGCAGCGAACGCACCGAACTGTCAATGCACGTGCGGCTGTAATGGACCTGCGTTCCGCACGTCATGGAGGACTGTCAGTCATATCTAGCACGTATAACGCCAGAACGTCGGCTGCGCCCCGCCGCGTAATTTGAACGTGTATGCAAAAGAGTATCGTGATACTTTGAATTTTCCAGCTCCGACTGCTTGATCATCGCCGACTACTATGGCCACGTGACCACCGTATGCTGCTACGTCGCCCTTGCCGGAGGAAGTGACGTGCTTCCATCATCCGCTATCCACCAAGTACGTGGAATCCTGTTTCGCCCATTCATTTGCACCTATCGGACTCCACGTTAACCAATGCCAGAGAGCGGAAGAGAACGCAGTATCATTCAACCAGATACATTAAAACAACATAGGGAATGCCGGGGCAAGTTAAAATTCAGTAGTATTTGTCATATAATCATGCCAGATGAGGAATGCCGTCATTACCATTCGACAAGAGATAATATATATATGTATATATATATGTGTGTATGTATGTATGTGTGTGTGTGTGTGTGTGTGTGTGTGTGTGTGTGTGTGTGTGTGTGTGTGTGTGTGTATGTATTATATACACCACTACGACCTAGTAAGAAAACACAAGCCTTCGAAAGTATTAGGTTTTGCCAACACCATACCTGTGAGGAACCTTTGCGCCCGCAGCCTCGATCATTTCCGCTACGAAGATGTTGCATTTCCACTTTCCAGTAAGTGATTTGTGATCAGAAGCCTTTGCCCATTTCTTACTATTAATTTCATCCACCGCTTTCTGGGCAATCTTGTCCCTTATCGAAGTTTTGGTTTTGCCACTCCCGTTCAACTGTAATGTGAAAATGGCAGACTGTTCGGCAAGACATAATGGGAAATACAACCCCTACTAATTAAGACAAATTCAGCTGATCAAGTAAAACACGAAGAAATTCAAAACACACGCAGCATACTCTACTCACACAAGCCAAAGACAAGGCTGCAAAGCAGCTGAGCAGCAGCACAAGAGGCAGTGTCGTCTTCACGTTGTCGTCAACTGGAACAAATTGGTCTCGCTATGTCTGTCTCCCGTCGACCTAACTGATGGAATCGCGACGTCGGCTCACGTTTATATTCCCTGTTTCTCACAAATAGTGACATCCTTCCATGTGATTTACGACGCAGCGTACCACCTCCACCATTAACTATTTCGTTGACGTCATGTTTTGTGTACGCATCAATCACAACATAGGCCAATGTATTATTAATAAATAACTGATGTTTATAAAAACCATCATTTCCACTTATCCTGTCCATATGTTAGATTCCATGTGCAGTTTAATATGTTAGTTTTATAACTATGTATATATCTACTTATAATCGAGCTTGCATATGTGTGAATGCGGGTAGGTTAACGTTGTCCTCTTATTCGGCTTGAACTTCGAGGGCCAGACTTTCAGGGATTAATCTACGACCCCTAAAAGTAGAATGTAAGACCTGTAAAATACTACATATATCTCATTATTCTTACCTTAATGGGGAAAATCAGTTGATCGGAATGGAAAACGTAAAGTGCGTGTAATAAGTAAAACGTAAGCTAACAATTGCACGAACCACGCGCGCGCGGCCAATACATCGGGAAAATGGCCCCTGCGTCATGGACTTGGCAACATGGAGCTGACACAATAATGGTTTTGCCTACCCTCAAGTGAATTGCATAACATTACAAATAATACTTGACAATCCTGCACTATCACGATTAAAGCCTACCGGTGGGTGTGAACTTCACAATCTCTCCGACTTTCGTCATTTTGCAAAAACAACGAGTATCTGCGAGCGCGTAATGGCGTTCATGTAACGTTGCTGTGTGTTTTCTAACAGTTTTTAAATATTACTATCACGACTGTCCTCAACCAAGACATCCCGTCGCGTGACGGGCATTTTGCTAGTGTATATAAGTATGTAAAAACATGTCTCGTGAAAATAAAACATATTACATATTAATTATATTGCCTAAAATGCATGAAATGTTTGAATCAACATAAACGTTCAGTTTATAACTGGCCGCCAGTAAAGTTATATATAGCGTTTAACACTATTACAAACTGATACACATGATGCCACACAAGATCATAACCATTTGACCAAAGTGAAAACACTTATGCCTTATAAACTGCTATACAATTATTATCCATGGATAGTACAATTGTCGTTCACAATACAAAATATCCTAACAACACGTGAAGAATAACCCCAAGAAACCCGGCCCTCTGTTAGAATAGACTAGAGTCAACTCCCTAATTGCCGCTAGTCTACCGTAAGTTCTGTCGGATGGTCCGCCAGAGACGTTTTTAGTGTGTCACACTAAACCGTCACTTCTTAATTATGTTGTACTGATACTCGTCATGTCTTTGGCTAATCGTTCTGCATTTTTTGTAAGTAAGCGCCCTCATGAGTTATACCCGACAACATCCAATGCGCGTTGAAAGTTCTCTTTTTATCCATCGCCACCAGAAGAAATGAGACGGGGACACGTTTTGTAACACTTGTGACAGATGTTTCAGCTGTACTGAAGGATGACATGTTTTTAAAAATCGCCGTGGCGAACCGATCAATCCTTGCCCGACAGAGGCGCTGCTGATTACACCAGTCTCAAAACCCTCTGGCAGCTCGCATTGCTAAACTCTGAAGATAATATCGCATGCCGTCAAGTTTCGGTGGTTTGGGAAGTTGGCGTAGTTAGTTATTTGAATACCCAATACCGCTCGGCGGCTTGTGAGAATGACCGAAAGAGTAATTATATTATTGCGATCCATTAAACTGGAGCGCGAGTCGGACAGTTGTCTGCACTGTTCTTACGGGCGGTGTGGCGAAGTCAATTACGAGTTTGATTCAGCCAACAACCATACAACGCTTAGGATATCTGCCAGGGGTAATGTACGTAGTCATCACCCCTGGCTTGCGAGGTACAAAAACGCACCCAACCAAAAACCAGCCTCACTGCACGACTGGGTTCTTGTGCTGTTTTGAGTAGGCAATGGGGTTAAATCACTATGGGGGCTACACAGGCAAAATAGTCCATATAGCTAATAAGTGTCGTTGAAATCTTACCTCTATGCGCTCAGACATGACTCGTCAACTAAACCGTCTCCAAGACATGATGTATATAGTTTGCAGTAGCCCCGTTGTGCATGAAGACGAATAGTGTATAGGGAGAAAACATAGCACATTTTTTAACACGTCTGTAGCGCATTCACTGCTGTCTGAGCTGGTCGAATGAAGGGTGGGCTCGTCACGATTCAGTCCACGGATTTTAGTAATTTGTTAATTGTTAAGGCACACATAAAAAGTCCTACAATAATTGTATTTATCACTGTAGTGCATACGATGGGTCAGACTCAATTGTTCTGGAAGGATTGGGGGTATTCTCCTATACATATATTTGTATATGTCTGTATGTGTGTGTATGTATATATGTGTATATGTGTATGCGTTTGTCTGTGTATGAATATGCGTGTACGAGTATGTATGTGTTTGCCTGTGTAGGAATATGTGTGTATGTGTATGTGTGTATGTATGTATGTATGTGTGTATGTGTGTATGTGTGTATGTGTGTATGCGTGTATGCGTGTATGCGTGTATGCGTGTATGCGAGTATGCGTGTATGCGTGTATGCGTGTATGCTTGTATGCGTGTATGCGTGTATGCGTGAGTAGGTAGTAGGGGCTCTACGATCTCAAAAGCCTACTTATAAAAAAGAATTTAATGACCCCTAATGAGTTTTTGCACACCGCTGAGTCAGCAATAATGCGAGACTAATCCTATGCATAAAAAAAGATCAAAGGCTTTGTGGTTGACACTAATGAGTTTGGGAAACCTACTTATAAAAAACGTGATTGATGAGCGATGTAATTTGATACTAATTGGATGATTGACAGTACACTAGAGAGATGCCACCTAGCGGTGAGTGCGGAGAGTACTTTAGTCCTAGCGATCAACGCCGTACCTAGAGCGCGCTGACGTAAGCAATAATGCGTTTATCGCGCTAACCACGCTAAAACCATGGAACATTCGTAGTCCTCAACGCTGACGTAATGCGTTTGTAGATTCGGGAGGCCACCTAGCGGTAATGTTAGGGATCGAAAGGTTAGTCGCAACTTTTTATTAGTGGTATATAAGCGGTGGCGGTAGCGGGTGATCGGTAGTCGGTACGATGTCGCCTATAAGGTTTGGTGGATCGCGGTCGTTCTTGTCGAATATGTATATGCGTCGACTGTCGGCGTTCGGTCGAGGCTTTCGATCCGTCGAGCACGCCTATCAGTATAGGAAAGCGCTATTCTACGAGGACGTGGAATGCGCCGAAATAATCAAAAGTTCGCTAAGCTCTTACGCAGCGAAACGACGCAGTTACGACATTCGACTAAAGAGAATGAGAAACAAATGGACCGACGTTAGGGTGAAATGTATGAAGATGTTGTTGAAGAGGAAGTTTGACGGATCGAGCGATTTGAAGACTGCACTGTTGGCGACCGGGGACGTCGAATTGGTGGAATGGGTAGCGAGTAAGGAGGGTTTCTGGGGTAGCGGAATCGCGGGCGATCCGGGGAAGAACACGCTCGGTAAACTGTTGATGGAGTTGCGCGATGAGTATAAAAAGGCGTAAAAAAGTGTTCGTCGTTCAGTCGTGAAAAATGAACGGACCGTCGTTGAAGCATCCTTTTACGTGTATAGTAGCCGGTCCTACGGGATGCGGTAAGACGACGTTCGTCGAGCGTTTGATACGTTACGACACTATGATCGATCCGCCGCCGGAGAAAATCCTGTGGTGTTACGGACAGTGGCAGAGCGGCTACGCGTCTATGTCTTCGAAAATAGAGTTCGTAGACGGCCTGCCGGATCCGAAACGTTTAGACGGTAAAGCGAGAACGCTTCTAGTACTCGACGACCTCATGGAGGAGACCGATAGCCGGGTGACGGTACTATTTACTAAAAAAAGTCATCATTGTAATACGTCGGTCGTACAATTACGTCAGAACATGTTTCCGAAAGGGAAAGAAAACCGTACAATCAGCCTGAACGCTCAATACATAGTTCTATTCAAGAGTCCTCGAGACGCGGGTCAAGTAGGTCACCTAGCGAAACAGATGTACCCGGGAAAGATCAACTACATGATAGAGGCTTTCAAAGACGCGACGTCGTCGGCGTACGGGTATCTATTCGTGGATCTGAAACAGGAAACGGAAGAGGACATGCGTTTGCGTACGTGCATATTTCCGGACGATCGCCTTCAGTACGTGTACGTACGGAAGGGTGGCGGCGGCGGTGGTGGTGGCGGCGTCGGCGGACTATAAGAAGAGAGGGACGACGGGGCGTACGTTTATTAGTCGCTATGACGGGGCGCGTGACGGGAGCGAAGAGACGACCGAAGGTGGCGGGACCGACGAATCAAATAAAGAGACACATCGTCGCCCTGCAGCTGTTGGAGAGACATAGGCGGAACATCGCTCTGCGAAAAGCGCTACTCGCCCACGCGGACACCGGTCTCATTTGTAGTCTGTGCGATTGCGCGTACAACATTCTGAAAGGGAACGTGAAGTTGTCGCCGAAACAGAAACGCGTATTGTCGAAATACCGGGATCACCTGCGTAAACTCGTCGACAAACACGTGACGCGTAAGCAGAAGCGTGTCATCTTGCAAAAGGGTGCGGGTGATTTTTTGACGGCCCTGCTAGCGCCGTTAGCGAGTACCGTTATCTTGCCGCTGCTCAGACAGGTGTTCGGCGGTGGCGCCGGCGGTAATTGATGCAGTACGCGAAGAAGATGGCGTTGGTCGATCCACGATTGGTGGAAAGCCTCCTGCCACGCGTCGATCAGTCGTCGACCACGCCTCGATCACGTGTGCTGAGTAGTCTTGACAGCGACATGAAGGACATTCTAGAACGTTCGGATTTATCGGAACGAGAAAAGGTAGCGTCGTACAATCAACTGCTGAGTCGGTACAATACGATAGAGGCGGCTCGAGCGGCGCAACCGGTACGCGTGTCGGTGGTGAACAGCGGCGAGACACCCGCGGTACCGGTGGCGCCAGCAGCGGCGGCGGCGACGCCACCATCGTCGGAGACGATAGAGCGCGAAATCGTAGCCAGCATGCCGAAAACGTTGAAAGAGAAGACGAGACTGCTGATCGAAAAAATGAAAGCCGATCCGTTGTCTCGATGGAACGATCGCGGTGAATTCGTGTACGACGGTAAAGCGATCGCGGGGAGTAATATGGTCGATCTAGTAAACGATCTCATGCGAACGAGATCGAAGACGACGGCGCCCGTAGGATGGCGGGAGTTCGGATTGCACATGAAGGATATGAATATCCCTATGGAATTCGTAGGCAACCCGCGCTATCGTTCGTACGTGAAGCAACGACGGAAGCGGCTACTAGAAGAGAGGATGACGGGACCGTCGACGTCTAGTTCATCAGCAGCGCCGACTGAGCGGAGACGTCGTATGCGAGACGAACCTAAACGCAGATCCGTTTCGTGGGACGTCACGGAGTGGGATACGTTGTCGTGATGACGTCACGACGAGCGATCATCATCGTCGGCGTCGTCGGTTTCATCATCGCGCTTATCGCGTTCTGTATAATCGCATCGTCGTCGTCGTCGTCGTCGTCATGGTGTCCGGGTGGAGTCGTCGTCGTCCAAAACGAAAGCCTCGACAGCAACGAAACGTCGACGTCGACGACGACGACGAGGAGCTGAATAACGCGTACTTCGATCCGAAACGGGTGGGGAGTTACGGAGGCGTCGACGCGTTGCACCGGGCGTCGAAGCTCCGACGTCCGGCCGTCGAGAGGTGGCTAGCGTCGCAGGACGCCTATACCCTACACAAACCGGTTAGATGTCATTTCAAACGACGACGCGTCATCGTGGGCGGTCGAAACCAGGAGTGGCAAGCCGATCTGGTCGACTTGACTAGACTGAAAACGCACAACGACGGTATAACATTCCTATTGACGGTGATCGATGTGTTTTCGAAGCGGGCGTGGTGCGTTCCGTTGAAGAATAAGTCCGGAGCGTCGCTCGTCGCGGCCTTCGAGCGCCTGCTGAACGACGACGACGAGACGCCGCACACGCTGCAGACCGATAAGGGGAGCGAGTTTTTGAACCGACCCCTGCAAACGTTGCTAAAGAGTCGCGGCGTTCATCATTTCGTGACGCATAACGAGGAGACCAAAGCGAGCGTCGTGGAACGGCTTAATCGAACTTTGAAGACGCGTATGTGGCGCTATTTTACGAAACACGAAACGCTGCGCTACGTAGAGGCGTTACCGGATTTCGTGCAATCGTACAACAACGCCTACCACCGAAGCATCGGTAGGACGCCGGCGAGTGTCGACGCGACGAATCAGGAGGCCGTATGGCAACGACTGTACGGTGGCGACGGCGTCGAACGACGACGAAAACCGAAACTACGCGTGGGAGATCGCGTACGTACCAGCAAGACGAGGGGTCATTTCAAAAAAGGATACATGGCTAACTGGAGCGAGGAGCTGTTCACCGTCGTAGAGGTGCACCCTTCCGAACCGCCCGTTTATCGCCTCAAGGACGACGCCGAGACGCCGATAGAGGGCGCCTTCTACGAACAGGAACTACAACGCGTAGTCGTTCCGAAAGACAAACTATATCGCGTGGAGGCGGTTATTCGGCGTCGTCGGCGTCGTGGCGGCGGTTCGGAGGCGCTCGTAAAATGGAGCGGATATCCGGCCTCATTCAACAGCTGGATCGACGCCGAGTCGCTCGTGGACCTGTGATGATGAATCGTTGGATGCGTCACACCGGCTGCTGGCGACTGCACGAGGCGGGACTATGCAACGGCTCTTCGTTCTTACCGTATAAAGGTCCCTGTTGCATCGACAGGGCGCAGTGGCGCGACGATGCGCGAAGACGACGAAACTACCTCGAGTGGCGAGCGTCGAACGAACGCCGACGAATCGTCCGTCGTCGACGACGAGCGCAACGCGGACTCCATCGACGCTACAACAGCAACCGCCGCCGAACCCGTTCCATGGCGAATCTGCGGCAACGAATGCCCTAAGGCCGAAATCGTGTTCCTCTGTCAGGTCGTCGTCCTGTACTTCGTCATCGCCGTTAGTATATACAATCTGACGAAAGGTCAAGGTGACTCCAACCTGTGGACGGCGCTGTTGAGCAGCTGTCTCGGTTACCTGCTCCCGAGTCCGTCTATGAGTGTCGGTCGACGACAACGCGATGGCGGTCTCGTCTGATTTTTACCTGACGCTGCCGAGCAACGCGTCTATGAAACGTCACCCCGAAAATACGTTGACGCACTACGTCACGACGTTGCCGCGACGTTTCGACCTGTCGGGGGAGTGGGAATGCGGCGCCGTGTCGGTACAGTATCCGCACACGTGGTACAACGTGAGAAAGAAGGACGCCTACTTCTTTCTGACTTGCGCGGCGGGCGAACGGGGCGTTTACACGCAGATAGACGAAGAACGGCACGACCGTGCTGATATATCGTCAGACGATGATTCCTCACGGTTTCTACAACAACGTTTATACGTTGTGCAACAGGATCAACGAGGCGCTAGAGAAATTACACACCAGGAAGGCCAAGGCCGTGCTAGAATACTGCGCCGTCTCTAACCGCTTTACGCTACGTTTGTCGGCGGGTGTCGAATTTATCATACCTCATACGAGCCGTCTGAGACACGTGCTAGGTTTCCATACCAACACGATCATGAGTTCGTCCGCGTTCGGTCCCGCGCCGGCGACGAGACCCGTCATCAGCACGTCGCCCGCCGCGTACACGTTCGAGTACGAAGGTCGCGATACGGTGAACATGTCGGCGGGCATCGAGAGTCTGTACGTGTACACGGATCTCGTGGAACCGCGCGTCGTCGGTGACGTGTTCGCGCCGCTGCTTCGAAACATCGCCGTCCGCGGTGAGAACGGTGACGTCATTTCGGAATCGTTCGTTCGCGTGCAATACGTTAAGCTGATGCGGAATCAATTCGACGAGGTCGAAGTCGATATAAGAGACGATCACGGCCAACCGATACCATTCGAGCAGGGGAAGGTGGTGACGACGCTTCACTTCAGACGTTGTAAATCGAAATTGTTTTAACATGTCGTCGAAGAACCCGTACGTGGACTACTACGTTCGTCAGGTCGGCGGACAGCTGCCGGTCTTCGTCGGCGCTCGGGGTCAACGAGGTCACGGTCTGGGTAATCTCTTCGGGAGTCTGTTTCGAAGCGCCATGCCGCTTATCAAGAGGGGCGCGATGGCGTTGGGAAAACGGGCGCTCAACACCGGCATGCACGTGGCGCGCGACGTCGTCGGCGGCGGCAATCTGAAACAGTCGCTAAAAAGGCGCGCGAAGGAGGCCGGCGCCGATCTTCTCGACGGTCTATTGAATCCGCAGGCGGCGGCGGCGCCAAAGAAGAAGAAGAAGCAAAAAAAGACGCAGCGCCGTCCCCGCGTCGGCGTAAAGAGAGCGCGCTTAGCGGCGACGACCGTCAGTAGGCGGAAAAGAGCGCGTCGAACGGACATATTCGACGAGTAACGACGATGGAGCGCAGCACACTCGAGAACGACGGTCAGTTCTCGCCGTACTTTCGAGTGCGCGTCGTAGTGGTGGTGATGGCGCCGCCGCCGCGCGGAGGAGATTCGATCCTGCATACGCTATTAAGTCAACTCGACGTAAAAAAAAAAACCGTCGCGGCGGCGGCGGCGGCATAAAGAGAGCGCGGCTAGCGGCGACGGTCGTCAGTAGGCGGAAGACGTCGAACGGACGACAACGACGATGGCGTTCGTGAACGGCTCGACGTGCGAGGGCGTGAAGGCCGAACTGGACCTGTTCAGCGGACCGGTGACGCAGACGAGCATCGAGAGTAGTCATTGGACCGTCTACCAGCCGCTGACGACTCTCGACGCCGGCGGCCCTATCGAGTTCCTCGTGCCGGGTTCGGGCGAAGACTATACGGATCTGGCGAGCGTTCAACTGTACGTGCGCTTCAAAGTGACGCGGGGGGACGGTACCGATCTGGCGGCCGCGGCCGCGGTGGCGCCGGTCAACAATTTCCTGCATTCGATGATCAGTCAAATCGACGTGTCGCTGAACAACACCCTCGTGACGCCGTCGACCAATACGTACGCGTACCGGGCCTACCTCGAGACGTTGCTAAGTTACGGTAGCGACGCGAAACGTTCGCATCTCACGGCGTCGTTGTGGTACAAAGACACCGCCGGACGGATGGACACGCTCGGCAACGCCAACGTCGGTTTCGAGTCGCGACGCGTCGCGACGGCCGATAGCCACGAGGTGGAGATGATGGGACGGCTGCACGTCGACGCGTTTATGCTAAACAAACACCTACCGAACGGCGTCGACACGAAAGTGCGCATAGTGCGCTCGAAGGACGCCTTCTCGCTGATGGGCGCGGCAGCCGTACCGGGGTGGCGCGTCGTGCTGCAGGAGATGCGACTGCACGTGCGAAAAGTGAAGTTGAACCCGGCCGTCCAGATGGGACATATCAAAGCGTGGGCGTTGGGAACGGCTAAGTTTCCGATGCGTCGCGTCGACTGCAAATCGTTCTCGATAACGGCGGGCGCGCTATCGACACGTGCACGAGAACCTGTACATGGGCGCGATTCCGAAACGCCTCTTCCTGATGATGATCGACAACGTCGCCTACAACGGCGACTACACTAGAAATCCGTTCGACGCGCGTCACAACGACATAAACTTCCTGTCGGTCATCGTCGACGGACGTCAGGTGCCGAGCAAGCCGCTGCAGCCGGACTTCACGCACAACCGGTACGTGCGCAGCTACATGAATCTCTTCGAGGCGACCGGAAAGGCGTTCGAGGACGAGGGGAACGACGTATCGCGCACGGACTTCGGCGCCGGCTACAGCATCTTCGGTTTCGACCTGACCCCCGACTGTTGCGACGGCGATCATTTCAACGTCGTGCGTCAGGGGTGCGTGGGCGTCGATATGCATTTCGAGACGCCGCTAGCGCGTCCGGTGAACGTCGTCGTGTACGCGGAATTCGAGACGGTGATGGAAATCGACCGGAACCGGAACGTCATTTACGACTGGTAACTATGGATACGTTTCAACTGATGCGTCGTCTGGAACTCGATACGTACGCTAAACGTATCGTCGTCGGCGTCGTGCCTAAAGACGCGCTACTTACCGCCGCCATTGGCGCCACCTACCCGACGGCCTTCGTGTGCAACACCGACGACGGCGGCGAACCGGGACAGCACTGGGTGGCCGTCTACGTCGGCGCCGACCGACGAGGCGAGTACTTCGATTCGTACGGTCTGCCGCCGCTGCACGCCGACTTCCGCGCCTTCCTGCGCCGCCACTGCGGCGACGCGTGGACGTACAACGACAAGCGCCTGCAGAGCGTCATCTCTAACGTGTGCGGACAATATTGCGTCGCCTACCTTCTACTCCGATGTCGCGGGATGCCGTTGACGACGTTCCAGAGCCTATTCGGCACCGATAGGGTGAACAATGACTGTCTCGTACACGATTTATTAAAACCTCACCGCTTGTAGTAGTAGAAATAAAAACGAACGAATCATGTACGCACAATTGTTGGTGTTTATTATTACCCACACATACATACATACATACAGAAACTACCCCTAGGGGGGTGGTGGGGGTTAGGTTAGTAGTAGACGAGTTAGACGAGTTTACGAGTTAGACGAGTATCGGCGCCGTAGTGACGCCGTCGTCGAGCACGCGGCGTTTAGCGTAGAAGTAGCTCAACGCCGCGCGCTCTTGAACGTACGTCAACACGGACGAGTCTTTCACTTGGAAACCGCGGTTCCAGCCGACGCCGTTGCGACGGTCGCGCAGTACGGCGAGGAAGGTGTGCTCGTCGATGTCGGCGTTCTGTCGCTTGCTGAGCCCCTTCGTGCTGTACTTCGGACCGGCGACGCCGCCGAAGCAGTAGTAGGTTTTGCTGCACAGCGCCACGATCCCGTCGCCGCGCCACTCTTCTTTGAAGAGACCCGGCGTTCGACGATCGAACAGGCGTCGGCGCGCGCAGCAGGCCGCCTCGCCGTCCCACGCTAGACCGGCGACGCGCCGTCGTACGTAGGCGTCCACGTGCGCGTCGCAGCATTCGGCCGGAAACCAGAGCGAGCGATTCCGGAAGTAGTGTTCGCGACGTTCTTCCGGTACGAGCGCGTCGACGTCACGTCCGGCTAGGGCTATGTACGCCGAGTCGGTGTCCATAGCGCAGTACTGGAAGAGCGGACGGGGAATGTAGGCGTCGACGAAATCGTAATAAAATTCCAGCATTCTCAATTTTGCGTACTGCAATACGAAATAGCCGATATGTATCGGCAGGCCGTAGACGATTTTACGCTTATTCAGCGCCACCTCGTACAGCGCGTCGTCGACGACGGCGTCCAGTTGCCGGAAGCGGCGATTGTTGACGAGCATCGACGCGCCGACCGGCGTCGCGTACTTGATTTCCCGGTGCCGATCGACGCGCGTAATCGTTTTCCCGTAGGAACTGTTCCCGAGAAGTTTAAATGTATCGGCGATGATCGATTTGTCGGGATCGATATCGCCCTCGCGACGCGCCGTCGAAACCGCGTCGCCGAAGCGGCGAAAGCACGCTATCGGCGCGTACTCGACGATCTGGTAGACGCGCTCGACGACGAGCCCGTGCGCCAGATACCAGCGTAGGAGCGGCGTCGCGAGCAAGATCGCCGCGCCGAAGTAGCTACCGACGAGCGTGCGTTGAGGTCGCGTGAGGAGATCGTGCGATTCGGCGTAGTCGCGCATGAACGGGCTGAGATCGTCGCGCGCGATATCGACGTTCTTGAATACCGGCTGCATCTCGGCGAACTTGTCGCGCAGCGCTTCCGGTACGGCGATATCGCACTGCACGAGGCCGAACAGAGAGCCGTCGCGCACCGCCTCCAGTATCGTCGAGAGCGTAATGGCGGCGGTCGGTTGCCATCGTGACGCGTCGGGCGGCGTCGGCACCGCCGGCGGTTGCACGGCGTGCCACTGGCACTCCCACATTTCGACGACTTCGTCGACGAAACGGCGCAGGTAGGCGGTCACGGCGATCGTCGCGGCGTACAGCGTCGTCATCGGTTGACCGTTGACGGCGTTCGTCGTCACGTGCGCCTGACACGTCGGGCAACCGTGAAAATAGCAGCCGTGAAATTGGTACGCCGTTCGCGTGGCGGCGCACCAGCCGTCGACTCGGTACTTTCCGATGCGCTTCTCGCGTCCGTTCAACTGGTGACGTATACGCGCGCCGGTTTCCGCCTCCACGCGCGTCAACCACTCCACGGCCATACGACCGTAGCGGTGCACGCGTTCCGCTCGAAAGGCGTTCTCAGCGCGTCGGCGCGTGTACCAGCCCGTCGGCATCTCCTGCATTATCGCCCATAGATAGAGGCCGTTTGCGTCGAAGCCTACTATCGATCGGCACGGCGCGCCGCCACGAATCGACGTCACGTCGGCCTCGTGGTGACGCGCGAAGATGATCGACGGGCCGCCGACGATCTGCGCCTGCAGCAGACGGTGCAGATCTTTGTTCGGCTCGTTGAAGAGCGAGAAATGGATCGACTTCGGCAGGTCGTTGAACAGGTACAACAACGTCAACCCCGGTACGCTGATGGCGTCCTTGAACATGTCGATACGTCGGCGCCGATAGAAGGCGAACTGGCGATCGACGGCCTCGAGAAACGGCGCCACGTCACGATTGTTATACCACACAAGAAAATCGCGCATCGACGTCATGCCCTCGTCGCGCCACGCCGTCGCGCAAATCTCGTACGCCTCCGCGGAGATTCCCTCGCGTTTCAGCTGGCTGTAGAAAGCTTCGCGCGACGGCAGGGCGGTTTCGTCCAGACGCGACAACGCGTCGATGTGCTCGTACGGGAAGTAGCCCTTCGTTGCCGAGCAACCGTACGCTTTCAGAAAGCGATCGTAGCTAACGCCGGGCGCGAGGTAATTCGTTATGTCCAGGAACTTCAACGTCGTCGTCGACAGGCACATGTAATTGTTCTGACGTTTAATGGTAAACGCCGACGACGTGTGCTGCGCGTCGTCGGTTATGAGCAGGGGGGTCAAGTACTTTTTGACGACGTTCAAGTCGTACTTACCCGAATTAAATCCCAATACGGGCATTTGTCGAAGGTACGTCCACAGCCGGTCGGCGAGTGTGGCGTACGGTGACGCGTCGCGTCGTCGTCGTCGTTGCATCGTCGCCGCCAGTCGGCGTCGAGCGCGTCGAGCGCCTCGAAGGTCGCGTCGTAGCGGGGACGTAGAATCGCGCACGCCGCCGCGCTCACCGCTTCCAGGTCGTCGATGAGGCGACGCGCGAGTTCCGACGAATCGCCGGTCGTGACGTAACAGCGCGCCGCTTCGTGACCGGGCACGTTCGACGCGACGCTCACGCTGAGCAGTTCGTGTCGCGCGATCCAGCGGCATTTGTCGCTATTCGTCGGCAGATCGTTATCGGCGAAATAGCACTCGAAATCGAACGTCGCGCGGTACGGGTAGTAGCGCAGGTCGTCGTCGCCGACGTCGATGCCTTCGTCGTCGAGCCGCTCGAATACGGACGCCGTCGGTCGGTAGACGCCGCCGGGGAACACGTGACGAACGCCGCCTTCGCACGTCGCTTCGTGACGCGTAATTGTACGTGCTCCGCCAGAGGACGCTGCCGCATTTCCCGCACTTGTACGTTTTCGTGTACGCGTGCCGATCGCTTATGTACGAGAAGTGCGACTCGTACAGGTTGACGTTCAGCGTCGTGGGGTGCGCTTCGAGCGATCGACGGACTAGTTCGGCGACGTCGTTCGTCAGTCGACGATAGACGACGACGTTGATGCCGAAAACCGTCTCCACGCGATCCAGTTCGTTCAGGCGCACGCCGCCACCGTTCGAGGTCGTCGCCGTGTCGCGACGATACCGCGCGTACAGACGTTTAGCGTCTTTCGTTAAACGGTTCGTATGACGGATACTTTGACCTCGTCGGTGACCTTGCAGGTGAAGGGCGATGCATCGGAAGAGACACAGATGATCGTCGTAGGGCGCGCCTCGAACATCGTTCGTCAACGACACGATGGACCTGTTGAGGCGCACGTAGGCGGGAAGCGTCGTCACGCCAACGCAGCCGATAGGATGATTGATGATGACGTTCACGAAGTAGGTGGCGTTAGTTACGAGCTCGACGATCCATCCCGAGTCGGGACGCTGCGCGATGGCGTACTGCAGTACGTCGGTAGTGCGCACGGCGTCGAGGAATCGTTCGAATGAACGGCTATCGGTAACTAGGGCGGGTGTTTCGAGGAGGCGTCCGCAACAGTTACACGAAGAATGAAAATATCGGTACCGACCCGACACCTTGTGGCGTAATACAAAACCATAACTAACGTTAATTTTAAACGCGTTCTTTTGCGCGCGAAACATTTCCCTCAGACGCGGTTCGAGTACGCGCGTACTCGTACAGGCGGTCATACGATAGTTGTAACGCGACTGTATGACGCCGCGCGCCACCGACGTCTCTATGCTACGCCGGTGCTCGTCTACGACACGCTGTAGATCGTCGGGCGACGGCGGCGCGCTAGCGGCGGCGGCCTCCACTGATTCGGGTGGCGACGAACGACCACACTGCAGTCTCAGATGTCGTAGCATAGCGTAACGCGTGGTGTATAGCTTGCCACATTTTGGGCAGTCTCGCAGTTTTAGGCATAGCGCTTCGTGTCGTTCTAACATCGACTGCGTCGCGGAATAGCGCCCACATTTCGGACATTGCCATGGCGATGGTGGTGGTGGCATTCTCTCTAATGAATATTTTTCGAGCGTCGCTATTTATAACGACGACGGTGGCGGTGGTGGTGGTGGTAAGTACACCCTAGCGGGAAGAATGTGTTGGTTTTTCTAACTAACCCTAGCGGTGGTGTGTAGCGGGAAGCTTTTTCTAACTGTGTGGTAACTAACCCTAGCGGGAAGAATGTGTTGGTTTTTCTAACTAACCCTAGCGGTGGTGTGTAGCGGGGAGCTTTTTCTAACTGTGTGATTTTTCTAACTAACCCTAGCGGTGGTGTGTAGCGGGAAGATTTTTTCTAACTAGCGGTAATTTTTCTAACTAGGTAACTCGGATTTTTCTAACTAACCCTAGCGGTGGTGTGTAGCGGGATTTCTAACTGTGTGCTAACTAACTCTAGCGGTGGTGTGTAGCGGGATTTCTAACTGTGTGATTTTTTCTAACTAGCGGTAATTTTTCTAACTAGGTAACTCGGAAACGGAAAGAACATTTTCAACGTTTTATTCGGTACTTTTACAACAGTGTGAAGCCTTCGTTTCGATAGCAAGCAAATTCTACTAGTGTTCGTTCATTCAAGTCCGCTCCGACGTTGCACGTACGTGTGCACGGCCGACTCCAGTTGCACGCGATTCATGTAATCTCGCCAATTCGTACCCAACAACCAGTTGGATACGAATTGGACCAAATACAATTCTCCTGCACGGCCCGTTTGCGGCTGCTGATCACCGGAAGAAATCGTCACCGTAGTCTCGCTTAGTATATGGACTAGTCTCGTAAAACACGGAATAAGTGATCGTCGTAGGAACGTTTCCATGACCTCGTTGAAGTGCCGCGTCACGATACACCCCGGCTTAACGTAACGTTGCATGTAGACGCGATTCGGCCGCCCCGCGCGATAGCCGGCCATGTGAACGTAGGGGCAGCCTTCATTTGATTCGCATAGCCCGCAATGGTCTCGTGCCTTCTCTAGGACCATTTCGCCGATAGTCTCGGCGATGAGATCCATAGCCAGTCGTTCGTAACGTACGATCAACTGACTCCGGCTCGGCACGACGAGTTGCCGACACGTCCCCAGCTCCTCCGATACGCTCCAGTACGGTCCCATCGTCGCCAGGCTGTCGTTATACGTCGGTGGAGGGGGGCGCGTTCGGGGTCCCAGCGCCTCCTCAATTATTGCGTCCAATACGTGAACGTCACGTACTCCTCCGCCACTACCCTACAGCACAAAGCAGTTCTACTCTTTACGTGATATCACCGTCAGCAACGCGTGTATGAAGTCGCTCATACATTCACGTCTGGCGTGTTGCATCAGAGCGTCCTACAACATATTATTATGATTAGTCCTCATCCTCCTTCTCCTTCTCCTCCACTGACCCCGCCGGCACACCCCGTTCCAACAACGTTCTTACGAACGTTGCAACCTCGTCGTACTGAGCGCGAATCCTTTCGTTGTTCGCAAGCATTTTTTGGAGTACGCAGCGCACTTCCTAAAGCACATAAAGCACAACTGTTAGTACATCAAACTACTACGAAATAGGCTTGCTTCATAGGCCAACCAAAACGCTTTTATATATTGTTCGGCCGACTCGGCTAATAGTTCAAAGCTCTGCTTGCTTAGTTCCAGCCCCTGACGATCTCTCATTCGTTGTCGTTCGTTGGCGTGCTTCAATAAATCTACCAGTAGCGGCCAATTTTCCTCCTCTTCCTACAAACAACACAACAACAACAACATTAGTCATCGTCGTCGTCATATCTTTTTAGTGTGCGGACTGTATACGAAGGGTCCCCGTTCCAAGTCGTCTTCCGCACACTAATCTCCACTTTAGTACCGGTTAACTCGAGCACGGTATCGCGGAGATCCTCCTCGTTCAATTCCGTCAGGTACTCGGCCGTGAACTCGACGAGATTAGACATTTGGCTATCGAACAACGTAAGCCAAAGCTCATCTTCGTCCTCCTCGCCGTCCTTCACCATCACACGCAACGCGAAGAAATATTTCGGTACAAACACTTCCCCGTGCGTTCGACATATCAGGACCTTGTCTGTGTTTGTCTGTAATTTTCGGCGACAACGGGAACATCCCAAATAGGTGGTGTCGGGTTCGCCTTTGTACGAGACGGCCTCGATCGTAACGGGTGACAGGATTCTATATACGCCGTTGACGGCACACTTCAGATGCCTCAGACTCACCGCTGTGGCGCGTGTCGACGCCGTCGATTCACGTTCCATCGATCCGCTCCGCGACAGGACCGGGGGCTGCGCTGCCGTCTCGTCGGGCTGTTCCAAGCGCGCCTCTTCGGCGCTCCGTTTTCGACCGACCGTCAACGGGGCCGCGATCAGCGTAACGGGACGCTTAACGGGCGGTGACACCCCCGTTGACAAGGCTGCAATCAGTGCCGAAGGTTGACTGCCGCTGGCCGAAGGTTGACTGCTGCTGGCCGCCGCCTTCATCGACTGCTTACGCGGCGCCCTCGACTTTTTTGTTTGTTGTTGTTGTTGTTGACTTTCATCCGCCATGTTGCGGAAGAACGTCTGCTGCTTGCTGCTCTGTATAAAGAATACACGGTTAGAAGTTCGGCGTCATACAATATAACATTTTCTCAGCCGTTATATACCTTTTCCAAATAACACGCATGCGCACTTCACCCTAATACGTCATCTTATTCAATTATCAGTGTGAGTGCCTCGTACATTTCAGACATTTTGTTTTCGAAAAAAAGCATCCGGTCACCTCGGTACATTCGCCGTTAAATCTCTCCTTACATCGATTTTCTCTAATATCGATGCACCTCGCGTGTCCTGACTCCACAGAGAATCTATACAACGTTTAGTTTCGTGCTTTTAACGTTTCGTTTATTGTTTTTGAAATGTCATTGTCTACACTATAACGCGCATGCGCACTTCACTCATATCCTTATCTTTTTTCAATTATCGTCGCGCATACTTCATCCAACCCAGGCATTTTGTTTTCGGAAAAAAGTTAGCGTTCACGTCAGTGCATACATCGTCAAATGTGACTTTTACCGCAAATTTCCCTAATATCTATACATCTCGTGTGTCCTGATCCCCCAGCGATCTTATACAACGTTTTATTTCGCGCTTTTAACGTTTCATTTATCGTTTGTAAAAATCCATTGTTCTCCGTTCACATTCCAACTCGTTAAGTCACGCGCAACAGATGTCACACATGTGCGCTTAACGCATTCCGTTTACTCTCCGCGGAATTTGTTTTAGGAAAAAAAGCTAACGTTCACGTCAGTGCATTCATCGTCAAATGTGACTTTTACCGCAAATTTCTCTAATATACAAGCATCTCGTGTTTCCTGACCCTCCAGTGATCGTATATAACGTTTAATTTCGTACTTTTAACGTTTCGTTTAACGTTTGTAAAAATCCCTTTGTTCTCCGTTCACATGTCAATCAAAATCAGTCGTAGTGTCATGCGCCGCCGCTGATTTCACGACGCGCACATTTCATACACGCTTTTACAACCACGCAAACACGTCGTCTCCACCCATCGCTCTCACAACATGGCCACAACGAAACCACGGTAAGACATTTTATTTAAATGCTCGTTGTTGTATTTAAACAGTGCTTACTATAACATGCATGCATTTTTTAAATGCATGTTTTTATTATTTAAATGTTTTACTAGTATGCACGTTTTTATTGTTGTAATGCATGTTTTCACTAGTTTTGCATGCATGCATTTTATTTACTTCAAATATTTTATTTATTTATTTATTTTTCACTATTTTTACCGTTTAAACATTCATGCATGCATTTTATTTAAATGCACGTTTTTATTGTTAAACACATGTATTTTTAACATGCATACATTTTATTTATATGCACGTTTTTATTGTTGTTTTATCGTTTAAATGCATGTTGTATTATTTAATGCATGCATTTTATTTAAACAATGTATTTTACCAATAATTTCAATTTACTATCTCACTCATTTTATTCATCCTTTGTCTATTTTCATAGACCGATCCAACTGCCTACAAGGGACGGTTATACCCCGCGTAGGGCGATTGTCCTGCCCGACGCGTCGACGACAAAGTCGACACCAACATGCAAGGTCACGCCGTCCGTCCGTGCGCCAGCTTCACCAGCGTCGGCGTCCAATGTCACAGCAGCAGCAGCAGCAGCTTACTACAGTGATGACGATGAAATTGTTCCCGATCTAGCGCGTGTGTTTCTCATGAAGCTACCTAACGGTTTATGGAGAACACTAACGCCTCCAGAAATCTATCGGCGGGAAGGCTTCGGTCTTCCGCCGGAGATCGCCTCCTCGCCGGCGACCGACAGGCGCCAACAACTCTATCGGCGGGAAGGCTTCGGTCTTCCGCCGGCCGCGACCGACAGGCGCCGACCCGTCGCCCGCAGGCGAATGCTGATATATTAATAAATATTCCATTCTACTACTCACGTTTTCACGCGTCAATTTTCAATGCATAAACACCCTACTGAATGTTAGTGTATTTATGCATTTGATAATCCCACGACTAGACGTATTTAAACGCATTGCTTTCGTTTTAATCCGTCCACCAGAACAACGCCGTTAGCCAGCTATGCTATCATCCAGGGGTCAAAGACCAGTAGGGCAGCAGCCCTTATCGCTGCAGCAGTCGTCGTCGCTCCTCTTGCTGTCAACATCACATACGGGGACATCTCAACGTTTATGCAATGGTTTTAATACACAATGGTTAGCGTATTGCTTACGTCAGCCTACCCCAGCGTATTGCTTACGTCAGCACAACTCCACCCCAGTTATAGGTGGTCCGTTTATACAATGATTTTAATACACAATGGTTAGCGTATTGCTTACGTCAGCACAACTCCTACCCCAGCGTATTGCTTACCCCAGTTATAGGTGGTCCACTTCACTTTAGCGTGGTTATAAAAACGAAACTAAACTTATATACTTTAGCATGGTTATAAAGTGCGAAACTAAACTTATATACTTTATTATTAAACGCATTATTGCTTACGTCAGCGCGCTCTAGGTACGGCGTTGATCGCTAGGACTAAAATACTCTCCGCACTCACCGCTAGGTGGCATCTCTCTAGTGTACTGTCAATTAGTATCAAATTACATCGCTCATCAATCACGTTTTTTATAAGTAGGTTTCCCAAACTCATTAGTGTCAACCACGAAGCCTTTGATCTTTTTTTATGCATAGGATTAGTCTCGCATTATTGCTGACTCAGCGGTGTGCAAAAACTCATTAGGGGTCATTAAATTCTTTTTTATAAGTAGGCTTTTGAGATCGTACAGCGCCTATAACCTACTCACGTGCCACTTTTTGAGTTATCATCATCACTTTCATTCAGCAGCGATATACCACGAGTGCGCAGGATCTATCACTCGTGGCATAGTCTCAGGCGACCAACCCGGCGCATACGTTGTATACGTGAAATCGAACACTGCCCACATCAAACACTCATACATCATGTGACGAGACACCCTGTACATATCTTCGTGCTCGTTCTCAAACCTGCGACACAGTCCGTTGGACACGTAGCGCACACGGGCGTTGGTCATAGTTGTGATAAAGATATTGTGGTCCATCATTTCCTCCGTGCGCATTTGAATGACATTTAACTTTGACACACTCTCCTGTAATTCACTACAGGATTCGCTTCCGCTAGATCACATACATGTCCCACACACAATACCACTTGCCTCGTCATCGGTGATATCCAAGTAACTCAGACGTCTTTTGAGAGTGTTGGATGCCACGCGAGATTCACTGGCTGGTGTAGACTAAACAATCGCTCCCTGCATATCGTCCAGCCAGGCGGACACGCGTTCGAACGACGACTACAAAACAAAACGACATACGGAATTACGTCTTCACTTCCGGTGACAACACACACACACAGTAGCCCCACCTTATTGGACGGACAGACAGGACGTACGGTTGAATAACTTCCAGTGCCGTCACGGTGTAATTTACGTAACCCGCTTTTGTTGATTTCCTAATAGTCACCCTAACCTGTTTGGCGCGTAGGATACTCAATGCCTGGTAGCGATCTTCGTCAGTTGTCAGCAACATATAGTCGGTCGCTGACAATCCACCTAACGCCCGCTGGACTATACGGTCAAATCCCGTAGTCCACAGTTCAGTGCCTTTACGATTGGCCAAAAGGATACCCATAGCGTATTTGTATACAGGACCCCCCTTATGTCGCCCATGGACCGGACATGCACTGACACAATGTTGTCCTTTCACTTCGACGAGAACTTTGTGGTTGCAGACCCGACAAGCTGGGTAACACACGTATTTAGAAGACAGAGCGCATGTTACGAGTGTTAGTGGGCGATAAAATGCATAAGAGCCATCACTCACTGTTTCGAGTCCTGTGTCAGATCAATCTCCTCGGGGCATGCTTTGTAGTTAGGGGTCGCCTTCTTGTTGGTCGTTCAGGAGTCGGCGTGAAGTTGTTCAATCGGCAGAGAGCGAGAGAGTGTTATATCCTACTAGATTTAGGCTAGGTTTATATACACAAACAGCCGCTCCAGGCATCGAACATGTGACAGAATAGACAATGGAGTCATGCGCTCTTAATACCTGGGCGTTAGCGATAAGACACTCCACAGGCGCGAGACCTATCTCTCACACTCGGTCAACTGATTTTAGTGAGCGTCTTTCTGTTTTAATGAGCGTCTTACGTAAGCCGTCCGTTTACAGAGCACTGCATGCACTTTATAATAAAGTCCCTCAACTGCATGAGAATAACGCCGAGTATATTCTTACTTACTTTGCCACGCCTTGAACTATTTTTGCAATATCCTTCCATACCGGGAACGTTTTCAACCAGACGTGCGTTACCTGTATCCATCAAACGTTTGCGCAGTTGAGAGTCACGGAATTTCAAAGCTAATATGGCATACATTATGAGTCACCGTTGACCTAGCCATGCAAATGTTAATTCCGTTTTCCATGTTGTACGCTTACTGAGATATTTAGCCTGTAATCCGCTGCGTGCAGCCTGAATCTTTCTCGCAGTGATTACATCATCGAAGTACCTGGCTTTTTTATATTGGTACGCCACCTCCGCGCAACAGAAGTGTTCGCCCCATATGTAAATATTTCACAGGAAGAAGTTTTAGAGGTAATGTCCAGCGCCCTTAAATTGTACGTCCATATTCACCATATCTTAACACTGTCTAACGTTAGCACAAACCACTGACCGCACACACAAAGTTCTTATCTTCTCGTTGCCTGGCCGTTCCCAAAAGTCTGTCCTCTGTCGTTGACGTCTGTTTTCTGATAAGCCACGCTCATGCATTATTATCTTCCTGATGCTTGGGCGACACATCATGTGCTCGGGTTAGGTACTCGGTAATTGCCAGCTGTTCCATATGTCACGAGACTCCTTTCTGATATAACTTGTACTTTATAACTATCTATACAATGTGTCTGCATATCAATAATACTATATATATATATATCGTTCGTTTGTTACATTCAAATCATTCCGTACACACCGTAAACAATGGCTTGTCACATTCCATGGGCAGAACTGTGCGAACAATGGCGCCGACGTCAACCATCCGGTGATGTAATAATGTAAGTAACTACACTTTCGCAAAGTATATAGATATATATTTCTCTCTTTGCTTTATGTCATTAATTTTATACAACTAGGCACTTATTTCATTTGGGTAATTACACAGTGTTGTTAGAGGTCAAACTACGTGTGACGTGCGTCGTACCTTGATATCATGAATGTTTAACCGGTAGTTCTATCATCTTTCTCATTGCTTGATATCATACGTGTTACACGTTCAGGTACATAGTTACCTCATCACCTCTTCTTTCCATTTCATTAGCCTTTCAGTGTTACCAGCGACAGCAGCAGCAGCAACAGCAGTACTGCCTCGGAGTGGACGTAAGTGTTCAACCATTATATAACTACTATTAATATTACTAATAATATATACTAATACATGACCTACTTCGCAGGATGCTCATTCTCCACGATATCATTTACATATTGTACCATCGTCCTTCCTTATCTCTACCCGTCTATTGCCCTTGCCTGCCCTCTTATCGTGTCACCTAGCAATGTGGTGTCTGATTACATCACTACTGTACTCCAACCGACTGTACCTCGATATATATATATATATATGTATATACAAATATATATATATATATATTTAATTTATATCATCATCACAGTAGAACCCATATATATATATATATATATATATATATGGGTTCTACTGTGATGATTATATAAATTAAATAATATTCAACTTTTAAAATATGTTGTTTTGTTGGTTATTACTTATACACTTTATGATAATAATTCCTTCATACATACAGCACACATACGCTACGTCCATTATCCTTCTTTATTCCCTTCATATACGTGAATCAACTTCCAGCAGGTTTTAAACTTTGATATATGCTCTTTCGTTCATTCCTCGTTATACACGATAGGACATAGGAAGAATTATTCTTACACACATCCAAAACACATTATCAACCATTCAGTACCCTTAATTATCTCTACTGAGCCACCTTCCAACAGGTTTTAAACTTTGATATATGCTCTTTCGTTCATTACTCGATATACATTATAAGAATTCAAAGGTACTCAGTCCACTCTCTTCCGCCAGGAGGTACACTACATCCGGTCACCTGACTACACACACAAACAGAAACACATGGTGTCGTCGTGATACGAATGATGGTTCGACTGATAGAGCTCCGTGCTTATATTGTTATTGAATGTGCCGAAAAGTCACGTGGGCGTGCCGAACGAGCACGGACTGCAGAGTAGAAAGTACACATCCACGGACTGTATTTTATAACAGATTGACAGAACATAAAGGTCACGTGGGCGTGCCGAGTAAGAACGCGGACTTCAGAGTAGAAAGTACAAAAGCACGAACCTCAGAGTAGAAAGTACAAAAGCACGGACCGCAGAGTAGAAAGTACACACGCATAGACTGTAGAGTAATTCAGACTTGTGCATTGAATACCAGTTCATACCAGTTTGCATCCGGGCAATCAACTGAGGTAAGTCCAAATGTCCTATGCAAACACTATACCACTGATTAAAAACTGTAGCACTGACGAATGTTAAACGATAGAGAGACCTTGATTTTGTTGATAAAGATGTCCGAAAGAATGTGACACCATTGCACATGAGCACGCATGCGCAATTACCTATTTAATGACGTCTTTGAAAGAGATTAAGATGCACGCAAATGATGAAAGGGTCTCATAAAACCACAAGACAGATTTATGTACAGATCATCCTCCATTACTGCCAGAACAATTTGCTGTGTAGTGTGTAAGTGTCTTGTTCCAACAACTACCGTTTCACCTCTTTCGACGATGCACGTGAAGCATGTGAAGCACGTGAAGCACGACGCAGGGCATCAACGCCTCCGTAACTTCCGGTTAGTTTCGTGTCGTAGTAAATACTTTTCAATGCATCGTGTGAATGCTTCGTCTTCTTACCTACGCGAGGAGACATGCCGTAATAATGCTGGTGTCGTGTTGTGCAAGACAATTAATACGGTTCCCAACGCAAGTGTTGCAATGGTGTGGCCGAATGAGTTACGCGCCATGACGACACCGGGCGACTTCGATGCCGATGACGAGCCCTGTCAAACGGACTGCTTTTTTCCTTTGATATATCGTCGTCCTCTGACGCTGTCTGCATCTAAGTCCAACGATTGGGATTACCCACTAAATCCATGGGCGTGTTCACATCCTTGAGACTACGAGCGAAGGTTTCCCATCCCACCGGTTCAAACAACTTCCGCTTTCTCAACACGTCGTTCACGAGATCTACAATGTTACTTCCGGGTACCACCTTGTTTCTGAACATCATTTCGCCACGATCGTTCCAACTTACAGCACCTTTCATTTTATTGACGAGTCGTCGTGCTTTCTGTTTCATAGCTTTCGGCACGCTGTCGCTGATTTCGTTTTCGATGCTCTCCTTTACGACGACTTCCTTTTCGGTAGGTGGTTGAAGTTTGTTTTCGACTTTGCTGGGAAATTTATCGATGGCTACACGCAGCGGTTCCTGCATACACTTGTCGGAAAGATCGTTGTATCGACTCAACACCTGGTTATACAACACGACCTTTTCCCTCTCGTCCGTATCGCTTTGTTCTAATATGCAACGTTTTTCGGCATCGAGTCGTCGCAAAACGCTCCCTATAAGATTGGTCGAAGGAGGTTGCAGTTGAACGTTATCCAAAATACGTGGATCGACCAGCGCCGTCTTCTTTGTATACTCCATAGTCGTGTAGTTACGACTGCAACAACGTCGTCACCAACGGGGCTAGAAGGGACGTAGCCAAGGGAGCTAGTAGGGCCGCAAGGAAATAGCATGTAGAATACGTTTCTTCTGATGAAGACCGGTTTTCCTGATGACCAAGGTTCTGAGGTCCTTCTTGTACCGACGCAGTTTAGTCTTGTGACCATTCTTTAGTGGTACGTTCCCTTTTAATATGTTCTGTGCTCACTCGCACAGACTGTGTACCAGATCGGGTTTTCTATTGTCGATGATGGCTCTGGCTAAAGCAGGATCCGCTTTAGCGAGGAGACAAAGGTACAACGCGTTTCTCTTCACTCGCACCGACATGACGAATGAGGAGTGTCACGGCGTGTTTCTATTTATATCTTCGGAACGTAGGCATACTGACATTTATTTGGTTCCTTAACGATATTAGTACGCAGGCGCAAGTGTTCCGGTGTGGCCTGTTTTAGGTCGACGAACAAATACCCGTGTGGTACGGACGTTGCGTCTCTGAAAGCTTCTTGCATGTACTTTATTCGACCCGGATACATCTGTTTGGCCAAGTTGACCACTTGTGTATTGTCGCGAGGGTTCTTGAAGAATACCATGTACTGTGCGTTTATTCTTATAGTGCGACTCACTTTCCCTTTGGGAAATAAATTATGCACTAAATATATTACGGACGTGTTGCAATGGTGACTCTTCTTCGTAAACAGTTTGGTGACCCTCTCGTCCGTTTCCGACATGAGATCGTCGATAACTACCAAGTTTCTCGTTTTAGGATCGAAAGACGACACATCGGGAAGACCTTCGACAAATTCTATGTTCGGATGTATCGTAGAGAGCTTGAAATACAACGCCTGCCATTCACCGTAACACCACGTGATCTTTTCGGGCGGTGAGTTTACGAGTGTGGCAAAATGACGTAGTAAAGAGACAACAAACGTCGTTTTACCACAGCCCGTCGATCCGGCGACGATACAGGTAAACGGATGAACTAACCTCGTGTCCATACTTTACGCAAATGATGAAAGGGACTGGGATGCACGGTACTTATACTACTTATACTTCGAAAAATGACACAATATAAGGTTTGAACATTTTATTCGTGTACAACACAAACGTATTTTCAGGTCGCGCTACATTCACTGCAGTTGAATTAATGTCACCAAAGGTCTCATAAACCACAATACAGATTTATTTACAGATCATCCTCCATTACTGCCAGTACAGTTTGCTTTAATTTGTTTCGCCACTCCTCTGAAAATGGTTCTTGCAACCAACTCCCGATAGCACACAAATGATCGGACGTCAGGTCGGACAGCTTCAAACATGCGTCTAATAAAACACTCAACCAGTCTTTCATCACTGCAGTTGAATTAATAGCCTCCACAGCCTCGTCAAAGTGCATGTAAATTAGAATGTCATCGGGTAACATACAATCGTGATGAAATTGACTAGGATCGTCTATTTCACAAGCGAGACACTGACGTCTTGAGAGTTCAACGACGGCACATGTTATGTGACGCGCAATCGTCTTCTTCATTTCGGTCGCCGGAAACTCAAGCGTAAAGTTCGGACCAATTGCGACAGGAGCGGCAGTTGTAACATTGGTTGCGTGAGTAGAAATTGTGACATCGTCAAAAGCGGAAGTTGTCATATCGGCCGTGTCGGCGGAAGTTGTCACATCGGCAGGGATGGCAGCAGAGAGAGGCTGAAACAGGGTACGGAACCTAGTGTATCACCTCCACGTGAGTGACGTTGAAGTTTGTGTAAGTATCTCGTCGAGTTTTCTTTATGGTGAGACACACGAGTTCCCGTCCGTGAGTTCAGTTTGTAAGTCTGCATCGTTTCGTCCATAACAGCAAACGTCTCGGCATTCACGTCTAGGAGAACAGCCATACACTGGTCGAACAAAGTCAACCATATAGATCGACCCGTCGCTGTTTCGACAAAGCAAATGTGCACCACGAAATGCATGTCAGAGGCAACGTAACCGTGTCGTTCGCATTGCAAATGTCCCCTAATGTCGACAATCATACGCTTCTTGCAGTATCTGCACCCGATGTAGAAGGGAATATGCTGGCATATTTTGTCGGTAAGGAGACCTCTGATGATCTTGATAACGGCGTCGGTGCTTACCGTTGCTTCTAGAGCTGAGATGTCCACGGCGTCTGGTTCCGACGGCCCGGAAGAACGGTTGATCACCGGCATGATGGGTCGGTTCGTCGGCTCGTCCTCGTCGTTCGAGTCTGCCGCATTGCGAGGTCGGTAGTAAGGTGTCTTCAACATGATGATGTTAACCGTGCTGTCGTCGTGATACGAATGACGGTCCGATTGGCAAAACACCGCCCTTATATAGTTAGTAAATGTGCCGAAAAGTCACGTGGGCGTGCCGAAAGATCACGGACTGTAGAGTAGAACATTCAAAAGCACGGACTGCAGAGTAGAATATACACACGCGCAGACTGCACGTGGACTGCAGAGTAGTTATTTAGTTCACCACTTATCTAACAGGGGTGCTTTCAGTTAATGATAATATATCCACCAGGAGTAAGCACTTGACAAACATAAGAAGCACGAATTTAGGCAGTATCGATATTTGGTTCACTGAAGTCCGTCAGGGGGAGTTATTTGTACTTCTCTTTCAGTTCGTAACCTTTCCACCAAGGGGCGCCAATTTTCATAAATAAGACGCACCAATTTAGGCATGACCTGGGGAAATTTAGTTGATGAAAATCCAGCCAGGTGGCGCTACTGGTCAAACTAAGGCGCACTAATTTTGGCAGTAGTGAACATTGGTCCATATATTTAGTTTATATAAATTCCACCAGGTGGTGCTGTTTTAGTTGATGACCTATCCGCCAGGTGGCGCCACTTGACCTACATATGTGTATTTGACCTTGAGCTACATTCGGATATTTGACCTTGGCCTACATCCGGGTACTTTTCCACTGCGCCGCGCCGCGCCAAGCGTAACTCGTACTTAACCTATATTACTACTCCAATGGACTAGCGGAAAGAACAGTTAAGACTCTAAAGTCCTCTAAAAACGTGGCAATAAACAAACTAGTCTTGTGGACAATGGTACTCATGTCATTGATACGTTTCTGTTAAACAATGGACTCTTTGACCATATGTTAGGATATTATACTATGCACGATGGCTCAAATTTACCATTTCATTTGCCACTGGTTCTTATCTTGAGTTTAGATTTTAATTATTGTTCATCTTCCTCTAGAAGGTACATATCTACACCTAAATGACAAGAAGCATCAGACTGTAACTTAAGTCAGTACAGCAAGGTTTTAGAAAGAATGATTGACGAAATATCTATACCATGGCATTCTCTAGAATGCCATGATAAATATTGTCCTAGCAGGTCAATAATGGATTGTTGTTTAAGAGCTTGTCAAAACTCCATTCCACATACTTCAAAACAGGAAAATTCGAAGGTAATTGCGGGTTGGTATGAGCACGTTAAACCATACAGAGAAGCGTCAATTTTTATGGCATAATGTATGGAAAGATTGCGGCTCTCCTCACAATGCTGTTATTGCTGATGTCATGCGTAGATCTCGCTCTCAATATCACAGAGCAGGTCGTTTGATTAAACGTAATCAAAATAATGTTAAAAAAGAAAGTATGGCGACAGCTTTACTTGGAAATAAAAATAGGGACTTCGGGAAAGAAGTAGGTAAAATTATTTAAAAAAAACAATAATATGCTACCCAATATGGTTGATGAAGTGACAGGAGACGAAAATATTTTAAAACACTTTGCTACTAAGTATGATGGCTTATATAATACAGTAGCCTATAATGAAGAGGATATGATGTCAATGTTACAAAACATAGTAAAGTACATGCAAAATGTAACGACGGTGAAAATACTATTACGGTGGATGATGTTTTGAATGGTATTAATCTTGTTAAGAGTAATAAATGTGATGGATATGGAATTATATATACCGATCACTTTATTCATGCTCCTAACAAATTACATGTTTTTCTTTCTGTGCTATTCACATCAATGGTATATCACGGGTATACCCCGGATGGTTTTAATATATCCACCATTCAACCTCCGGTAAAAAAACAAGAGGAAATCAGCAAATGGCCCTGGTAACTATCTAGCCATTGCTCTTAATAGCCCTCTGTCGAAAATAATTAATTGGGTTATAATGAAAAAAATTATGATGCTCTTAAAACAAGTGATTTACAGTTTGGTTTCAAACCTCAAAGCTCTACAGCTAAATGTACATTTCAGTTAATGGAGACTGAACTATTTCCAGCAGGACAAATCGGATATTTACGTGTTATTACTAGATGCTACTAAAGCACTTGATAAAGTAAATTATGCTAAACTTGTTAACTTATTGATGGAAAGAGGAATAAATCCCCTTTAATCAGATGTTTATTATATATGTACACTAATAAACATTTAAATGTATCATGGAATAATTCCATATCATTGTATTTCTCCACTACCAATGGCGTGAAGCAGGTTGGGGTGTGATCCCCCATTTTATTTTCTATCTACATTGATGAAATGTTAACAATACTCTGCATGATTGGTCATAAGTACTATGGTGCTGTTGGCTATGCTGATGACATATCTTTGGTAGCTCCATCAATATATGCATTGAACAAAATGTGTGATATATGTCTAAAATTTGCATATGAATATTATTACAAAATGTCAACTTATTAAATATGGCAGTGGTACCGACTGGCCATTTTACTTTGATTGTCTAAAAGTGAAACAGAGTCAAAAGGGCTGCATTTACGCAAGGCACCAACACAACACCAGGTAGAATGAAAATGGCCAGGATTTATTTCTGACATTTTAAACGTGAAAACATGCAATATTTACAACAAATGTGGGCCAATGGAGGTCCTCATACATTGCGTCGTTTACCTAAACATCACACGACAAGAGGCCCACATTATGGGTATGAACAATAATATACGGAAATTAAACAATGATCCACGAATCACGTGGTACAATGATTATATAAATATATCAGTATTGTAGCTAATAAGGTTTTATATAATATCCAGAGAGGTGGGGCCATTCCGCCGATCCACAAATGTGGTACAATGATTATATAAATACATCAATATTGTAGCTATATATATGCTATATATATTCCGCCCCTATAACGATACCAGTTTTATTCGGAAGAACCTAAATATGGTAGGTGGGGAGGGAGGCGGAATTCAATTTCGTTATCGGGAACTCGAATACGGGAAACTTGTTTGGATACGTCCGCTCACTTGAGAACCTAGATCGTTGTGTGCTGCAATTTCCCCGCGCACAAGTTACGCGGTCTTTCTGCGCTATGCTGATTGGCTGGGAGTTTACCTTGTATTACTATGCAGTTGTCATGCAACAGCTGCGGCTGTATGGGTAATCTACATATCGGACCCTGACCTGGTTAAAGTCCACCTCACCCACAAAGGGTGGCTCATATCAGTAGTGATGCCACCTCACGTAAAGATCAGTATGAAATCTAATTTCATACCTAAATTTACGCAAGGCACCAACACAACACCAGGTAGAATGAAAATGGCCAGGATTTATTTCTGACATTTTAAACGTGAAAACATGCAATATTTACAACAAATGTGGGCCAATGGAGGTCCTTATACATTGCGTCGTTTACCTAAACATCACACGACAAGAGGCCCACATTATGGGTATGAACAATAATATACGGAAATTAAACAATGATCCACGAATCACGTGGTACAATGATTATATAAATATATCAGTATTGTAGCTAATAAGGTTTTATATAATATCCAGAGAGGTGGGGCCATTCCGCCACCAGGTCACCTAGACATGTGACCGCCCCACCAACACCTGTATTTGTGAAACACCTTAATATTTATTGATTTTCTGAGAGCTCGCCCGAGACAAGTTTACCCAACCGTGGCTAAGGTAGACATATACATTATATACACAATGGTTAGGTCCTTCTCTGTAAAAGTTGATATCAGTGCTTCTTGTGGAAAACTATTTACCCTGCCTGTATCAATACTGAAATATATGTTTCTTGCAACGCTTAAATTAATAGAAGAACTCGCCCGGGACAAGCCTTCCTAACCTAACATTTCAACTAATCTTTGACTAAAAGACTTTGCCCGGGACAAGCCTTCCACATACATCACTAAAATCATACAGCATCAATACGCTTTTCTCATAAGCCGTGATGAGAAGAACTCGCCCGAGACAATCCTTCCTTACACAGTGTTAAGACGCTTTTTCCATAAGCCGTGATTAGAAGAACTCGCCCGAGACAAGCCTTCTCCAAACAGCACTAAAACACTTTTCGTATAGACCTTGATTAGAATAACTCGCCCGAGAAAGCCTTCCGTACGTAGGACCCATTAAAATGTAGTAATGACAATGTGTCGTTCTCATTTTTGGGTTACCTCATTATAATCAGAGCCTTCTGGTAAACAATGTACAGGTATCTCGGTCGGCATGATATTAGCCCCTGGTGCTAATGTGCGGAACTCATCCACCTGACCCCGTGATAGCTTATCTGCCAAAATGTTGATCCGACCCGGGACATGACGTGCCATGAAGTTAATGTTAAAACTGAGGCACGTGAAAACCAAACGACGAATGAGGGCCATGATGTGTGGTTCCCGAGATGTTTGCTTGTTTATCACAGGCACCAGTGCTTCGTTGTCAGTTCTAAAGCATACGCTTTTATTTGCCCATTCGGAACCCCAAACTTCGACCGCAGCAACGATAGGGAACAGTTCTAACGCAGAAATGTTGCGAGAATGCCATGACAAAGGCCAGGTACCATAAAACCATTCCTTGCCGTATACTGCTCCATACCCTATGCTCCCTGACGCATCAGTGTACAATTCTAAACAATTCCCGTTGAGGAAATCCTCATCAAGAAAAAAGGCTCTACCATTGAAACTATTAAGGAATTCCTGCCACACTCTCAAGTCAAGCTTAACCTGCTGCGTTAGTCTGATGTGATGATGTGGCTTGGTTACACCAATTGTTAAATCGATGAGCCTTCTGAGGAAACCGCTTCCATACACTACGACAGAACATGCATGATTTAATAGACCAATTAAACTTTGAAGATGCCTGAGAGTGACCTTCTGTTTCAGCAGAAATTCGCACACTAATGACCTACATTTATCCAACTTGTCTTGGGGTAGACGAGCTTCTAAATTCACTGTGTCCAATATAATACCCAAAAACGGAAGGGTCGTAGATGGGCCCTGTGTCTTACCATGTGCATGGAACCATGTGCGTCACATAGTTCAACGAACGCTTCCATGTCAGCCGCACATTTATCATAACTCTCACTTAATATGAGAAAATCATAGTATCTTGTACTGTAGCATACCGGACGGATGAAAATTCCTGTGGAATGAAATCATTTACAGAAGTCCCTTCCGGATATGACAAGTGATGGATTACACGATACTCGCCAGGTGTTTTCTTTTCCACTACACCTAGTGGCGAAATTCTGAACCTGGGCACGTCAGGAAGAACACAGTATGGACCAAGAATCCGATTTAAGCTTAACTCCTTCTTTATCTTAGCATCAATAACCTGAGGAAAGGTAAAGGCAGATCTCAAATTCGTTACCAGTCTACATGCTTGAGCTGGTATGCTGAGACAGCCTATCTGAAATCCATACCTAAATCCGTTAACTAAGTAAGCAGACTTACATGTATCATATCCTTGCAATACCTGACATAGAATTAACGGGGAGACAGGTGATGGCATGCAATTACTGTCTGGTGTTACTGCGGGGCATGACAGCTGGCAACTTACTTCGGTTGGCCTGTCTGGCCGGGGCGGCTGTGCATATTGACACTGGGTGGCCTGCGCCACAACGTCGACATTTGTGCTGGTATCGGCACATACGCTTGTCGCACACTTGGCCTTTGTTAAAAGCAAAGCAGGGGTTGGGTGACGGTCGGCGGATCGCACCCTTGCTCTGAAAGGGGGTCCCACCATAAGCTGGCCCACTCTTGACATTTCCCACCTGAGCCGCTCTCAGCCATAACTCGGAAACCGTCGAGTCCCACCCCCATCCTTCTAGCATGCGCAGGGCCCGGAAAGTGTCATCATATGTTTGCCAATTACCTCCCCGCTCAGACAGGTCACTGATCGTGTCAATATATTTCAACAATGCAGGAGCCTCATGGTAGTGGATGGGCTGGGATAAGTACAGTGACCTGTAGACCCGGAAGGCGTTCTCCCACTGTGGGAAACTGCGAATTTCTGGCTTGGCCTTAGGGCCGACACACACTATTGACGGACCATCCTCCTCTTGCTGCTGTAGGCCCAGCGTAAGATTTTGGCTACTGGACCTGACACCAGGCAACAGGGCCGACATTTCCACGAAATCCCCAGACCATACCTTCGCTCTGACATTAGCTGGTACATGCGCATGAATAGAAACAGAAGCTTTGGTGAATGTCCTAACCCTGTCTCGAGTCTGCTGCGGGAGACTATCTATCACGGCCCCAACATCTATGCCATGCCCAAGATTTGGCAAAGACCCTTCCCTTGTAGGCCATGGTGGCACAGTGGCGCCCCCTACCTGACCCGAGGATGCCATCTCCTGTGTTAAATCATCCAACTGTGGCATAAACTCAGCACCGTTGGACTGGGGCATAGCTGTGACATTATCTCTCTGTTCAGACATCATCTGATGCATTTCCTGCAGCAACTGATGTGACTGCTGCAGGCGCTGCTCCACTGTCTCTTCCCACCGCTGCCTGGCAGTCGTTGCTGCCACACTCTCCAACAGTGGTGCTGCCGCCTGCTGGTTCGTATTCCGACTCAATTTCGGCAGACTGTCACCAGTCGCATGCCACGAGGCATTGGGTTGTGCTGCCATCTGTCGCAGCGAATCACAATCTGTCACTGGCTGATTGCAGGCTCTCGTTTGCAACAGGACATCGGTCTGTGCTGCCATCAGATGGTCATCAGACGGACGAGCCCGTGGTCGACCGGTAGTACGTTTTCTGCCCCGTGCCACTGGCTGGCGTACGTGACTCGTTGTCATTGTCGTCGCAGCTCGACTTCTCGTCTGAGTAGGCTCGACCGTCGCTGCCACTGGTTGGGCCCCCCTTTTCTTCCGCGCCCTTGTCGGTGCCATCCTGTAACAAATAGAGTGCCATGTGCGGCACTGGTTAGTTGTTGCAGACGTGATGTTAGACCATTGTAAATGTGATTTTTCACTGTACCGGAAAAGCTGAATATTTAGGCCAAAGCGCCAACATTGACGAATTGCCGAGACGCCAACTCATTCTATCTTGCATGCAATGTGAATGCAGAACTACTAGTCAGAAGCGCCAAGCTGGACCTGCAGGCCGAAACGACAATATTGGCTGAGCTGCCTGACTGCCAACAGGCCAGGTCGTCACAGTATGCATCTAATACGACACATGGGATATTGATTAGTTCATTGAACTCAATATGACACTCCAACATCTGGCCCGACGTGCCAAGCTGCGCAATCAAGCTGAAGCGCCAATATTGGCTGAGTTGCCTGACTGCCAACTGGCCAGGTCGTCACAGTATGTAACTCAATTAACACTCCAGCACTGATCGATTAACTGAAAACCTTATAAAACATAATGAACTAACATCTGCCCCGACGTGCCAAGCTGCACAATCAAGCCGAAACACCAATATTGGCTGAGTTGCCTGACTGCCAACTGGCCAGGTCGTCACAGTATGTATCTAACATAAGCCGAAGACATTGATTAACTGGAGTCAATAGAACACCCCAACATCTGGCCCGACGTGCCAAGCTGCACAATCAAGCTGAAGCGCCAATATTCAGTGGTTAACTGAAATCAGTATTTATAAAAAAAAAATTAAATAAATAAATAAACATCTGGCCCGACGTGCCAAGCTGCACAATCAAGCCGAAACACCAATATTGGCTGATTTGTCTGACTGCCAACTGGCCAGGTCGTCACAGTATGTATCTAACATAACACTCACTACACTGATTAGTTAACTGAAATCAGTATTAAAAATAAATAAATAAACGTCTGGCCCGACGTGCCAAGCTGGCAGTTATGATAGTTAAAACTATGATAAACTTAAATGACAGGGATAGTCAGAACGCCAACATTCCCCTTTTATCGGCCCCCTTAACCATACCCGGTTTATCGCCCATTATCGCCCCGGCTTACCGACGATTAGCTGCCCAAAGCAAGGCCCCCCTGAAACTACGATACAACTTAAAATTGCCGAGATCATTAAAATGCACCCCGTCCCGCATAAAGATCCTATTGCGGGGATTCCAGAAGCCTTTATGTTTCCAAACAGAGATATGGTGATCCCCTGCACACTCTGCCTGGATAAAAGTGTTAACCACCGCCACGCGCGTGGTCCCATCCTCGGGTGAGAAGTGACGCCATTTTGCCCGTTTGATCAACTGGCAGATCACAACTTGGCTAACGCCAAATTCCACTAATTCGCGGGCAAAGTCAACGAGCTGCGCTCCTACACGTTGGGGAGACAAACCGACCGAGTCAACGTCGTTGCCGCCTACGTGTAGGATGACCAGACCTGGGTTTAGAATCGAAATTCTATCCCACAGGTCGTCGTCACGCATTGTGGAGATCTTCCCCCCGCGAATCCCGATAAAAGAGGGACCTCGACATCCGTGCCCGTCCACGACAAAATCCACACTAACCCCTGGCCAAGACAGGCCGGCCGACCTCACGAACCGCGATGACCAAAATACGTGGCTATCGCCAAGTATCAGGACACGGGTAGCGTCGTGATCAGCCGCCATTGTCTCACGCCAAACAAGGCTTGAGAAATATTAACACAGATAAATAATAACGAATATAGTAAGGTATACTCAACGCCAATGGCTATTAGTTACTATTCCATGATTGTTGTTCAATGGTAATATTGTCGTGACCCCTAGTTTCCGGGTCACGGCCTCGCATGTTTTGGATACTTCCTGTTGTGAGTTGCAGTTTTGTGTTCTCTTATTAAAACACTGTTCTAGTTACGCATACGTACTAGTGTTTGTTTGTGTGACTCGAAGTGTGCATTTGATCACCTAATGGCGTGGTGGCAGCGTTCACAACGAACCCGCTCACCAAAACGGGCGCAATAAAAGCAGATACACATTGACAGTCCGCCGACCTCACGGCGCAAACAGATAGCCGAAACGGCTCTGTATCACTAGCAGGTGTGGTAACAACATGGCTAACAACATGCAACGCGCACCGAGACAGTGGTGCCTCACAAAAACGGAAACGGTCAACACATTTGAGAACTGGCGCCAGAACCTCGTCTACACCCTCTCACTCGACCCAAACTTCGCCCAGTTTATCGCCACTGACGCTAAATGGGAGAAGCGATGTGCAGCACATCCAAACCGCGGCTTCACCGACGAGAATGATCATACAGCCATTCAGCAAGCCTACATGCTCGATCTAATGTTAGGCCAAATAGCGAACTATTGCCCAGTCATATCGCGCAACACGATCGCCAAAAACTCAAACAGTTTATCCGGTATCTGGCAAACTATCCGACTGCACTATGGGTTCCAGTCTACAGGGGCCCATTTCATGGACTTTGCTGATATCCACCTACAAGCTGACGAACGCCCCGAAGACTTGTATCAGCGCCTAGTGGCTTTCGTTGAAGACAACATGCTACAAGAGGGAAGTGTCATTCTGCACCACGGTGACGTCATACACGTTGACGAAGAAATGTCTCCTTCCCTAGAGAACATGGTAGTACTGACCTGGTTACGACTTATCAACCCCGCACTGCCTAAGCTCATAAAGCAACGATATGGCACAGAGCTGAGGTCAAGAACACTAGCATCGATCAAGCCAGAAATATCACAGGCACTCGAATCACTACTAGACGAGATTGCGTCTGCTGACACCGCAAAGGTTATGCGCACCGAGACTAGGCCTAACCTACGCGGACAAAGACCAGCGTTCTCAAGACGACAACCGGCACCATCTAACAACCCTAGGCGTCCCACGAGCGTGAAGACTTGCCCTCTTTGCAAACAAGTAGGCCGCAGTGATGTACACCACTTCCTCAGCGAGTGCTCGTACCTTCCGGAACAAGATCGCCGCTACATGGCTAAGGTACGACAAGTCAGTGATATCATCGACGGAGTCGATGAAGGCGACGACGATACCTACGAAGTTTATGACGAACGCCCCGTAAACACCACTACCGTGCAACGTATCGATGTACGACAATCGCCTTACCTCGACGCGTTCCACGACCATCACGCCGTTCGAGTGACGATCGATAGCGGTGCAACGGGCAATATGATCCGTCATGACACGGCAGTGAGATTGGGGTGTACTATCAAGAACTCTTCCCAATCGGCTCACCAAACTGACGGATCATCGCCTCTAACCATAGTTGGCGAAATTACCATATCACTCGCCCGCAAAAATAAATCATTCCAGTTCTGTGGACTAGTGGTACAGAATCTGGATGTCGAGATGCTGGCCGGGACACCATTTATGGAAGTCAACGACATTACCATCCGTCCCGCCAAACGAACCATCACCCTCGCAGATGGCACCACGTACACATATGGTACAACACAGAGGGCCCTCAACAGGCATGCAGTCCGCCGTGCCCACATACTGCGAGCACCACCAACCAACATCACTGTGTGGCCAGGCGACTTCGTGGAAGTCGACCTGCCTTCAGACGCGTATATCGCAGACGCCACATTCGCTCTGGAACCACGTCACGATACCACCGGCAACAAAGGAGTACACGAGAACGATGTGTGGCCACAACCTTCACTAATCACCAGCGTAGAAGGTGTATTGCGCATACCAAATCTCACGAACTCCACTCGCACACTGAAAAGAAACGAACACTTTTGCCAAATCAGAGAAGTGTTCGTACCCGACAAGGCAACATCCATACCAGACAGTCAATGCACCAGCGTAGCCGTAAGCATACGCACACGCAGCTCGAATGCTACTGCCATCAAACACTCAACAGCGGTCACCATCGATCCTGATCACGCGCTCTCCCCCGACGAACGAGCGGCATTCCGATCGATCGTGGAAGAGTATGACGACGTATTCGACCCAAGCTACAGTGGATACAATGGTCACGTGGGACCATTCAAAGCTGTTGTCAACATGGGCCCAGTACAACCGCCCCAACGTAAAGGACGCCTACCCCAATACGCACGAAACCAGCTCGTAGAACTCCAAAACAAGTTCGATGAACTCGAGACGATGGGCGTGTTCGTCCGGCCTGAGGATGTACCGGTCAACGTCGAGTACCTCAACCCGTCATTCCTGATAAAGAAGCAAAGCGGAGGACACCGACTCGTCACTGCCTTCACTGACGTAGGCCGCTATAGCAAGCCGCAGCCTTCATTGATGCCTGATGTCGACAACACCCTACGAAAAATCGCACAATGGAGGTACATAGCGACTACCGATATGTCCAATGCGTTCTACCAAATCCCTCTATCGCGTGAATCAATGAAGTACTGCGGAGTAGTCACTCCGTTCCGCGGTGTACGCGTATACGCTCGCTCAGCGATGGGCATGCCCGGGTCCGAAACCGCACTCGAAGAGCTGTTGTGCCGCGTACTGGGAGATCTACTCGAAGAAGGTGTCGTCGCCAAACTGGCAGACGATATATATTGTGGAGGAAACACCATCGCCGAACTCCAACAGAACGTAAGACGATTGCTCCAAAGCTTCGCCAACAGCGGGTTGCGCCTGTCCGCTGCCAAAACAACGATGTGCCCTACTACGACCACGATACTTGGCTGGGTGTGGAACCTCGGCTCCATCCATGCAAGCCAACATCGCATCGCCACCCTAGCCAGCTGCGACGCTCCACTCACAGTCAAAGCGATGCGAGCATTCGTCGGAGCCTACAAAATGCTAGCACGCGTCATACCAGGATGCTCCGCCTTGCTTGCCCCGTTCGACGAAGTAACGGGTGGCAAACAGTCAAGTGATCGCGTCACATGAACCGATGCATTAAGAGAAGCCTTCAAACACGCACAAACCAGTCTTCAGACTAACAAGGCTATCACATTACCTCGGCCAAGTGACGAACTATGGCTAGTGACGGACGGCGCTGTCAAACAGTGCGGTCTAGGAGCCACCTTGTACGTGATGCGCAATGGCAAATTGATGCTGGCCGGATTCTTCAGCGCAAAACTCCGCGGACGACAGATCTCCTGGTTGCCATGCGAAGTAGAAGCACTATCCATCGCAGCCGCTATCAGACATTTCAGCCCGTATATCGTACAGTCAGCGCACAACACAGCGATACTCACAGACAGCAAGCCTTGCGTACAAGCCCACGAGAAGCTTTTTCGCGGTGAATTCTCCGTCAGCCCGCGCGTATCGACATTCCTATCAGTCGTCAGTCGGTACCAGGCAACTATTCGCCATCTCGCCGGTTCAGCTAATGTTCCATCAGACTTCGCGAGTCGCAACGCACCCACATGCCGGGAACAACAGTGCCAAGTGTGCTCCTATATACGACAGACTGAAGAGTCAGTCGTGATGCAACGCGTTACAACAGACGACATAACATCTGGGAAAGCTCGACTTCCGTTCACCAATCGTTCAGCATAGCTCGGCATTCAAGCAGACTGCCAATACTTGCGAAGGACTCATTCACACCTTACACAAGGAACACGACCATCCAAAAAGGTGACAAACGCGAAAGACGTCAAAAGATACCTTAACGTCGCATCAATCGCTCGTGACGGTCTACTGGTCGTACAACGTAACGACCCACTGAGTCCTACACGAGAGTGCATCATCGTACCGCGAAAAGTCCTAGACGGACTAGTAACGGCCCTGCACATCCAGCTGGATCACCCGTCTTCGTACCAGCTAAAGCAAGTCATGCATCGCTATGTATTCGCTCTCGACCTCGACAAGTCTGTCGAGTCCACCTCGCGCAGCTGTCATCACTGTACGTCGTTACGGAACACCCCAAACCTAACTATCGCGCAATCTACCAACGATCCCCAGAAGTAGTGGGTATCTCATATGCAGCCGACATCATCAAACGAGAAAGACAACTGATCTTGGTGCTACGCGAGTGTGTAACATCATACACGGTAACATGCTTCGTCAACGACGAACGACGCGACACGTTACGGGACTCCATCATTCAACTCTGCATCGGCCTCCGACCGCTTGATGGACCTCCTGCCGTAATACGCACAGACCCAGCTCCTGGATTCGCAGCTCTCGTCAACGACGCACTGTTGAACAAGTATCGACTCACCATCGAACTAGGACGGGTCAAAAACATCAACAAAAACCCTGTGGCCGAAAAAGCCATTCGGGAACTCGAGGGTGAAGTTTTACACCAACAACCAACAGGCGGCGCCATCACGCAGGTGCTGCTGTCTGTCGCTACTGCCAACCTCAACGCCCGAGTACGAAACAGAGGAATGTCAGCTCGTGAGCTGTGGACCCAGCGTGACCAATTCACCAACGAACAATTACCGCTGAACGACTATAGCATCATTCAACAACAGCATGCCTCGCGCAACGCTAACCACGAACACAGTCAAATATCGAAGTCTCCTCGCGGTTCAGTACCCAGACCCCAACATATCGACATTGGCGACATCGTGTACTTGTACTCAGACAAGAGTAAACTACGCTCCAGGTGTCGGTATCTCGTAGTGAGCACAGAAGGAGAATGGATCAACATCAGCAAGTTCGCCGGTAACCAGTTGCGTGCCACGTCATACAGAGTGAAGCGAACAGAGAGCTACAAGGTGGCAGCTGAAGCTACCCACGATCTTCCAGTGTCGTACCAGTATGACGAACTAACACCCGCAGATGACCCAGCTCCTCCAGAGAAACCGCCAGACGTACCAGTTCAACTCTCGTACCCTCCAGTCACAGCAGCTCAGCCCGTAGAACCATCAACAGCCGAGTCTCATCGACAAGAAACGGCGACAGTCAACAACGAATCGACAATGTCATACGAGCCAGATCAACATAGCTGTCCGCCCGAGGAACCTCCGAGACGCTCTACAAGAACTCGGAAGCCTCCTGAGTATCTGAAAGACTTCATCTCATGAACCTTTATCTCTATAATCATTATTGTATGTCTATATGATAGCTATCTCATAGTAGCATACATAATTATGAGAAGAAAGAAGTCACGCCAATGGCTATTAGTTACTATTCCATGATTGTTGTTCAATGGTAATATTGTCGTGACCCCTAGTTTCCGGGTCACGGCCTCGCATGTTTTGGATACTTCCTGTTGTGAGTTGCAGTTTTGTGTTCTCTTATTAAAACACTGTTCTAGTTACGCATACGTACTAGTGTTTGTTTGTGTGACTCGAAGTGTGCATTTGATCACCTAATGGCGCAATTATCCGACGAACTGTCGACGATAGTGAACGCAGACGCACGATCGACGAATGAAATTAAATTTCGTTATCGGGAACTCGAATACGGGAAACTTGTTTGGATACGTCCGCTCACTTGAGAACCTAGATCGTTGTGTGCTGCAATTTCCCCCCCGCACAAGTTACGCGGTCTTTCTGCGCTATGCTGATTGGCTGGGAGTTTACCTTGTATTACTATGCAGTTGTCATGCAACAGCTGCGGCTGTATGGGTAATCTACATATCGGACCCTGACCTGGTTAAAGTCCACCTCACCCACAAAGGGTGGCTCATATCAGTAGTGATGCCACCTCACGTAAAGATCAGTATGAAATCTAATTTCATACCTAAATTTATGCGACATTATTGGTCTTGACACTCACCAGGCTGTGCTACAAGATATGTGTCAGGATTTTATATGGCATATAAAGGCATTATCTGCTAATTTTTTGTTTTGTAATATAAGCGTAAAACGTCAATTATTTATGTCGTACTGTATATCTTTCTATGGTGTATGTCTGTGGAACTTACAAAACAAACATCTTGATATGTTTTATATTATGTGGCGCAAAGAATAGGTATAAAAAACTGTTTAATCTACCAGTTGTTTGCACGCATTGTAATATGGTGCCACTTTTAGCAGACTGTTTACCGATTGAAATTCAAATTATGAATCGAATGGTAAGATTTATGCAGAGTTGCCTGAAATGCAGTAACTGTTGTTTGAAAATGCTCTCTCATCTAGCCCTTCAAGGTAGTGGGTCATACACGTCTAACGTTTTAACTATATCATGTCCAAATTCAAACTTGATGCAATGACATTCTTTAGTCTAATCAGTTTTATGATATTATTCAAGACCACTACCAGGAGGGGCTACATAATGAACTAGTGTGTATAAAGTCTCATTAATAAAAGATGTGTTACATAATATAGATAATGCGAGTAGCACTTCTTTTTTAGCCACTGATGAGTTGTGCTCATTGCTTACTGTTCTGTGTACACAGTAACTTATATACATTGATTTAATCGAATTGTACATTTTTAGTACGAATAAATGTATTATTATTATTATGGCCTGAGGGACATTTCCCACAAATGTCTTGATGTCTGCATTCTCAACATCTATATCGTGATAGGTGTCGTGTACAAGTGTTACTCTCCAGGCTCTCCAAAAACCAAAAATTGCACCCTTCCCTACATATTGGTGGTAATCCTATCTTCAGCCCTCCACCCAAACAAATTACACCACAAAATCCACACTCCATCCCTAGGTATTGGGAGCCTAATCCATCTCCAGCCCCCCACCGAAAATTTTTGAGGGGATTCTGTTCCGCACCAAGCCCCCCGATTCTAACGCCTATGTCTCACAAACAAATCAACCAAAATATAATTTATGTATAGTTCGGCCATGACAACAGAATTTTAATAAATGTCATGTTTGGCTTTCATTCCACATATATTCAATGGACTGGCATTTATATATGGACAGCAAATACAAAGAAAATATAAACGAAACGCGAACATATTTAATAGACATGGTACGCAAGTGTTTCTTGAAAACAATCCAGGTTCCGCAGGGTTGATTTTTTGCCTGGTAGTCCAGAAAACCCTACTGGACAAAAACAGGCTTTTTAACTTGAATATCCGGTCAAATTGTGCTAATTTCTACTGGATTAATACTGTCCACTATTCTCAGACGTACGCGAATATTGTCGTTGTACTCAGAGGTACGCGCATTCTATCGTTTTTCTCAGACGTTCGCGCTTAAACGTGGGAACGCGTTCGGAATGAACACGTGATCGCGAAAAGACACCGAAACGGACAGCAAGAACGGGAACACATGTTTTTGGAAGCGCGGGAACGCCTGAATATAACAAGATGTCGGCGTGAAATATCAGTCTCTTTCGGACCGTACAATACATCGATATCAAGGTAACTATACGTAATCTTCGCTTATAAAGCTATAAGCTTATGTTCACCACACGACAAAGTCACGGAGCGGTTGCTGAATGTTTTATTGTGAACGACATCGCGAGAAAGAAGTCGAGCGAAGTCACGGTCGGCGCAAACTTCTACACAAGAAATTACACACAATCTTCGGGCACATCCTTTCGCATCAAATTGAACACCTCTTCAAAATTTCGTTGACAACAGCAACCTTGACAGTTACTTCAGATCTCTGAATGAACTGAATGAGAGAAGCACAATGTTCTCGTGTTGACATAGTGTCACCAAGAAATGAATGGTCAATGCCTTCTAATTAGTATCTCGTTGTATTTGGGATATATGGGTTCGGGTTTGTATTATCGTAGCCTTTCGTGCAATCCAAGAGTAACATCCATGTCAATATCGAGTGATCTGAGATGGTCTTGTGTGGATCAATAATTTATACACACACAGAGTCATTAAATATATATTAAGCCGATGTTACTCTAAAGTCGTTAAACAACGCCAGTAGTATGCTCGCGATTTTGGAGGGGTAGTTTGAGGAGTTTAAGCGATATTCGGGAGGTTTCGAAAGCCTCCCCCCTGAGCAAAGTGAGCCTCCCCCCTGAGCAAAGTGAGTAGTCATGTGACCTGCGCCTCCTAGCGGAAAGAAGTGTACCTAAGCGTCCGTAGTGCCATCTAGCGCTATGCGTCCGTAGTGCTATCTAGCGACTCGGACTTTAAAACATACTCGGACTATAAAACATGTGATGTATGTATGTATGTATGAAGAATTAGTACTAAGGGAATAACTAGTAAAAACCACAGTTTGAAAGTTGATTAGGTTGTTAATGATAACGAGGCGTGTAGAGAGGTATTAGATAAGCGATATTAGGGAGGTTTCGAAAGCCTCCCCCCTGAGCAAAGTGAGTAGTCACGTGACCTGCGCCACCTAGCGGAAAGAAGTGTACCTAAGTACCCGTAGCGCCACCTAGCGACTCGTCCTTTAAAACATGTGATGTATGTATGTATGAAGAATTAGTACTAAGGGAATAACTATTAAAAACCACAGTTTGAAAGTTGATTAGGTTTTTAATGATAACGAGGAGTGTAGAGAGGTATTAGTTGTGTATGAATGTACGTGTATGTGAGGGGAGTGTAGAGAGGATGTGTATGAATGTGCATGTATGAAAGAACTAACGAAACACAAGAGTATACGAGTGCACACGTATTTTATTGACGAATGATACAAGCGTATAATATGAAACCATGTTTTAATGAAACTTTAAAATATGTGATGTATGTATGTATGTATGTATGAAGAATTAGTGCTAAGGAAATAACCGACAAAAACCACAGTTTCAAAGTTGATTAGGTTTTTAATAATGTGCGTTCGTCAACAACATGTTAGCATTCAAAAAGCACAGTTGAATAGTTTGTTAGCGTTCAACGATCTCAGTATCCCAATCTTCGACAACATCCTCCGCCGGGGAAGGAACAGGTGCAATCCGAGACACTGGAGTCACTGCTTGTCATACACCAGGTATCATCGTCATCAGTATCATGTGGAATAGATATGATTAAAGGCTAATTGACGTAGACTGAGTCTGCTGATATATATCACTCTGGGCGGGGGCACCCATGGGAACATTCTAAGATGGCGCCCATCTCCACGTGACCTACCCCCTGGAGGAAAGAAGTGTAAGCAGTAAGGAGGTAAAGAAAAGCACAAGAAGAGACAAGACAAGCTGAAGCAGAGTACACACTAGATGAGAAGGAGGTAAAGAAAAACACCAGAGATAAGACAAGCTCAAGCACAGTACACACTAGCTGAGAAGGAGGTAAAGAAAGCCACCAAAAGAGATTAGAAAAGCTCAAGCACAGAAGGGAGACAGAGGATGATAGGAAGGCAGAGAAGGCGAGGAAAGAGAGGAGAGGGAGACAGAGGAGGATAGGAAGGCAGAGGAGACGAGGAAAGAGAGGAGAGCGAGACAGAGGAGGATAGGAAGGCAGAGGAGGCGAGGAAAGAGAGGAGAGGGAAACAGAGGAGGATAGGAAGGCAGAGAAGGCGAGGAAAGGGATGAGAGGGAGACAGAGGAGGATAGGAAGGCAGAGAAGGCGAGGAAAGGGAGGAGAGGGAGACAGAGGAGGATAGGAAGGCAGAGAAGGCGAGGAGAGAGAGGAGAAGGAGATAGAGGAGGATAGGAAGGCAGAGAAGGCGAGAGAGAGAGAGGAGAGGGAGACAGAGGAGGATAGGAAGGCAGAGAAGGCGAGGAAATACTTGGGAGGTCAATCGTATGTCAAGCGATAAAATACAAAGTTTGCAGCACTTACTTGTTGGAAACATATAATATTCATCTTGTCCTCGGGACATGCCTTGTCGTGAGCGCTCGCCATCTTCAGCAGTCGGAGTGAAGTTGCGTTGTTCGAAGTCGGTAGAAAGTAATATGCTCCACTAGAGTTTTGTTAGGTTTATATACACAAACCCGATAGAGGCGTTAAGTCTTTTCAATCACGAGACTGTACAAACAATGGAGTCACGAGTTGAACTCCGCTCTCTGCCCGTACTCGTTAGCGGGTGCAGTATGAGATAAGCCGCGTGACTCGACACTCACGAGAAGCCACTACGCTACGTCCATCCATACACGTGTTCCAACTTCCAACAGTTTATTTACCACAAATCTCATTCTTCAAACTGTCATATACATCTTGTGTCACAGGTGCTCGTTAGCGGGTGCATTCCGTACATGGTCTAGCTTGTTACATATTTGCCTTCCATACACGGACTAGCTTGTTACATGTCTGCCTTCCATATATGGTCTAGCTTGTTACATGTTTGCCTTTCATACATGGTCTAGCCTGTTACATGTCTGCCTTCCGTACATGGACTAGCTTGTTACATGTTGGCCTTCCGTACATGGTCTAGCTTGTTACATGTTTGCCTTCCGTACATGGATTAGCTTGTTACATGTTTGCCTTCCATACATGGACTAGCTTGCTACAGGTCTGCCTTTCATACATGGTCTAGCTTGTTACAGGTCTGCCTTTCATACATGGTCTAGCTTGTTACATGTTTGCCTTCCGTACATGGTCTAGCTTGTTACATGTTTGCCTTCCGTACATGGTCTAGCCTGGTACATGTTTGCCTTTCGTACATGGACTAGCATGTTATATGTTTGCCTTCCATACACGGACTAGCTTGTTACATGTTTGCCTTCCATACATGGTCTAGCTTGTTACATGTCTGCCTTCCATATATGGTCTAGCTTGTTACATGTTTGCATTTCATACATGGTCTAGCCTGTTACATGTTTGCCTTCCGTACATGGTCTAGCTTGTTACATGTTTGCCTTCCATACATGGACTAGCTTGTTACATGTTTGCCTTCCATACATGGACTAGCTTGTTACAGGTCTGCCTTTCATACATGGTCTAGCTTGTTACATGTTTGCCTTCCGTTCATGGACTAGCTTGTTACATGTTTGCCTTCCATACATAGTCTAGCTTGGCGGAAAGTGAAGGAGCTAGTGTCTGCTGCTGAGGGGGAGTTAGCCTGTCACGGGACCGACCTCCTAGTGGAAGTAGTACCACCTGGCGGGTAATGAAGGAGTAATGAGAGAATATTAAAGGCTAATTGACGTAGACTGAGTCTGCTGATATATATCACTCTGGGCTGGAGCACCCATGGGGAAATTCTAAGATGGTGCCCGCCTCCACGTGACCTACCCCCAGGAGGAAAGAATTGTAAGTAGTAAGGATATTTTATTTGCTATTTTGTTTGTATGACTGCCAGTTTAAATGGTTATTTATTATGATGCCTAAAACATTGAAATTGATGGCACATTCATTCTGTCATGCATTGTCCGACATGTCCTGTCTCCCTTGTAACACTTTGTCGTGATTGCCCAAAGACACACAACTCCCATGTAACACTTTGTGTCACTATTGCCCAAAGACCCCCACTCCAATATAACACTTTGTGTCACTATTGCCCAAAGACCCCCACTCCCATGTAACCTTTGTGACTATTGCCCAAAGTCCCCCACTCGAATGTAACACTTTGTGTCACTATTGCCCAAAGACCCCCACTCCCATGTAACCTTTGTCACTATTGCCCCAAAACCCCCACTCCCGTGTAACACTTTGTCACTATTACCCAAAGACTCCACCCCCATGTAACACTGTCACTATTGCCAAAGACCCACACTCCCATGTAACACGTTGTCACTATTGCCCAAAGACCCCACTCCCATGTACCACTTTGTCACGATTGCCCAAAGACCCCCACTCCCCCTTGTCACTATTGCCCAAAGACCCCCACTCCCATGTAACACTGTCACTATTGCCCAAAGACCCACACTCCCATATAACACTTTGTTACAAGTCCCCCACTCCCATGTACCACTATGTCACTATTGCCCAAAGACCCCAACTCCCAAGTAACACCTTGTCACTATTGCCAAAAGACCCCACTCCCATGTAACACGTTGTCACTATTGCCCAAAGACCCCCACTCGAATGTAACACTTTGTGTAACTATTGTCCAAAGACCCCCACTCCCATGAAACCTTTGTCACTATTGCCCAAAACCCCCCACTCCCATGTAACACCTTGTCACTATTGCCCAGAGACCCCACCCCCATGTAACACTGTCACTATTGCCCAAAGACCCACACTCCCATGTAACACGTTGTCACTATTGCCCAAAGACCCCACTCCCATGTACCACTTTGTCACGATTGCCCAAAGACCCCCACTCCCCCTTGTCACTATTGCCCAAAGACCCCCACTCCCATGTAACACTGTCACTATTGCCCAAAGACCCACACTCCCATATAACACTTTGTTACAAGACCCCCACTCCCATGTACCACTATGTCACTATTACCCAAAGATCCCAACTCCCAAGTAACACCTTGTCACTATTGCCAAAATACCCCACCCCTATGTAACACGTTGTCACTATTGCCCAAAGACCCCCACTCCCATGTACCACTTTGTCACTATTGCCCAAAGACCCCCACTCCCATGTAACACTTTGTCACAAGACCCCCACTCCCATGTACCACTTTGTCACTATTGCCCAAAGACCCCCACTCCCATGTAACACTTTGTTACAAGACCCCCACACAGCTCAATAACAGTCTCACACAGCTTCCTGACAGTCCCACATAGTTCCTGACAGTCCCACACAGCTCCCGGGCAGTACCACACAGTTCGTTCCCTGTCAGTCCCACACAGCTCCCTGACAGTCTCACACAGCTCCCTGACAGTCCCATACAGCTCCTGACAGTCACACACAGCTCCCTGACAATCACACACAGCTCCTGACAGTCCAAAACAGCTCCCTGGCAGTACCACACAGCTACCTGACAGTCCCACACAGCTCCTGGCAGTCCCACACAGCTCCCTGACAGTCCCATACAACTGCATAACAGTCTCACACAGCTTCCTGACAGTCCCACACAGTTCCTGACAATCCCACACAGCTCCCTGACAGTACCATACAGCTCACTTACAGTCTCACACAGCTCCCTGACAGTCCCACACAGCTCCTGACAGTCACACACACAGCTCCTGACAGTCCCACACAGTTCCCTGACTGTCCCATCCCTGACAGTCCCACACAGCTCCCTGACAGTCATACACAACTCACTGACATTCCCATACAGCTCATGACAGTCAGACACAGCTCCTGACAGTCACACACACAGCTCCTCCCACACAGCTTCCGACAGTCACACGCAGTTCCCTGACAGTCCCACACAGTTACCCGACAGTCACACAAAACTCCTGACAGTCCCACACAGCTCCATAACAATATTACACAGCTTCCTGACAGTCCCACACAGTTCCTGGCAGTCCCACACAGCTCCATGACAGTCCCACACAGCTCCCGGCAGTCCCACACAGCTTCCCGACAGTCCCACACAGCTCCCTGAAAGTACCACACAATTCCCTGACAGTCCCACACAGCTCCCTGACAGTCCCACACAACTCCCTGACATTCCCATACAGCTCATGACAGTCAGGCACAGCTCCTGACAGTCACACACAGCTCCCTGACAGTCCCACACAGCTTCCGACAGTCACACACAGTTCCCTGACAGTCCCACACAGTTACCCGACAGTCACACAAAACTCCACACAGCTCCAAAACAGTATTACACAGCTTCCTGACAGTCCCACACAGTTCCTGGCAGTCCCACACAGCTCCTGACAGTCCCTCACAATTCCCTGACTGTCCCATACAATTCTTGACAGACACACACAGCTCTCTGACAGCCCCACACAGCTCCCTGACAGTCCCACACAGCTCCCTGACAGTCACACACAGCTCCCTGACAGTCACACACAACTCCCTGACATTCCCATACAGCTCATGACAGTCAGGCACAGCTCATGACAGTCACACACAGCTCCCTGACAGTCCCACACAGCTTCCGACAGTCACACACAGTTCCCTGACAGCCCCACACAGTTACCCGACAGTCACACAAACTCCTGACAGTCCCACACAGCTCCCCGACAGTACCACGTAGCTCCCTGACAGTACCACACAGTTCCTCGTCAGTCCCATACAGCTCCCTGACAGTACCACACAGCTCCGTGACAGTCCCACACTGATCTCTGAAAGTACCACACAATTTCCTGACAGTCCCACACAGCTCCCTGACAGTCACACACACACACACACACACACAGCTCCCCGACAGTACTACACAATTCCCTGACAGTCCCACACAGCTCCAGACAGTCACACACAGCTCCTGACAGTCCCACCGACTTAGCTTCACGACCATGTCCGATGACGACGATGATGATGATGAGGCAAGTGTAATCTGTGAAATTTTAAGATGGCGTCCATCTCCACGTGATCTACCCCCTGAAGGAAAGAGGTGTAAGTAGTGGACCCACCTGCCCTCGCCGCCGTGGGTAGTTATGTATGTATGTGTATGTACGTATTTTGTGAGTTCTACTGTCAAAAGAGTGAAATTTTGTGAGTTCTACTGTGGTGTCCTAGCCTTACACGCATGCACGCACGCATGCACCCACCCACCGTCGCCGTCCCCACCCGCCCTCGCCGCCGCCGCCCTTCATACATACATACATACATCACATGTTTTAAAGACCGAGTCGCTAGATATAGATAGTACTACGGCTGCTTAGCACTAGATGGCACTACGGACGCTTAGGTACACTTCTTTCCGCTAGGAGGCGCAGATCACATGACTACTCACTTTGCACAGGGGGGAGGCTCACTTTGCTCAGGGGGGAGGCTTTCGAAACCTCCCTAATATCGCTTAAACTCCTCAGGATACCCCTCCAAAAACGCGAGCATACTACTGGTGACGATAGACTATAATATACGTGAAGATGGGGATCGTCCGGTCGTGTGTGTGCGAGGCCACTAGGAGCGGCGCAGGCGTGCAGGGACGGTGACGATAGACTATAATATACGTGAAGGTGGGGATCGACCGGTCGTGTGTGTGCGAGGCCACTAGAAGCGGCGCAGGCGTGCAGGGACGGTGACGATAGACTATAATATACGTGAAGATGGGGATCGTCCGGTCGTGTGTGTGCGAGGCCACTAGGAGCGGCGCAGGCGTGCAGGGACGGTGACGATATACTATAATATACGTGAAGGTGGGGATCGTCCGGTCGTATGTGTGCGAGGCCACAAGGAGCGGCGCAGGCGTGCAGGGACGGTGACGATAGACTATAATATACGTGAAGATGGGGATCGTCCGGTCGTGTGTGTGCGAGGCCACTAGGAGCGGCGCAGGCGTGCAGGGACGGTGACGATATACTATAATATACGTGAAGGTGGGGATCGTCCGGTCGTGTGTGTGCGAGGCCACTAGGAGCGGCGCAGGCGTGCAGGGACGGTGACGATAGACTATAATATACGTGAAGGTGGGGATCGACCGGTCGTGTGTGTGCGAGAGCATTAGGAGCGGTTCAGCCGTGCAGGGACGGTGACGATAGGCTATAATATTATTATCAACAATCTCAGTCAGTTTAGTTATCCCTGTTTAACATAATATTGATGTTGTTGTAGTGTGATGTGTTCTATTGATTGTTCTACAGATTAAATTAAAAATTATTATATATCATAATTAATGCAAGTCTGTCAAATTCGACAAATGTAGTTTAGAACTATAACCAGTATTACATGACACTCTCAGCATTATTGGTTCAAAGTTGGTACACCCCACGTAGATCGTAAGGTAATGTAATCTTTATTATTGATACACACGTGTGTACTGCTTGTTTTAATGCATGCAGCCTTGTTTTGCATGCAGCCTTGTTTTATGATCTATTAGCCGAGTCACATGGCATTTCCCAGGAAAAAAGACAGTTGCCTGCGCTAAAACTGTTAGACATTTTGACCCACCACCGAGATACCTACGAGTTTAAAAAAAATTAATAAATCTACGTTTCACTGCTGCTGGTGTTTCACGATAACAAACAATTGCAAGCAATGGTCGACGACGAGCACACAAATGTTGCCCACGGAGTTCAACAATTCACCCTCTTCTTGGCGGCAGTGCTCGAAGTTTCAAATTGCCACGTCACCGAAGGCGTTAAATCTAACAACACGACTACCACGCTGTCGTCCTGGCATGTCTTCTCTACAGCTCCAAGACGTGGGCCCTAGTCTGAAGGAATATACGCTAGATTGCATTTGTTAGCCTATTATTGACACGATAGTGTTTCAACGTGATTATAATATATTTTACTTCTTCGTTATAACATTATTCACAAGGCATGGACACTTTAACATACAGGATGTATATAATCACACGGTAGCAGCGTGGTTCCGCTATAACTTATAAGTCCTGAGGAGTTTCATTACAACTGAATAACTGGAGATGTAATGAAATATAATAAATGTTGTACTGAAGACAATGCATTGTATGATTGCAACGATACAAACGTATCACTTAGCATTCATTAAACCGCGAACGTGCGAACGTGACGCCATCCTACAATGATATGACGTAACCACTAACTTCCGGAACTTGCCGCGCAGCATGCGAGCGAGCGGATATGATTCGTTGGCGTTTTGATATGGACAGCCTTCGCCCCACCGGTCGACCGCAGCAGCATGGCGCAAACAGATGAACAGGGGGGACAATCCGTTCTCGAGACACATGGGTATACTTTGTCAAAATCCATCGGACAAGGCTCATACGCGACGGTGAAGGTATGATTGCACACAGGGCACCCCTGCACACAAGACCCCACGGAACACCAATAAACCACAGGATATGGAGATGTATAAATTAATTTTATTAATCCATTTAGTTGTCAGAACGAAGACAATTGCAAATAGTGTACAAAATGAATTATTTATCGTTACTTTACCACGACACACGTATTGTGTTATAGCCCCATACACCCATACTCGAAAGAGTGGTCCATCGTTTGTTTTATTAAAATACACGCACCCATAAACGCACTTGCATATTAGTTTTATCCCAGGGTTATAAGAACCTAAAACTTACCCACTGCATAAAGTCGCGTCTAAATAATCGGAATCCATGTGCGTATTAATTCGATTATGCACCTACTACAGCAATTAACAAATCCAAACTTTACCCCAGATGGGGACGCGTGGTGACATTAACGGTCGTCACTATGTCGTTCTTGTCTCCTCTCTGTAACAATGCCAAACAAACAGACATTCGACAATACTGACCGTTAACATAATTAGTAGGTTGGCGATCGGTGGTATGAAAAATACATAATTATGTATTCTGCTTAACAAGACGACACCATGCGCACATGTGTACGTATAGATACTAACGTATAATCAAACTCGCACAATCATTTGATTAATATGGTTCCCTCTCCTTACATAGACGGTGATTCCCGTTTATCAATGTGACACACACACACATACACACACACACACACACACACACACACACACACACACACACACACACACACACACACACACACACACACACACACACACACACACATACACACACACACACACACACACACACACACACACACACACCACTCCACACCACTCCACACCACACCACACACACGCAAACACACACACACGCACACATATATATATATATATATATATATATATATATATATAGGTATAATTCACTGATACATCGTAAGAAAACTCTGCTCGGTTGATTTGATCTCACTCGACGATACAGTGTAAATTAGATTTCAGAAAATACTAATTCTCGCAGAAGACAACACACGAAGGGGAAAATGTATGCAATGCTGACAGCGTAAATACTAGCAGCATGAATATGTTTAAAAACTAAATTAACAACTATCTCAGCAGGACTGGTTACACATAGTTGCGGACACCATGCGGTCATGTTAGACTCTCGGTAATCCGAAGAATTTCTTGTCCACTAGCCAGCTAGAGTGTTTGCGATAGATGGCAACCTTGTTACACCGGGTAAACTGTTGTTAACTCTTGTGAAATGTTGGCCTGTCGTTGTGGTGACTCCAGGAGGCCTACTCGGAGACCCACCGAATGATCGTCGCCATAAAGATCATCTCGAAGCGACGCGCACCGCCCGACTACTTGCGCAAGTTCCTTCCGCGGGAGATCGACGTAGTGAAGACGCTGAAACACCCGTTTCTCGTGATCTTCCTCCAGGTTAGTCCAGTTGTGCAACGCGTCCGAAGGTCGGCTGCGACGAGATTGTTTAGTTCCAGTGTTTAAACCGACCATGTCTTTTTCTCAACACCTGCAATGTTAATGGGACGAACCGTGGTTATTCCGTAGATAGCTTCAGACGATTTAGAATCAAGCTAAAAACAACACATATTAATTGTTAAACGTAAGTTTATCTGTTTGGATGCTAAACTAAAAAAGTAATTTTTTATTGATATTTCTGGGCTAAGGTAATTCCAGTCAGTATAACGGTGCGTGAAAAAAAACTACAATACTACTACCACCCCTGACTGGAGAGGATGATCCCGTGTAACGAATCATACAAGTTTGTATTAATGTATTAATCTCAATGTTACAACCTTAGCAGCGCTGGCTACCGTTCTTTTATACAACTCTGGCAATTATGTCGCACCCCTGTCGATTCAGTTCCCTCGGTTATCAGAATGATCACCGGCCTGACAGGTACTTTCCGAATAACAGTTACACAAGTAAACATTCGTGCCGCAATCTTATTAATTATCATTTCTCAAAATATACCAACAACAACAATGATGAATATAAACGCATTTAACGGCTAATAAGAAACTAACATGCCTGTGTAGCCCCTTTTAATATTTACTAAGTTGCACTTTGTTAAACTGTTACTGAGCATTCTTCGAGATAGTTCTCTTTATTACCTGTAAAACTAACTAGTGTACCTCCCCAGAGACGTCCTTCTTCTCACAACGGCGTCATCAGTACAACAGCTAGTCGGATGACGTCATCGTACATGCTTGTGGAAGCTTGTAGTTCCCCACATATCGTCGCCCTACCGATTTACTGATGGCGCCATCTTGGCATATTGACACAGTTGTACTGAAGGCGCCATTTTGACGCTTGACTTACTTGACTGACTCCTTGCTCTCCTTCTGGGTGTTGCACTACTCCATAATGTATTTTCTTATTTAGAGCACGCCGCCTGTACTGTTGACAGCGGGAGCCGAGTGTCATGTTGTCACACCACCTCTTCTGTCGCCGTCTCCTTTTCGTTGTCCTGCAGTCTTGCTTGAAACCTAGGTTAACGAGGTATTTTCTTTGTGTAAGGCAAACATGCCCAAACTACCGGAATACTCGTATCTGATGACGTCTGCGATGATTCAAGGTTCTGTTATCTGGCCGTTCTATAATCTGTCTACCATAATAACACCTCTTAAAGGTCACACCTCCATTCGATTTTTCTCATTTCAAATACATTTTTTGAAAAGGCAAACCTGTGTAGTATCCGCTGAAAGATATAGAAGCAATGCAAGCTCAATCTTAGACCCTTATGAATGCAGTTTTGGTAACATCATCAATCGTCCTATTAGCTTATTTAGTTATGCATAATCAATTATTATATACTATTTAATCTTCACGTGAATGCTCTTGTTTCTATGTTGATGATGTCGACTTTCATTCTTCTCTTCAGTGAAATGAAGGTTATATGTCGGCTTGACAATTAGCTTTGGCAAATTACCGTATATAACGAACAGTGTCAATTATTTCGACCGTCTAAGCAAATGTACGCATTTTTTCAATAAACCGAATCCGGAAAGTATTTAAACTATTCACACACTGATGAGGTAAACCATCGGAGGAAGCAGCTTTAATAAGAAGGACGAACGTTTACACACATGTACATTATTTTTGGATAGAACTGTATTGATGGACTTACCAATACACCTTCTCCCTTGCATCGTTCCACTGCCAGTGCATCGAGACGACACAGAGGGTGTACATCATCATGGAACACGCATCGAAAGGAGACCTGCTCTCGAGGATACGAGACATGGGGAAGATAGACGAGCACCAGGCGGGCATCTGGTTTACGCAGCTGGTATCCGCAATAGACTACTGCCACACTCGTGGCGTCGTACATCGGGACCTCAAGTGTGAGAATCTCCTGCTGGACGAATTCAATGTGCTCAAAGTGACCGACTTCGGGTTCGCCCGCGGCGGCATGAAGCCAACACGCGGGGCTTACCCGCTCAGTCAGACTTACTGCGGTAGCTACGCTTATGCGTCGCCGGAGATCCTTACGGGCACGCCCTACGTGCCCCAGGCCGCCGATATCTGGAGCATGGGAGTCGTTCTTTACGTTATGGTAAGGATATTTTGTATTTAAAACCACAAACGAAACAAAAGAACTGAACTTCAGTCACTTTTGTCAAATGAAAAAAGGATTTCACTGATCACACAAAAGAGATTTCTCTGATCAGCAACCGTGTACCGAAATGTGATCATCTTTTATGGTTTACTTTAGCATTTATTTATTATTTATCATCACCTATACCCTTTATAGTAAATGACCCAATTTACCACGTATACTTGTATCGTTTTGGTACACGTTACCAGACGTATTTTTATGTAAGAATACAGTGATTTCTCTGTCGCATAATACACAGTAGAATACCTCTTACAAATTCCTTTCGCAGTGACAACGTGATTGCGAGTAGACAATAGTTACAGAACATTTTGGCAGGCAAACTTATTCGCCAATAACAAAGAGTAAATCAACGAGAATAATAAATGTGTTGCACTTTTTTGCTAAGATCCTTGCCATGAATAATAAAATGGCTTTATAATGAGAAAATATTGCAAACTTTGGGCGCGGTCTCCAGCCATTACCAAAACAGATAACATCATAATGTTTTCAATATAATATTTAGATATTATACTGCTAGTATACAACTATAACCTTACATTTTGATAACTAAGGGTGTGCTCGTTGAGAAACTAAGAGCCTCTGAAAAGGGTAAAATGTCAACCGTGAGCAAAACTATGAATGGAGACCAGCAAGATGGCGTCTTGGTAACATGACCAGTCAATATGATGAATCAGAATCCGCTACATATTCCCACTATACACGATTGTGTCACAAGCCCGATATTATGACGACAACATTGCATTACTAAAAGATCAATGTACAGCTACTGATACTATTAATGTACCAGTATTATAGATGTATAACATTAACAAATGTGATAAACATTATGTTACATGCTTACACAATGGCTAGTGAGAGTGTCATAGACTAGCCCATGTTATTTATCATAAACATTAAATAGTCCACAGTGTGTGCCAATGTGCGACGAAACGTTAGCTTGGCATGTAAAGTGTTAAGCCAATATGTTGCACTAAACTTCGAAATACGAATTCTAGGTGTACGGTCGGCTACCGTTCGACGACTCGAACCACCGGAAGTTGCTGAAACAGGTGACGGAGGGACCTATTTTCCCGGAGACGGACAAGGTGTCGAGGGAATGCCGAGTGTTCATCAAGAAAATCCTCTCGCGGCTAGAGCTACGGCTGTCGATACCGCAGATTCAGAACGAACCGTGGTTTAAACGCTTCCCGCCTCCCGGTACGGTTTTTATGGATGGCCAAGTAACCCCACCAACAGCCGGCAATCTTCCTAACTAGACCATAATCCGCCCTTGCCTGAAGGAGTCTGTGCAGACTGCGCAATGTTGCCGCAAGTTTACTCGTCATCCGCGTAGATACCGCTCGCGTCGAATTTATGGAAGGTTTAGCTAGGATTCCATATGCACAGAAGCGGCATGCGGACGCGATACGTAAAATGCTGTTTGTGTGATTCCACATAATATTATATATGGAAATGCAGTGTGTCTTATTTATCTTTCATGCTGTCCAGTTGTGTATGAAACCAAATTATTCCGCCATATTGTGAACTGAGAAATACCCCTATGGTGGCGTCATTTGCGGGATTTTCCCATCCGATTCCTGTGCAGATACAATTCGAATCGATACGTGGAGGTGATGGCTATTCGCGACCCTTCCACGTACAAATGCGTGCCAACACCCCGTGTCAATATTGTCGAAATTACCTTCAACCTAACCCTAACCTTCAACCTAACCCTTTTGGCACATCCGACAAACCATAAAAATTGCATTTGTGCGTTGAGGGGTAGCACGCAGCGCCCTCCATACATGAAGCGATTTCATTTATTCCGCATCCGCATCAGCGTCCGTACATACGGAATCACTCGTATTAGTTTCCATTATATCCATTTTTACGCCTAACGCGTACCGAATCCGCGTGCCGTTTTCGTAGATACGGAATGATTGCTACAGTTAACTCAGCTCAGCCAAATTGCTGTCTTCTTGCATAGAGTAGGGGAGACGGGGCACCATAGGCAATGGAGTGTTTTGTCACTTGTGCCTTTACGCACAGGACGTAACATCGCCATGTGCTTGCACTAGATATAACAAAATAAAATACATATCATAGTGACACAGGTTATACACAGTTCTCCAAATTATGCCTGACTAATTGACAATTAGGCAGTAACGATGGACGTCATGTTTAGCTTGTTATTGCGTTTAACCACATTTAACAAGATTGCCATCCAGAAGGAAATACCCAGCTGGCAAGTAGACAAGACAGTAGTTGTATTTATGTGTAACCCATCTGTCTGATATATTTGTTAATGTTATGTTTAAAAGTAGTTAGCATACATGCTGTTGCCAGCATTTATACAATCCGGAAATATGTTCCATTCATTTACAATTTTCCACATGACAACGAGTCTACAACGTTCCTTCAAAAACGTTACTTCATCACCTCTAGTTCTATCTTTCTTGGGTAAGAAAACTGACTTTTGTCAATATTTACGTATCCTTTCAATACATTAAGCACTTCTACTTGATCTCTTCTCAATATGCTTGTCTTTGGCATCTCTAAAATAGTCCAGTAGAAATTGACGATGACCCGGAAATTTTGATTAAAAAGACAATTGTTGTTTTAAGATGACCAGTAGGGATTCCTGGACTTCCTGAAGAGAACAACCAAAATCAACCCTGGGAAACCTTGACTTTTTTTCAAGAAAAACATACATACCCTATCTGTTTAATATGATCGCTATTTGTAAGATTGTCTTTGTATTGGCTATCCATACGTAGATGCGAATCCATTGTATTTAGGTCGTATGGTAAACCAAACACGACATGTGTTCACAATTTTGTTGCCAATGTCTAGCGATAATAGTATGTCTTGGTTGAGGTATTAGTGAGAAGTCCATAGTTAGTCAGATATAATTTTAAAATCGAAATATCTGTCTGAGTAATTATGTTATAATAGTATAGCTACCTACTGCTGTATACTATTGTAGAAAATATAGTCATACATATTTTTTTCAGGAACGGTTCACTGATATGGACCAATGTGGTTTTTATCAAGAAGGTTGTGGTGGCTTAATGGTAACACTTAGAAAGAAAGCGTTAGATTCAAACACCTAAAATCAATAATTGGGGGAATCATTGATTTTAGGTGTTTCGGTCCAATTTCGAGGCTACAGTTTACATTTGCTGATCATATTTGTAATTGTTTCATTTATTTATCAATACGTTTGTAATGATATGTATAATGGTGCACTATACTACACATTAATTACGGTGCTTAATTAATTTGTTAATTAATTATTATAACGAGTAGTTATACGTGTTTGACTGCCAGAAGTGCCAGAAGTGCCAGAAGTTAAACCTCAGCAATCTTGTTCTAACTAAGCTGCTTGTGTGGACGTTTGCTGTTGCCTGGATCTCCTGCATGTGTAATGTCACCAGTGCTAACTTTCTCGTACGTGATGACGTTGGATCTTCTTTCAGTTAGCTATGACACGCATTACACGAGTAGCTTATTGGCCTTGTAGAGTATCCTTATTTTAATCCAAAAAATCTGCCACCCACTGACAGAATCCGCCACCATCGTCAGTCTACATTATGCCAGGAGCCAAGTCGCCGAATGATCCGCTCAAGACAACTGACATTTCAAATGCTTTAACATGTTCGTGGCGTAACACTGAAGCCCCGTAACAATAATACTTTTAACAAGCCATTTGATCTAGCTGTCTGGTGAAAGATGACCCCGACAGATAACAACAAACGCGAAACGTAAGATTTGTATGAAACTGTTCTCATTATAACATGGCTAATTGCGATTAACAGTAGTCTACGCTTCTTCGTTTACTATAATATAGCGTCCCTTGTCCCTTCGTATCGTGATAGGAGTAGTTCAGGAGATTTGTTACATTCCTTGTTAACTTTATAACATTTGATTTTCCTTGGAGATCTGTAGTTATGATGTCAGACACAAAGCGTGCAATCAGACGACGTTTGATGTGTTGTTTTGTGTATGCTGGAACGCCAGGAGGAAAGAACGAGGACAAGTTTGCTTTGACACCATTCGGCCATTTACATACAGCGGTAAACTTGACACTTCGAATTAAACAGTCTCCCTTACTAAAACTACGCACTTCTCACACTGGAGTTGGAACGACATTAACATTGGGGCGCTTCAGCAAAACTTCGCTATCGCGCTCTCGGATTATGACATCGGAAGGTGGGGACTGTTGAAGATTTTTCGCGCCAGAAGCTCAGCTTCAGCACCACTCCCCTCTTTGTTCTCGGCTCATGACATCGATAGATGAGGGGGTTTCTCTTTTGAAGATTTGTTGCCGGAGCTCCACTATCGCGCGCTGCATGTCTCCGATAGTGTTATCTGGAAACGGGCGAATGGGGTGTGTTGAAGATCCTGTTGTTGAGGCTCGCCAAAAACCTCAATTTGATTTATAACCCCCCCCCCCTTGAGGTTCCCTAACCACCTTCTGGTTCTCCAACAAAAACCTCGATTTGTACCCCCTTAGGACTCACCAAAGAAACCACCTTCAGGCTCTCCAAATACCTCAAATGGCACCCACAAATGCACCCCCATTCCTAAATATTGGGGGATAATCCCATAGCCAGCCCTCCACCAAAATAGACCACAAAATCCAAACCCCTTCCCTAAATATTCGGAGTTAATCCTATCTTCAGCCCCCACCAAAAATACTTAGGCGGCTCATCCCCAAACCTCCTCCACTTCCGACGCCTTATGTCTCACAAATAAATCAACCAAGATATGTTGTTAGACGGTTAGAGCATGACAACAAAAGTGTAGACAAATGTCGTGTTTGGCTTTCCATACCACATTTATTCAATGTACTGTAACATCTATATATGGACAGCCAATACAAAGGAAATCTTACAAAAGCGAACATTTTCAATAGACAGGGTACGTATGTTTTTCTTGAAAACAATCGAGGTTCCCCGGGATTGATTTTGGTTTACTTTTTCTGGGAGTCCAGGAAACCCTATTGGACATCCTAAAACAAAAATTGGCTTTTTAACCTAAATGTCCGGGTTTTGTCAAAATCGTGCCCATTTCTACTGGAGTAAAACCACATTTTATCATAAGTGTAAGGTGTCTCGGCACTGGAATAATTTTGTTGCGTTCCCTGTATTCTTTCTTGTGTACCTAGTTTCGGCCTCCTAACAATATGTCCTCCAAGTTTGTTGACATACAGGTGTGTCTCTCAAAATTGTCATCAATGGTCTTA
>CM034536.1:9853943-9966263 GCA_020002185.1 Paraescarpia echinospica | reverse complement strand
GGAGTGTATTGCTGGATGTGGGAGAATATAACACTGCAGCAGTGGCCGGAGTGTTTTCCTGGATGTGGGAGCATATAACACTGCTGCAGTGGCCGGAGTGTATTGCTGGATGTGGGAGCATATGACACTGCTGCAGTGGCCGGAGTGTATTGCAGGATGAGGGAGCATATAACACTGCTGCAGTGGCCGGAGTGTATTGCTGGATGTGAGAGCATATAACACTGCTGCAGTGGCCGGAGTGTATTGCTGGATGTGGGAGCATATAACACTGCTGCAGTGGCCGGAGTGTATTGCTGGATGTGAGAGCATATAACGCTGCTGCAGTGGCCAGAGTGTATTGCTGGATGTGAGAGCATATAACACTGCTACAGAGGCCGGAGTGTATTGCTGGATGTGGGAGCATATAACATTGCTGCGGTGGCCGGAGTGTATTGCTGGATGTGGGAGCATATAACACTGCTGCAGTGGCCGGAGTGTATTGCTGGATGTGAGAGCATATAACACTGCTGCAGTGGCCGGAGTGTATTGCTGGATGTGAGAGCATATAACTGCTGCAGTGGCCGGAGTGTATTGCTGGATGTGGGAGCATATAACACTGCTGCAGTGGCCGGAGTGTATTGCTGGATGTGAGAGCATATAACACTGCTGCAGTGGCCGGTGTGTATTGCTGGATGTGACAGCATATAACGCTGCTGCAGTGGCCGGAGTGTATTGCTGGATGTGAGAGCATATAACACTGCTACAGAGGACGGAGTGTATTGCTGGATGTGAGAGCATATAACACTGCTACAGAGGACGGAGTGTATTGCTGGATGTGGGAGCATATAACACTGCTGCAGTGGCCGGAGTGTATTGCTGGATGTGAGAGCATATAACACTGCTGCAGTGGCCGGAGTGTATTGCTGGATGCGAGAGCATATAACACTGCTGCAGTTGCCGGAGTGTATTGCTGGATGTGGGAGCATATAACACTGCTGCAGTGGCCGGAGTGTATTGCTGGATGTGAGAGCATATAACACTGCTGCAGTGGCCGGAGTGTATTGCTGGATGTGAGAGCATATAACACTGCTGCAGTGGCCGGAGTGTAATGCTGGATGTGAGAGCATATAACACTGCTGCAGAGGCCGGAGTGTATTGCTGGATGTGGGAGCATATAACACTGCTGCAGTGGTCGGATAGTATTGCTGGATGTGGGAGCATATAACAATGCTGCAGTGGCCGGAGTGTATTGCTGGACGTGGGAGCATATAACACTGCTGCAGTGGCCGGAGTGTATTGCTGGATGTGGGAGCATATAACACTGCTGCAGTGGCCGGAGTGTATTGCTGGATGTGGGAGCATATAACACTGCTGCAGTGGCCGGAGTGTATTGCTGGATGTGGGAGCATATAACACTGCTGCAGTGGCCGGAGTGTATTGCTGGATGTGGGAGCATATAACACTGCTGCAGTGACCGGAGTGTTTTGCTGGATGTGGGAGCATATAACACTGCTGCAGTGGCCGGAGTGTATTGCTGGGTGTGGGAGCATTTAACGCTGCTGCAGTGGCCGGAGTGTATTGCTGGATGGGAGAACATATAACACTGCTGCAGTGGCCGGAGTGTATTGCTGGATGTGAGAGCATATAACACTGCTGCAGTGGCCGGAGTGTATTGCTGGATGTGGGAGCATATAACACTGCTGCAGTGGCCGGAGAGTATTGCTGGATGTGGGAGCATATAACACTGCTGCAGTGGCCGGAGTGTATTGGTGGATGTGAGAGCATATAACACTGCTGCAGTGGCCGGAGTGTACTGCTGGATGTGGGAGCATATAACACTGCTGCAGTGGCCGGAGTGTGTTGTTGGATGTGAGAGCATATAACGCTGCTGCAGTGGCCGGAGTGTATTGCTGGACGTGAGAGCATATAACACTGCTACAGAGGCCGGAGTGTATTGCTGGATGTGGGAGCATATAACACTGTTGCAGTGGCCGGAGTGTATTGCTGGATGTGAGAGCATATAACACTGCTGCAGTAGCCGGAGTGTACTGCTGGATGTGGGAGCATATAACACTGCTGCAGGGGCCGGAGTGTATTGCTGGATGTGGGAGCATATAACACTGCTGCAGTGGCCGGAGTGTATTGGTGGATGTGAGAGCATATAACACTGCTGCAGTGGCCGGAGTGTACTGCTGGATGTGGGAGCATATAACACTGCTGCAGTGGCCGGAGTGTATTGCTGGATGTGGGAGCATATAACTCTGCTGCAGTGGCCGGAGTATATTGCTGGATGTGGGAGCATATAACACTGCTGCAGTGGCCGGAGTGTATTGCTGGATATGGGAGCATATAACACTGCTGCAGTGGCCGGAGTGTATTGCTGGATGTGGGAGAATATAACACTGCAGCAGTGGCCGGAGTGTTTTCCTGGATGTGGGAGCATATAACACTGCTGCAGTGGCCGGAGTGTATTGCTGGATGTGGGAGCATATGACACTGCTGCAGTGGCCGGAGTGTATTGCTGGATGAGGGAGCATATAACACTGCTGCAGTGGCCGGAGTGTATTGCTGGATGTGGGAGCATATAACACTGCTGCAGTGGCCGGAGTGTATTGCTGGATGTGAGAGCATATAACACTGCTGCAGTGGCCGGAGTGTATTGCTGGATGTGAGAGCATATAACACTGCTGCAGTGGCCGGAGTGTATTGCTGGATGTGAGAGCATATAACACTGCTGCAGTGGCCGGTGTGTATTGCTGGATGTGAGAGCATATAACGCTGCTGCAGTGGCCGGAGTGTATTGCTGGATGTGAGAGCATATAACACTGCTACAGAGGCCGGAGTGTATTGCTGGATGTGGGTAGCATATAACACTGCTGCGGTGGCCGGAGTGTATTGCTGGATGTGGGAGCATATAACACTGCTGCAGTGGCCGGAGTGTATTGCTGGATGTGAGAGCATATAACACTGCTGCAGTGGCCGGAGTGTATTGCTGGACGTGGGAGCATATAACACTGCTGCAGTGGCCGGAGTGTATTGCTGGATGTGGGAGCATATAACACTGCTGCAGTGGCCGGAGTGTATTGCTGGATGTGAGAGCATATAACACTGCTGCAGAGGCCGGAGTGTATTGCTGGATGTGGGAGCATATAACACTGCTGCAGTGGTCGGATAGTATTGCTGGATGTGGGAGCATATAACAGTGCTGCAGTGGCCGGAGTGTATTGCTGGACGTGGGAGCATATAACACTGCTGCAGTGGCCGGAGTGTATTGCTGGATGTGGGAGCATATAACACTGCTGCAGTGGCCGGAGTGTATTGCTGGATGTGGGAGCATATAACCCTGCTGCAGTGGCCGGAGTGTATTGCTGGATGTGGGAGCATATAACACTGCTGCAGTGGCCGGAGTGTATTGCTGGATGTGGGAGCATATAACACTGCTGCAGTGACCGGAGTGTTTTGCTGGATGTGGGAGCATATAACACTGCTGCAGTGGCCGGAGTGTATTGCTGGGTGTGGGAGCATTTAACGCTGCTGCAGTGGCCGGAGTGTATTGCTGGATGGGAGAACATATAACACTGCTGCAGTGGCCGGAGTGTATTGCTGGATGTGAGAGCATATAACACTGCTGCAGTGGCCGGAGTGTATTGCTGGATGTGGGAGCATATAACACTGCTGCAGTGGCCGGAGAGTATTGCTGGATGTGGGAGCATATAACACTGCTGCAGTGGCCGGAGTGTATTGGTGGATGTGAGAGCATATAACACTGCTGCAGTGGCCGGAGTGTACTGCTGGATGTGGGAGCATATAACACTGCTGCAGTGGCCGGAGTGTGTTGCTGGATGTGAGAGCATATAACGCTGCTGCAGTGGCCGGAGTGTATTGCTGGACGTGAGAGCATATAACACTGCTACAGAGGCCGGAGTGTATTGCTGGATGTGGGAGCATATAACACTGTTGCAGTGGCCGGAGTGTATTGCTGGATGTGAGAGCATATAACACTGCTGCAGTGGCCGGAGTGTACTGCTGGATGTGGGAGCATATAACACTGCTGCAGGGGCCGGAGTGTATTGCTGGATGTGGGAGCATATAACACTGCTGCAGTGGCCGGAGTGTATTGGTGGATGTGAGAGCATATAACACTGCTGCAGTGGCCGGAGTGTACTGCTGGATGTGGGAGCATATAACACTGCTGCAGTGGCCGGAGTGTATTGCTGGATGTGGGAGCATATAACTCTGCTGCAGTGGCCGGAGTATATTGCTGGATGTGGGAGCATATAACACTGCTGCAGTGGCCGGAGTGTATTGCTGGATATGGGAGCATATAACACTGCTGCAGTGGCCGGAGTGTATTGCTGGATGTGGGAGAATATAACACTGCAGCAGTGGCCGGAGTGTTTTCCTGGATGTGGGAGCATATAACACTGCTGCAGTGGCCGGAGTGTATTGCTGGATGTGGGAGCATATGACACTGCTGCAGTGGCCGGAGTGTATTGCTGGATGAGGGAGCATATAACACTGCTGCAGTGGCCGGAGTGTATTGCTGGATGTGAGAGCATATAACACTGCTGCAGTGGCCGGAGTGTATTGCTGGATGTGGGAGCATATAACACTGCTGCAGTGGCCGGAGTGTATTGCTGGATGTGAGAGCATATAACACTGCTGTAGTGGCCGGAGTGTATTGCTGGATGTGAGAGCATATAACACTGCTGCAGTGGCCGGTGTGTATTGCTGGATGTGAGAGCATATAACGCTGCTGCAGTGGCCGGAGTGTATTGCTGGATGTGAGAGCATATAACACTGCTACAGAGGCCGGAGTGTATTGCTGGATGTGGGAGCATATAACACTGCTGCGGTGGCCGGAGTGTATTGCTGGATGTGGGAGCATATAACACTGCTGCAGTGGCCGGAGTGTATTGCTGGATGTGAGAGCATATAACACTGCTGCAGTGGCCGGAGTGTATTGCTGGACGTGGGAGCATTTAACACTGCTGCAGTGGCCGGAGTGTATTGCTGGATGTGGGAGCATACAACACTGCTGCAGTGGCCGGAGTGTATTGCTGGATGTGGGAGCATATAACACTGCTGCAGTGGCCGGAGTGTATTGCTGGATGTGGGAGCATATAACACTGCTGCAGTGGCCGGAGTCTATTGCTGGATGTGGGAGCATATAACACTGCTGCAGAGGCCGGAGTGTATTGCTGGATGTGGGAGCATATAACACTGCTGCAGTGGCCGGAGTGTATTGCTGGATGTGGGAGCATATAACACTGCTGCAGTGGCCGGAGTGTATTGCTGGATGTGAGAGCATATAACACTGCTGCAGTGGCCGGAGTGTATTGCTGGATGTGAGAGCATATAACACTGCTGTAGAGGCCGGAGTGTATTGCTGGATGTGAGAGCATATAACACTGCTGCAGTGGCCGGAGTGTATTGCTGGATGTGGGAGCATATAACACTGCTGCAGTGGCCGGAGTGTATTGCTGGATGTGAGAGAATATAACACTGCTGCAGTGGCCGGAGTGTATTGCTGGATGTGAGAGCATATAACACTGCTGCAGTGGCCGGAGTGTATTGCTGGATGTGGGAGCATATGACATTGCTGCAGTGGCCGGAGTGTATTGCTGGATGAGGGAGCATATAACACTGCTGCAGTGGCCGGAGGGTATTGCTGGATGTGAGAGCATATAACACTGCTGCAGTGGCCGGAGTGTATTGCTGGATGTGGGAGCATATAACACTGCTGCAGTGGCCGGAGTGTGTTGCTGGATGTGAGAGCATATAACGCTGCTGCAGTGGCCGGAGTGTATTGCTGGATGTGAGAGCATATAACACTGCTACAGAGGCCGGAGTGTATTGCTGGATGTGGGAGCATATAACACTGCTGCAGTGGCCGGAGTGTATTGCTGGATGCGAGAGCATTTAACACTGCTGCAGTGGCCGGAGTGTACTGCTGGATGTGGGAGCATATAACACTGCTGCAGGGGCCGGAGTGTTTTGCTGGATGTGGGAGCATATAACACTGCTGCAGTGGCCGGAGTGTATTGGTGGATGTGAGAGCATATAACACTGCTGCAGTGGCCGGAGTGTACTGCTGGATGTGGGAGCATATAACACTGCTGCAGTGGCCGGAGTGTATTGCTGGATGTGGGAGCATATAACACTGCTGCAGTGGCCGGAGTATATTGCTGGATGTGGGAGCATATAACACTGCTGCAGTGGCCGGAGTGTATTGCTGGATATGGGAGCATATAACACTGCTGCAGTGGCCGGAGTGTATTGCTGGATGTGGGAGAATATAACACTGCAGCAGTGGCCGGAGTGTTTTCCTGGATGTGGGAGCATATAACACTGCTGCAGTGGCCGGAGTGTATTGCTGGATGTGGGAGCATATGACACTGCTGCAGTGGCCGGAGTGTATTGCAGGATGAGGGAGCATATAACACTGCTGCAGTGGCCGGAGTGTATTGCTGGATGTGAGAGCATATAACACTGCTGCAGTGGCCGGAGTGTATTGCTGGATGTGGGAGCATATAACACTGCTGCAGTGGCCGGAGTGTATTGCTGGATGTGAGAGCATATAACGCTGCTGCAGTGGCCAGAGTGTATTGCTGGATGTGAGAGCATATAACACTGCTACAGAGGCCGGAGTGTATTGCTGGATGTGGGAGCATATAACATTGCTGCGGTGGCCGGAGTGTATTGCTGGATGTGGGAGCATATAACACTGCTGCAGTGGCCGGAGTGTATTGCTGGATGTGAGAGCATATAACACTGCTGCAGTGGCCGGAGTGTATTGCTGGATGTGAGAGCATATAACTGCTGCAGTGGCCGGAGTGTATTGCTGGATGTGGGAGCATATAACACTGCTGCAGTGGCCGGAGTGTATTGCTGGATGTGAGAGCATATAACACTGCTGCAGTGGCCGGTGTGTATTGCTGGATGTGACAGCATATAACGCTGCTGCAGTGGCCGGAGTGTATTGCTGGATGTGAGAGCATATAACACTGCTACAGAGGACGGAGTGTATTGCTGGATGTGAGAGCATATAACACTGCTACAGAGGACGGAGTGTATTGCTGGATGTGGGAGCATATAACACTGCTGCAGTGGCCGGAGTGTATTGCTGGATGTGAGAGCATATAACACTGCTGCAGTGGCCGGAGTGTATTGCTGGATGCGAGAGCATATAACACTGCTGCAGTTGCCGGAGTGTATTGCTGGATGTGGGAGCATATAACACTGCTGCAGTGGCCGGAGTGTATTGCTGGATGTGAGAGCATATAACACTGCTGCAGTGGCCGGAGTGTATTGCTGGATGTGAGAGCATATAACACTGCTGCAGTGGCCGGAGTGTAATGCTGGATGTGAGAGCATATAACACTGCTGCAGAGGCCGGAGTGTATTGCTGGATGTGGGAGCATATAACACTGCTGCAGTGGTCGGATAGTATTGCTGGATGTGGGAGCATATAACAATGCTGCAGTGGCCGGAGTGTATTGCTGGACGTGGGAGCATATAACACTGCTGCAGTGGCCGGAGTGTATTGCTGGATATGGGAGCATATAACACTGCTGCAGTGGCCGGAGTGTATTGCTGGATGTGGGAGCATATAACACTGCTGCAGTGGCCGGAGTGTATTGCTGGATGTGGGAGCATATAACACTGCTGCAGTGGCCGGAGTGTATTGCTGGATGTGGGAGCATATAACACTGCTGCAGTGACCGGAGTGTTTTGCTGGATGTGGGAGCATATAACACTGCTGCAGTGGCCGGAGTGTATTGCTGGGTGTGGGAGCATTTAACGCTGCTGCAGTGGCCGGAGTGTATTGCTGGATGGGAGAACATATAACACTGCTGCAGTGGCCGGAGTGTATTGCTGGATGTGAGAGCATATAACACTGCTGCAGTGGCCGGAGTGTATTGCTGGATGTGGGAGCATATAACACTGCTGCAGTGGCCGGAGTGTATTGCTGGATGTGGGAGCATATAACACTGCTGCAGTGGCCGGAGTGTATTGGTGGATGTGAGAGCATATAACACTGCTGCAGTGGCCGGAGTGAATTGCTGGATGTGAGAGCATATAACACTGCTGCAGTGGCCGGAGTGTATTGCTGGATGTGAAAGCATATAACACTGCTGCAGTGGCAGGAGTGTATTGCTGGATGTGAGAGCATATAACACTGCTGCAGTGGCCGGAGTGTATTGCTGGATGTGGGAGCATATAACACTGCTGCAGTGGCCGGAGTGTATTGCTGGATGTGAGAGAATATAACACTACTGCAGTGGCCGGAGTGTATTGCTGGATGTGAGAGCATATAACGCTACTGCAGTGGCCGGAGTGTATTGCTGGATGTGAGAGCATATAACACTGCTACAGAGGCCGGAGTGTATTGCTGGATGTGGGAGCATATAACACTGCTGCGGTGGCCGGAGTGCACTGGTTTATGACGCATTTGATTTGTTACCACAACAATGTCATAGACAAAACGATCTTTTGTTGCCACAACGCTTATGGGACAAATGTTGTAATGGAAACAAAGCGAACAATTACGTGAAGAACAGCTTGATGAAGGCGTGCTGCTCAAAAGGAAAACGATAAGACGCCTAATTTATACCTACGATTGGTGACCAGCCTAGTTATCGGACATATCATTATTAATATAATTTCACTACTGTTTCTGAAGAATCTCTGCGACTGGAATAAGAAAGTAGATTTTAAGTAATTAACCTTACTTATTGATTGTGTGTGTGTGTGTGTGTGTGTGTGTGTGTGTGTGTGTGTGTGTGTGTGTGTGTGTGTGTGTGTGTGTGTGTGTGTGTATGTATGTATGTATGTATGTATGTATATATGTGTGTATGTATGTATGTATGTATGTGTGTGTGTATGTGTGTATGTATGTATGTATGTATGTGTGTGTGTATGTATGTATGTATGTATATATGTATGTATGTATGTATGTATGTGTGTATGTATGTACGTATGTACCTATGCATGTATGCATGTATGCATGTATGCATGTATGCATGTATGCATGTATCCATGTATCCATGTATCCATGTATGCAAGTAAGCATGTATGCATGTATGCATGTATGCATGTATGTATGTATGTATGTACATATGTATGTACGTATGTATATATGTACGAATGTATGTATGTATATAGGTATATATGTTTGTATGCATGTATATGTGTGTATGCATGTGTTTACGTATGTGCATGTATGTGTTTGCGCGTGTGTGCGTGTGTGCGTTTGTGCGTGTGTGCGTGCGTGCGTGTATGTGTGTGTGTGTGTGTGTGTGTGTGTGTGTGTGTGTGTGTGTGTGTGTGTGTGTGTGTGTGTGTGTGTGTGTGTGTGTGTGTGTGTGTGTGTGTGTGTGTGTGTGTGTGTGTGTGTGTGTGTGTGTGTGAATGTGCGTGCGTGTGATCTTTGCGTGAGGGTATACGTGTGTAATGATCTAATTCCCGAGAAACATAGATATTTATATAGCTTTCGCGTTGTTCATTTTGCTTTTCAGTTGCTTTTCTAATCGATTTAATATATCAAGGTTAGGTTACATGGCGATGTAAGAAAACAGTTTTAAACGCAATTTTCGATTAAACCCCAGCAAGTGATATGCTCTATTGGAACCAGCTTAATGTGTTACCTAGCAACGTGAGGTCATAATATATTGCTGTGATACATATGTGGTACTGGCGGAATTAATTGTTCGTTCCCTTTGTTACTTATCAATGGGAATTTAATAGCCATTAATGCGTCACTACTAGATAAGACATACATTCGCTATTAAGCGTCTCTTCTTTCTGGTGTACTGACACATTGTTTGCGTGATGTGGGTTTGTTAGATGTGTGATTAGTTTTTGCTGAAAACTATGTAAATACAAAAACAATGTGTTATCTCTACCAAATTAGAAATACCTTTTGCACATCTCACACACATTCTCTCACATAAAAACACACAAGAAACACGTGTACGTGTGTGAAGGACGTGCAATAGGTTAGGGTAATCAGGCAATGTCAACGCTTGAATTTGTATTTTCACTGTGAAAAGTGCGGAGCATTAACAAAAACGCAACATGTGCGAATGGTGCGTGTATGTATGTGTGTCTGCGTGTGTGTGAGTGTGTGCGCGCGCGTGCTAGTGCGCGTGTGCGTTTGTGTATACGTGCGTGCGAGTGTGCGAGTGTGCGCTTGTGTGCTTGTGTGTGTGTGTGTGTGTGTGTGTGTGTGTGTGTGTGTGTGTGTGTGTGTGTGTGTGTGTGTGTGTGTGTGTGTGTGTGTGTGTGTGTGTGTGTGTGTGTGTGTATGTGTGTGTGTGTGTGTGAGACACACGTGTTCTCCATATTTGACGCTGAGAAGCTGTTTGCCTATCCGAGTCGGCCAACGAATAATGAACACTGCCGCTTGATTAGCCCGAGATTCTTTATTACGTTAGAACATGCAACTGATCTAAAGTCGGCAATTCAGGAAGATGCCGATATCTCGCACCATTCTTTTCGCCACTTCACTTTCAGGATATACGAATATATGATGCGGGGCGCAGTACATTGCTGTGGTTACCTTCACTCTTGCTGCTCTCAAGCGTCGACTGTATATAATCCCGTCGTCCCTCAGAACACTGTGTTTCACGTTAAGGATTAGCGCTTCAGGAAGTCTACGCAGGTCACGTGCCATGAGGGGAGCGAAATACGGGTCAGTAAACACCGTCTTGACTCTATTCCAGAGGGCTTCATTTCCGCGACGACACGCCAGGGATTGTCGTTTCTGAGCTGACTTGTCGTAGGTGTCAGGGAGTGCCGGCCATGGCACCAGTCGGCCGTAGCTGGCCTTCGCGGCAGCCGTCGTGTGGCAGTTGCGGGCGAAATCGATGAGGGGAAGGTCTGTTGCGTCTCCGAAGGCGTACCATAGCCTACAAGATGAGATGATATTCTCTAAGGACATTTAATCTTAACTCCCTCATGACATCCACACCGCGTGTGTTATTCAGTTAACAACACCAACAATTTCCGATTTCTGATTGCCAAACACATCGTCATTGTGCGGACTTGCCTTTGATGTGGCATACGAGAAGGACATATTACACAGTTACAGAGACATCATAATCATGTTGTGTAGTTTTGCTTAATTTTAACCTTTGACGATTGCGCATCATATTAACAAAATAATGATATATTTTAATTAATAAAACACCAAATCCAAATGAGTTCGTGACGCCTAATTCAACAAAATAGTTTAGAACTGCAAAATAAAAATACATGTTTCAAATATTCGACAAATAATAACACTATATATATCACTGCATATATATATATATATTAATACTTTGTTATGTTATTAATAATAACTAATATCATTATGATTAATAATAATGAATAAGTTGGTGAAACATTTGTTTAAATAGTTTAACTATTAAAAATAAACTGATGCACTCGATCACATTAACAATATGTGCAGTTTAACTTCCAGGTGTTTGCACCTATGATATGCAAAGAACGGTTGGAAGTACTGACCATAATTCAAGCAGGAATCCGTACTCCATGACCCCATCACACGCGCTCTCCTGATAGGACGGGGTCATGAAGTCGATGGTCTGTAGAGGCGAGTAGATCAATACCTGCAGCTTGATCCGAAACCGCCAAATCATGTCCCGGAATTTTTTTTAAAGTTATTGCAGCCGCTAAATTTCCACCAACAGTGTCGCCTGAATTCCAAAGGATAGGAATTAGCACTTAAAGTGATGTACGAGTGAATGTTAACATATCGTGAACCGTTCTTGTGTACTCAGGTTGAATCCTTATATATTGATAATGGGAAGGCTCTAAATTAATGATTAATTTAGTGAAATTAGGTGATTGTCACTCGAAATCGTCACATGACTTCGTCACATGACTATGTCTTTGCGCATATTAACACTGATGAAGGAACTGTGGAGGTTCCAACTAACCAATTATTATATTATAGCTAATTTTATAATTATCCTCAACTATAAAAATCGTTCTCGTTAGACTGACATCTATCAATACATTTCAAATATGGTATTTTTTGTACAACAAATCTATTGTTCTATGAATGTTGTACATACTGTGGTACTGCTCGTACTTTCATATGAAAAAAAACACCCCTGTCATCGGAATTATTGTCTGAACTATTATTTGAAATCGTACAGGAATGTAATACAGAGATTTCAAATGTGGTACAGAGCAGAAAAACGAGGATATATTTTGCGTATTTATATATATATATATATATATATATAGAAAACATGAATATAACAAATTAACAACAGTTTTGCCACCTACTGCCTATAACTGGTTGAACATTTGTCAATACGGTTATTTGGTCTGTTTTGTTTATGTTGCAGAATTAATATGGGATTCTCTCAAGTTGACTATAACGTAAAAATAACTTACTGGTAACCGTAAAAATAACTTACTGGACTACGTGAGTTTGTTGTCTAAAAATAGTTTTTCTACGTCAGAGCTATAAATTATATTATTATTATCAATACAAATATTATTGTTATTATTATTTGTACATGTTTCGATATTTAAAAAACAACAAATTCGCAATGGATTATATTGTTCAACGAGAAAGACGTAGTTGTATATATATATTATTACACCTGCAGAAAACACGACCCATCCATTGAACACCAGTCCTCCGCGAAGTCTGTCCTGGGGAGTTGTCGGCTGGTACAACGTCACTCCAACACCATCGAACATCTCGTGTGTCACCTATAACGGGAATTGATAACACAGTGGCTTACTCCCTCCTACAGAACAACAAACCAAGGACGTCAACAATCACTATTACATTGTTCAATTATAACTTGTTGATAGTGTCACCATCTGGAGAAAATGTATCAGGTAGGACAACTAAAAAAGTGAATTGCAGTACGTAGCCCGAATAAATTGCGATTTGTTTAAATACTTCTCTACAGGGGTAGGATATATTGCATACAGTACTTAGTTATCATTAATTATAATGCATTTAAATGTATTGAGATATAAACAGAAACATATTTACGTGTAATATTTATTGTAAGGAATCATCTTAGTTACATATGTTCCGTTATAAAAAATACGTGATTCCCGGTCGAAATAGCATACGTTTGGTGTTCATTTTTGTCTGCTGATCAAAGTACGTTACAACGCGACAAAGAAAGGCCACTCAATTGGGAATGTCAATGACATCGGTTGACTGAGTTACATATACAATGATATCATATAGCTTACCTTAACCAAAGGATCTTCAGGTGGCGGAACTGGCTTCGGCAAACTTGACGGCGGCATCGCTAACATATGACGCATAATGGTGATGTATTGTGCGTCATATCCGAGACATTTCACTATTAGTGACTGTAGAAAAAGAACAAAATAATAATAGTGTTTTTGATTAGCGTAATATAACGCGTATACGGCTAGCACTGACTGTTTGCTTCAACTACTAAAACAACACAAGTGTTCCGTTACACTGTAGTACGGTCGTCTTGAGCCGTCTTCACTGACTGTTTGCTTCAACTACTAAAACAACGCAACTACTACTTACAAGTGTTCCGTTACACTGCAGTGCGGTCGTCTTGAGCCGTCTTCACTGACTGTTTGCTTCAACTACTAAAACAACACAACTACTACTTACAAGTGTTCCGTTACACTGTAGTACGGTCGTCTTGAGCCGTCTTCACTGACTGTTTGCTTCAACTACTAAAACAACACAACTACTACTTACAAGTGTTCCGTTACACTGTAGTACGGTCGTCTTGAGTCGTCTTCACTGACTGTTTGCTTCAACTACTAAAACAACACAACTACTACTTACAAGTGTTCCGTTACACTGTAGTACGGTCGTCTTGAGCCGTCTTCACTGACCGTTTGCTTCAACTATTAAAACAACACAACTACTACTTACAAGTGTTCCGTTACACTGTAGTACGGTCGTCTTGAGCCGTCTTCACTGACTGTTTGCTTCAACTACTAAAACAACGCAACTACTACTTACAAGTGTTCCGTTACACTGCAGTGCGGTCGTCTTGAGCCGTCTTCACTGACTGTTTGCTTCAACTACTAAAACAACACAACTACTACTTACAAGTGTTCCGTTACACTGTAGTACGGTCGTCTTGAGCCGTCTTCACTGACTGTTTGCTTCAACTACTAAAACAACACAACTACTACTTACAAGTGTTCCGTTACACTGTAGTACGGTCGTCTTGAGTCGTCTTCACTGACTGTTTGCTTCAACTACTAAAACAACACAACTACTACTTACAAGTGTTCCGTTACACTGTAGTACGGTCGTCTTGAGCCGTCTTCACTGACCGTTTGCTTCAACTATTAAAACAACACAACTACTACTTACAAGTGTTCCGTTACACTGTAGTACGGTCGTCTTGAGCCGTCTTCACTGACTGTTTGCTTCAACTACTAAAACAACACAACTACTACTTACAAGTGTTCCGTTACACTGTAGTACGGTCGTCTTGAGCCGTCTTCACTGACTGTTTGCTTCAACTACTAAAACAACACAACTACTACTTACAAGTGTTCCGTTACACTGTAGTACGGTCGTCTTGAGCCGTCTTCACTGACCGTTTGCTTCAACTACTAAAACAACACAACTACTACTTACAAGTGTTCCGTTACACTGTAGTACGGTCGTCTTGAGCCGTCTTCACTGACCGTTTGCTTCAACTACTAAAACAACACAACTACTACTTACAAGTGTTCCGTTACACTGTAGTACGGTCGTCTTGAGCCGTCTTCACTGACCGTTTGCTTCGTCTTAAAACAACACAACTACTACTTACAAGTGTTCCGTTACACTGTAGTACGGTCGTCTTGAGCCGTCTTCACTGACCGTTTGCTTCAACTACTAAAACAACTACTTACAAGTGTTCCGTTACACTACTTACACTGACCGTTTGCTTCAAGCCGTACAGTGTTCAGTAGTACGGTCGTCTTGAGCCGTCTTCACTGACTGTTTGCTTCAACTACTAAAACAACACAACTACTACTTACAAGTGTTCCGTTACACTGTAGTACGGTCGTCTTGAGCCGTCTTCACTGACTGTTTGCTTCAACTACTAAAACAACACAACTACTACTTACAAGTGTTCCGTTACACTGTAGTACGGTCGTCTTGAGCCGTCTTCACTGACCGTTTGCTTCAACTACTAAAACAACACAACTACTACTTACAAGTGTTCCGTTACACTGTAGTACGGTCGTCTTGAGCCGTCTTCACTGACTGTTTGCTTCAACTACTAAAACAACACAACTACTACTTACAAGTGTTCCGTTACACTGTAGTACGGTCGTCTTGAGCCGTCTTCACTGACTGTTTGCTTCAACTACTAAAACAACACAACTACTACTTACAAGTGTTCCGTTACACTGTAGTACGGTCGTCTTGAGCCGTCTTCACTGACCGTTTGCTTCAACTACTAAAACAACACAACTACTACTTACAAGTGTTCCGTTACACTGTAGTACGGTCGTCTTGAGCCGTCTTCACTGACCGTTTGCTTCAACTACTAAAACAACACAACTACTACTTACAAGTGTTCCGTTACACTGTAGTACGGTCGTCTTGAGCCGTCTTCACTGACTGTTTGCTTCAACTACTAAAACAACACAACTACTACTTACAAGTGTTCCGTTACACTGTAGTACGGTCGTCTTGAGCCGTCTTCACTGACTGTTTGCTTCAACTACTAAAAGAACACAACTACTACTTACAAGTGTTCCGTTACACTGTAGTACGGTCGTCTTGAGCCGTCTTCAATGACTGTTTGCTTCAACTACTAAAACAACACAACTACTACTTACAAGTGTTCCGTTACACTGTAGTACGGTCGTCTTGAGCCGTCTTCACTGACTGTTTGCTTCAACTACTAAACTCCCACAAGAAAATGGTAATTGGGAGCAAATACATACAACACGTGACCTCTCGATAATAATAATATTTCTGAAGGTATAGGTATATACATTGATATTATTGTTGTACATCAACATATATACCTATACTTTTGGGAACTCTCCACGTCACGTTTAATTAGTTAGTTAATATTTACCAATGGAGTTAGAATGTTTTTGAAAACCGGTGGCGAACACATTCGATGATTACCCACATAGGATGTGCACTTATGACAATCATGGCGTAATAGACGCGTTTACTGACGTCTATATAGTTGCAAAACTGTCTTTAATATTTATTGGCTACACACTTTGGTGGATATTTGTGTATGTACACCCCTGTATATTCGTCGCGCATTTTATTGCATCGTGGCTGAATGTTTCCAGAGAAGTCGAGATGGTATTCATTTGAACTACTCCACCAGAGAGTAAATTGTAAAGCGATTTGAGCAGTACTGAGGACTGGATACTGCGCTATATAAGAAATTACCTTTTTTAGTCCATTAGCAAATGTCAATAACCAGTAGAGTATTGATTGATAGAGTTCTGTTTTAAATGACCAAAATATTTGATGGACATTCATAAATATATTACCAAAATCAACCCAGTATAAGTTCGATTTGTCTACTCACAAACATGCTATTTATGGAGTGATATGCTGTTGACTTACTGCACCAAGGAACGTTTATGCATGTCAATATTTAGAGAGGTACCTAAAACTTATCGTGTGCACTTACCCAAACCTTCATTCTCCTCCAAGCACTAAAAGTCGCATGGTACCTGTCCGCTTCGCCGAAATCCTCGCTAAACTGGATATCGCTAGTGAACTTGAGAAAAATCTCCGGCGTCCAGGGAAATCTTCCCTTTGGCAAGGGACAGGGAAAGACGCGGGATTCGATCCATCTTTCAACCTCAGTGCGCCGCCAGAGAGATGTTGGCCATCAGCAAAATCCAAGCACGGTTTGCAACAGCCCAACAGATGTCAGCAGCCAAATACACACGGCGAGGTTCGCTGTCGCCATTTCTGTGTTGAGATAGGTGGGAGGACTGCATGAGGAGAGATCTTAGTTCATCGGCATACACGCATGCACGGATGTATGCGCGTAAACGCGAACGAACGTACGCATTCGTACAGACAAGCATACCATACACGAATACACGCATACACACATACACTTAGGGCCTACTCACTCATGCACACACAAAAACATGATTACAATTGATAACATTGGTCAGTCGAACTTACGGTCGTCGTATGCACCTCACGTACGCTGGCTACGTCAGTTGAGCCGGTGTGTTTACGCACCGTTTGTATCAACTGACTCTATCGCTTTAGCACAGCCTCTTAAAGATATGGGCGAGTCCACAACATGGAAAGGGGGTTTGCGTAGACTCCTTCAAAACACACACACAAGGTGGCAGGTTTGGTGTCTGCATGCACACACGTATGCAAACATGTACACGTGTACTCATGATCGCACACACGCACACACATACACACGCACACACGCGCACACACGCACACACGTGCACAGACACACACACAAACGCACACATACACATACATATATATACTCATTAAACTGCTGTAGAAACGTTTGCATACTTTCTCCATCAAAGTTATTTATGTGCACACATAAATACAATGAAAACATTACCAATGCGCAATAAAGGCGAACATGATGAATTACTCCGAATGCTTGTGTAGAATAATTTTGCAAAGACAACAGCTAGACCCGTAGACTGAATATAGTCAAACAGCAAAATGTAACTAAGTGATGATTAAATACATATACATACTACAGACACAAACAAAACAGGCAATACGTTATTGTCCAACAAAACAACATTTCTCAAAACGATTGATAATTGTTTTATCTCGGGTGCACAACACGCTGTAATCGTTGCCAGACGATTTAAATAAATATTTATTTGGGTATATGTGAGTAAAATGGATCATGTTTCAATAAACGAATTTGTTTAAACTTCGAAACGGTAAGAAGATGAATCGAACCATTTTGCGCTTGATTGAGTGTTATTTCTTCTAAACACTTCGCTACCATGTCCCCACTTTATGTTAACTACCTAGGCCTACCTATATGACAACCACCAACCTGTCAACAACCACACTTGCTCATAGACGTTACGTTTCTTTGTTCATAAGGCACTTGTTAGCATATTACTTGCTCGTTTAGCAATTGATTAAAATAAAGTAGTCAGCGACAAAATTATCGTGTTTCCTTTATTTACCTATGTGTCGATTGGGTTTACGTTTTAACATGGTTCATTTTCGTGTATTGTGTTCAAAATAGTTTTGCATGTATTTTATACGGCTGAACATTGCCTTGAAACTGGATGTGTGAGAGAAACAACAACAACGTGTGCTCAAGTACAAGATGAATCATGATTTTGGTTTACTCAGCTGGATTCACAGATTTTGTGTCACTTCATTTACTCAAATCAATTGATATTAAATATCATCTAAAGCATATTCAGTCGATATAGTAATCATTCCTTGGTGACATTCCGACGTGTGTCTGCGTGTTTTAATTAATAACAATTTTGGTACAGTTTGAGAATGAAGAATAAAATTCTTCTCTCCAAATACGTCCTTTGATTTTGGTATATTCCAATCATTGCGTAAAAGCATGTCTGAATGTTTTACGTGACACAATCACAACTATCCTAGATGTTCAACTGTGTTAAAGGATATGTCCACATGTTCTTAAACAGATCAATGTAAACTAATTCTTAATGGTAATAAAATAATGAAAATTGTGTACGCTTAAATGGAAGGAAACCAAGCTCAACTGCGTAACAAAACAAAAGAATTGTGTACGTTTAAATGGAAGGAAACCAAGCTCAACGGCGTAACAAAACAAAAGAATTGTGTACGCTTAAATGGAAGGAAACCAAGCTCAACGGCGTAACAAAACAAAAGAATTGTGTACGCTTAAATGGAAGGAAACCAAGCTCAACGGCGTAACAAAACAAAAGAATTGTGTACGTTTAAATGGAAGGAAACCAAAGCTCAACGGCGTAACAAAACAAAAGAATTGTGTACGTTTAAATGGAAGGAAACCAAGCTCAACGGCGTAACAAAACAAAAGAATTGTGTACGCTTAAATGGAAGGAAACCAAGCTCAACGGCGTAACAAAACAAAAGAATTGTGTACGTTTAAATGGAAGGAAACCAAGCTCAACGGCGTAACAAAACAAAAGAATTGTGTACGTTTAAATGGAAGGAAACCAAACCTCAACGGCGTAACAAAACAAAAGAATTGTGTACGTTTAAATGGAAGAAAACCAAGCTCAACGGCGTAACAAAACAAAAGAATTGTGTACGCTTAAATGGAAGGAAACCAACCTCAACGGCGGAACAAAACAAAAGAATTGTGTACGTTTAAATGGAAGGAAACCAAGCTCAACGGCGTAACAAAACAAAAGAATTGTGTACGCTTAAATGGAAGGAAACCAAGCTCAACGGCGTAACAAAACAAAAGAATTGTGTACGTTTAAATGGAAGGAAACCAAGCTCAACGGCGTAACAAAACAAAAGAATTGTGTACGTTTAAATGGAAGGAAACCAAACCTCAACGGCGTAACAAAACAAAAGAATTGTGTACGTTTAAATGGAAGAAAACCAAGCTCAACGGCGTAACAAAACAAAAGAATTGTGTACGCTTAAATGGAAGGAAACCAACCTCAACGGCGGAACAAAACAAAAGAATTGTGTACGTTTAAATGGAAGGAAACCAAGCTCAACGGCGTAACAAAACAAAAGAATTGTGTACGCTTAAATGGAAGGAAACCAAGCTCAACGGCGGAACAAAACAAAAGAATTGTGTACGCTTAAATGGAAGGAAACCAAGCTCAACGGCGTAACAAAACAAAAGAATTGTGTACGTTTAAATGGAAGGAAACCAAGCTTAACGGCGTAACAAAACAAAAGAATTGTGTACGCTTAAATGGAAGGAAACCAAGCTCAACGGCGGAACAAAACAAAAGAATTGTGTACGTTTAATTGGAAGGAAACCAAAGCTCAACGGCGGAACAAAACAAAAGAATTGTGTACGTTTAAATGGAAGGAAACCAAGCTCAACGGCGTAACAAAACAAAAGCGTCGGTCAATGTCGAAGGCGATAAGCATAGTTAAAAAGTGTCAACAATTGTACAAATAATGGCATGCTGCTTAGATATTCCATATTATAAAATATGCGAGATGAAGACTACAACATTTAAAAAGAAGCATTTACCCAAGCTACAACTGAAATTAAAAGAGAAGCTATGAACAAACAATAGCTTGTAATAAAATTCATACATACACACATACACACATACACACATACACACATACACACATACACACATATGACAGCAAGAGTTTTTGTGCATATGTTCGGTGCAATCATAAAGTATAGGATAAGGTCAGTTCTGTAGAAAATACTGCTGGGAATACAATTTCACAGTGATTCTATAAAGGCAGAAGACCTGAATTAGAATTTTATTTCGATGTTATCCAGGGAAGATATAAATGCACTAACAGGAACAGAGGCTATTTTTATGGGGCGGAATCATTCTGTTTAGGACAGTTAATTGTAACCCCGGAAACGGTAGCTAAGAAAATGAGAGCAATGAAGGATAATATATCATCTGGAGTGGTTGGGATTCCACCAAAATTACTACCGAAAAATGTAGAACAAAGTACCATACCGCTTACGACAGTCTTCAACCTGTCATTAAACGAGGGAATGGTTCCTTTAGAATGGAAATAAGCTAAGGTTATACCGTTATTTTAAAAACGGTCGATAAACAAGTCAGGTAACTACAGACCAGTGAGTTTAACCTAGAAAGATTTCCACAAGAGTGTAGAACGAGAGCGAAAGATTAAGTGGAATTGAGACAGTTCATGGAGACATATGTGCAAGATAAGTGAGAGAAAAAAAGAAGAAGAACGTATAATTGAAATCACATAACGGACACTAGGCCAGCCTCAGCCCTGACAACAGGGAACCAAGAGGAAAGCAACAATGACTATTGGCCATGCTATTGTGGTCGTCTTAGCAATTAATAAGTCAACCAACTATATACGTCCTAAATATGTTAGTGTGCGCAAATGATAGTGACGTTTCCCTTATAATCACGGTTTGAGAGACAAAATGAACGATTGTTAACCGTTGTATTCGGATTTTGATTTTGGCCCCTAAGTGGCAGTGCACTCGCTTACCTAAGAATATTAAAAAAACACATATCCATATTTGGTTGATTGCCACTAGAAACGCGAAACGTCTAGTGGCGCTATTGCTGATATTCAATATCCATCGGTTTGCGTATGTGGTGGAACGCCCAGTCTGAGTACTCAACTCTCGACATTAGTACTATGGGTGTGTCTGGTAGATATTAGTAACCAAATGTTACATCTACATCAAATTATTCGCGATCAACACATACACTATTTTGGAAATAAAAATAATTGACGTGTGGTAAGTTTTCCCATATTTAATAGATCTCCAGAAAATATTTGAGAAACAAATAGATTCCGCGGTATATTGGTACTTGCTAGTAATAATGCAACGCTCATAACAATTGTAGCATGAACTAATAACATCATGTACGGTAGCGAGTTAATATACATAATACAGATACTACTAACTACTAACTAAATAATATGAATTGTCTTTTGTGATACCTATTTGAAGGTTTTACCATATAAACAACTGTGTTGGTGAGCTTTCTAATGGAAAGCTTATGCACTCTGAAATGTTGCCATACGACACAAAGCTATGTTGTTGCTTTTGTTGGGACCTGCACCTCGCAGCAGCTTCTGTACCCTATGTGACGTCATAGTACGAATGTTTGCAAGCATGCTTACACACTGCATGCGTGCATGCGTGCATGCGTGCATTTGCTGGTTCTGCACAATCTGCAAAGTGCACTGATACCGCTGCGCAATCTTCGGATATTGAAAGATCTAACATTCTATGTTTGGCGCTAGATTTACGTTTGGCACACATCCATTGTTTGCTTCTCGTCTAAGGCAGATTTAACTTTTTTAAATGATATGGCACTAGTCGAGACTAGTGGGGTAACCCATATATGCCCCATAGGTGTATTGGTGCAAACTACGCAAATCAAGAAAACTGGCTCGGATTGCCCAATTGGCAAACGTATGCGCGATCTCCAAACAAGGGCGAAATCTGGGTTTTTATGTAATCGATAATAGCGCAGATCCAGCAAATGCCCGAAACATACGCATGTGTGAAGGCATGCATGCATGTATGCGTGTATGCGAGCATGTGCGTATGCGTTTGACTGTATGCATGCATGCACGCTTGTATGTATGTAGGTATGCATGTATGAATGCATGTATGCATGTATGAAAACACGTCTCAGTGTGTGTGTGTGTGTGTGTGTGTGTGTGTGTGTGTGTGTGTGTGTGTGTGTGTGTGTGTGTGTGTGTGTGTGTGTGTGTGTGTGTGTGTGTGTGTGTGTGTGTGTGTGTGTGTGTGTGTGTGTGTGTGTGTGTGTGTGTGCGAATATTCGTGCATGCGTGTATGCATGTGCGTGTTTGTGTGTGTATGAGTGCATGTGTGCATATGTTCGTGTGTGCAAATATTCTCGTGTGCTAGTTGTGCTAGTTTCCTGAATGGACGTTACAACTCATACTGCATACGATATTATTTCATATCTATTACCAATTGGCGGATGAAAGCAATAGCAGTTGCTTGAATAATTGCTACATTAGCCTTGTTTTTCTCTTTTCCTCTACAAAGGCAGATCTATTACCACTCGTACTGAACTAGGACTAGTTACAAGGATGCCCGAACAATGCAGTCTTTGTAGGGCCGTATTGGTAACAAGATTTAACAAGATTGCCCCCCTGATAATTAAATCTAGATGGTAGGTGGACAAGGGAGCCTTTTGGCTTATCGAGAGTACAACCATATTTACTAGTATTCCACCCTTCTGAGGTACGTGTCAGTTTTATTTAAAACATTTCTCACATCTAATGGAAAAACATCTGCCATCTTTCAGACCACTTGATTAGCCTGGCTGGAACACCTGGTGAATGCTGTCTATCTCCATCACGTTGAATCCTTCTAAACTCTTTGTATCATCCTCAAATTTCAACACATTACTTCTTATACAATCGTCCAAACCATATGTGACCCATCTTAACAAAATTAGTCGGATGTCGGCAATGTTTGTATATCGACATTGTCTACCTACACTAGGCCATGTTATACACCTATGTGTATTGTATCCCCATCAAAATAGATACCAAAAATGCAAACAAAAAACATCGTGTGGACCCCAGTGCACGTTTCACTGGTCAACACCCGGACTAACTTGGCTGAAAACTAACGATAACTGACCACAGAGCCAAACCGAGTTGCTGATCCGGTCCCCATCAAAACACACACACGCACGCGCGCGCACGCATGCACGCACGCGCACACAGACACGCACACACACAACACACACGCACGCACGCGCACACAGACACGCACACAAACAATCACGCACGCACGCGCACACAGACACGCACACACACGCAAACACAGACACGCACGCACGCGCATACAGACACGCACACAGACACACATACACAAACACACACACACACACACACACACACACACACACACACACACACACACACCACCACCACCACCACCACCACCACCACCACAAACACGTTTTGGTGGAAGAATGACTATGCGAATAAATATGTCCGCATAATGGTGTTTTCGAATATTGTAGATACCAGATGTCGACAGAGCCTCGGAGGTAACCAGACGTGCTACAGGATTGTCCGGGAAGCAATTAAATGGGAGGCAGCAAGGGCGTACTGCCGTTCTTACGTGGGTGGGATGGATCTTGTCTCAATCGAGTCTGCAGACGAACATGCTTTCCTGGCAGTCATACTTGGAGGTTAGCTATAATTTTTTTTTAAAGTAAATAATACTCAATGCCATGCACGTTATTATCAATATTAGCTAGAATTGCATATCCTGCTGTTAAGGTAACGTACAATCACGGAAACACACGTAACATTGTGAACAATCAATTAATGCCTAACTAACTAACTGTCTAACGTCCGGTGTTCAGACATCTCCGGAAATGTTGAAAATATAAAACCGTTACGTTTCTTTCCAGGGGTCGTAGAAGAATCCCAGGGGGTTTACGTCCAACACGCAGAGTCTTGGACACGTACATACGTACACACGCACACACGTACACGCGTACACACGTATATACGTACACACATACACACATACACACATACACACATACGTACGTACATATGTAAAGTTAATGGCGACATTAATTTGCAAATAAGTAGTGGATGGTATAATTCAACTATTTTGCTAGGAATTGTGCAGCATGGTCCCTTATAAAAATATGCCATGGTCTACCATGGACTATCACGGTAAATCTTGGTGTACCATACTATATCATAATAACCATGATGGATTATGAAATAAACGGTTTGCCCCTTTCAAATTGATTTACCATGGTGTACAAGCGTTTCTAGTGCAATGCTATCGTACCCGTATGCCCATATGCACCGGTGGACATATACCATATTGTCTCATTCACATTGTATATTTTATGCATTTCAGCTTGTATTAACGAACGCATGAGCGTAAGTTTTACAGTCGTTGAATGCACGTTTGCTTTCAGAATTACACGGCACCTGTACATCTTTTCATACATCTGGAAAGAAAGACGCTGGCGGCACGTGGAAGTGGACGGCGACCGGACAACCATTTAGCTTTAAGGCCTGGGCACCGGGACAGCCGGATAACACAGGCAACTACTGTTACGTGTGGAGCAGATTCCCCGGGTGGAATACCTGGGATGATTATATAGATGGCGACAGATGTTTCCTTTGTGAAGTCAGTGTACCATCTTACTGCCGCAATTAGAAGTTCGAAGCGATGTCAAATTAATGTCATAGTCACCACCAATCCCGATGGCTGTTACCACATAACCGCATGTAGAACGCTTTATAATACGGAAAGGTGGGATTTATGACTATACGGGCGCATTGAGCCAACCCCTGTAACTTTGCTAATAACGATCAGACATTTCTTTTTTGAGTGAATCAAAATCATGTCGTACAACTTGTAACTCTTCACGGCTATTTATCAATGACGGTTCACTAACAGCGCGAACAACTAAGATTGTGTGTGTTTTAACTGATACGATTATGTTATAAAATCGATCTTGTTATATTATTGTCCTTGTACATTTACCGCACGTAATGCAATGTTCGCTATAATAGCATATTAATGGATGCACGGTCTATCAATACGTGTTCGTGGCAGAAGCAGGTGCAATGCTTGATAAAACTCTTATGCATGTACACATTTGATCAGTTACCCATGAGTCGGAAATTGTGGGGTCAGTTGAGCCAGTTCATGGGATCCTTGAAATGACTGGTCACAACCTTTCATGTTTGTTTGCGTAAAAAAGGGTATGGTGATATTGTTTGTATATTATTATATGTAATCGGTTAAGGTTAGTGTAACATGAATTATGCGATTTCATTTATTCATTCATTGAACTAAAATGGGTACAAAAAACCGTTGTATTCTGTATTGTGTTCATTGTAATAATTATTGCTGTATGTAGTAGTAGAATGTAGTAGGCATCCTGCAGTCTCGTAAGACTATAGATCTGGGCCCTGGTGTCGAAGATCAGTTGTTGGCTGGGCAGCGTCTGTTGTGGCCGTAGAGACCGATTCTTGAGTGGCAGTCTTTACTGCATTTGCTGCACTTGCAGGCGCTCTCGGCTCTGTTCTCAGCCTGGGTGTTTTTTCTGCGGTTACGTTTTACTTCTGCTAGCCTGCGGAGAGTCTCCGCTCCTGTTTTGAGACCCGTGTGTCGTTCCTGCCTCCATGTGGATCGGTCTCCAGCAAGCTACTCCCAATTGTCAACATCCATGTCTAGTGCCTTCAAGCCTCGCTTGCATACATCCCTGAAGGGGAGATGGGGACGTCCTGCAGCTCTTTTTCCAGTGGCCAGCTCTCCGTAGATAATGTCTTTTGTAAGTCTCCCATCTTCCATCCTATGCACGTGGCCGAGGCAGCGGAGGCGGGTTTTCCTGAGCAGCGTCACCAGGCTCATAGACTTGGCACGTGAGAAGGCCTCTGTATTGGGGACTCGGTCCTTCCAGGAGATCCCGAGGGTGTGCCACAGGCAGCGCATGTGAAATGAGTTCAGGCGATTCTCCTGAGAGGAGTACATGACTCACTGCCGTACAGAAATGTACTCAGCACGCTGGCGTTGTACACTATCTCCTTTGTGTGGTCCGTCAGCATTGTATTGTTCCAGACTCTCTTTGTACGCCGGACGAGTGCTGAGGCGGCTCTCCCAATCCTTCTGCTGATTTCTGCCTTTAAGGAGAGGTTGTCAGGAACGGTGGACCCGAGGTAGATGAAGAGGTGGACGACCTCTAGCTCATAATTGTTTATGGTGATGGCTGGGCGAGTGACCACATCCTGCCCCATGGTGTTAGTCTTTCTCAAGCTGATTGTCAGTCCGAAATCCGTGCATGCCTTTGCAAAATGGTTCATGAGGTTCGTAGCTCCCCTCAGTATGCGTGATGACTGCTGCGTCATCCGCAAACAGGAAGTCTCTGACAAGGGTCAAGCGCACCTTGGTCTTCGCTTTTACGCGAGACAAGTTGAATAGTTTTCTGTCAGATCTCATGTCCATATACACTCCCTCTGCCGAAGATCAAAAGGCGTGCTTCAACATAAGGGCAGAGAATATCCCAAAGAGGGTTGGGTCGAGGACGCATCCTTGTTTGACGCCACTGGTAACGTTAAAAGTCGCGGAGGTAGAACCGTCTTACAGGATTGTACCTCGCATATCATCGTGGAAAGACCTGATTACGCTGCTCTAAGTATATGTGTAAATATGCACGTGTTGTAACCATGGGACACAATTTCTTAACATTGTTGATCCTAAATAAACAATAAAAAACTACATTATCCCAAGGAAGAGGGCAATGCGTGGATAACCAGTTGCTTGGGATATATACGCACAATCACCAGTAATTTCCTGCGCGGAATACTTTTAAATATCAAGCGAGAAATCAGAGCTACTGCATTGCTATGATCAAAAGGGTCAACCATAAGCACTCTCTTATGTCGACGGAAATGATTTTTAATGATAGTGCTGTGATAATGCACGCTTAGCCTACAGAAACATTTTATCATTCCGTCAATACAGTTGTGACATCGTCATTCACTGAACAGAAAGGCAATTTCGAAGGTGCTTCAGGATTTAGATCGTTTCCGGCACTGATCAAGTTGACCGCACGAAAACCACAATACGAGAAAAAAGAGGCAATTGACAACAGAGAAAGGTATTCCGCAACGTTTACAATTTACATTTCTGGCAATCTGCAGGATGCTACACATGCACAAGGAAAATGCTCTTACGGAGGACGTCGTCAAACACAACTACCCGGATGCAAACATATGTACATTATGTTTGGTCCAATTGAACGATCGAATGTCGCCGACAACACATTTGTCGAGAATGACTACGAACAGACCGACATAGAGTAGGATGTGATGGCACATATCGACACCCGACACGTCTGGATGGATGACTTTCTCATCAGAGCACTAGCCTCCAACGTGATCGTGATTTGGCAGGCATTTTGATCATTATTTTACGCATCACCATCCAGGCATGCAATTATGAGTTGCTGTTGTTACCGGAAAACACAATATCATGCTATTTCCATGTAAATACAATCTTCGCGGTACTCCAAAGGGCACATATCGTGCTTTGCCACTTTTCTGTGTCTATTACGACTCTGATGAACCATCCCATTTAAGATTGGTAAGTCATGCATTAATTTTGTTCCACATGATATTATATTTCCTCTAATATAAAGTATCGGGTGGTGTTGCCATACAGGTCAGAAAGTTAGAGGCAGTAGATAGATAGATACATTTTATTTTCAGATCAATTATGTACATAATAATACAGTTTATACATTATTATAAGTGTACATGATGATTGATCTATGGAGACCTACAAGATCGCTGACGTGCAGGCCACCATGACGAATATGTAATAAATATGTTTGTATAGATATAACGTATAAAACAAAATATATACAAAGACATAATGCTGGAGGTGAGAGTGGAATGAAAAACTTCTGAACAATTTGGAGTGGGGGTAAGACTCATACAGGTATATGCTTTGAATCTCCTGATTTTCGTTATACTGACGGACTGATCATTGGAAAGGTATCGGAACAGGAATAACTTAAAGGAAATAAAAATAAGGCATTAGCTAAAATCCTTTTTGCATGTGTACACAAAGTTTAACCTTGTATGTAACATTTGACAACACTAAAAAAATACAGAAAAATACATTTGTAGCATAAAGTCGATTTTCAACCCGTCTGTGTAGCGATTCCCGCGAAAAATTTAAATTTAAAGAGCTAGGCGATCACGTGGTATCGGGACGTCACTTATGACCCACACTCGCATCAGGCCGACCCTTTCCATGCATTCAGAGCATGTTTACAAGTATAGCTTTTGGGTCGAAACGAGCGTCAGAATGAGTTATTGTGCAATATTCCGATGAAATACAAACACTAGTCATCATAGAGGAACAAGCAGTTATCTTACCGTTCCACATGAATTCAATTTTATTCAAAACAATGAATGCGAATGGGCCTACAAGTCGACTAGGTTTCGCCGAACTTGGGCTCGTTTTCAGAATAATTATATCGAATGCAACCAACGAGAGATAACCTACACCAATAAACATACATAGCAAACATATATCGTATCCAGCTACAGAAAATAACGTGTATAATCTCATAATAGCACTAGAATATCGATGTATGAAGGAGGAGTTGTACAATTTATCATAACAACTTAAATCAGTCAGCGAATTTCCATCGGTCGTGTTAGCTCGGTTGGTAAAGGCGCTGGTTCGTTAGCATTTGTTTTGCAATCGGGCGACGATCAAACTGTCAAACTGTCAAACCCCACATCAAACCATTGATTTTGTTTACACTTTTTTTAATTTATGTTTTCACGAAGTAATATAAACCAAATCATTTTTATACTATGATGCACTGTTTATAAATATTTTGGTAGTAATTATTTATTCGCCACAAAAAAAAAAGGGAATATATAACGATGTTTCTAAATTGTATTCATCCAAACAAATATAATGTAATGGATATATAATGTATTAATTGTATATATATTGTATAGTAATATAGTGTAATTAGATATGTGAAAACAAATGGTGATCTGTCTGGATAAATAAAATTTAGAAACATCGCGTTATATATATAATTACCATATTTTAATTTTTGTGGCGAATAAATAATTACTACCAAAATATTTATAAACAGTACAATATAGTATACAAATTATTTGGTTTATATTACTTCGTGAAAACATAAATCAAAAAAGTGTAAAAAATCAATGGTTTGGTGTGGGGTTTGAACCGTCGTCGCCCGATTGCAAAATGAACGCTGAGGAACCAACGCCTTTACTAACTGAGCTAGCAGGACCAACAGAAATTCACTCACTGATTTAAGTTGTTATGATAAATTGTACAACTCCTCCTTCATACATCGATATTCTAGTGATATTATGAGATTATACACGTTGCTTTCTGTAGCTGGATACAATATATGTTTGCTATGTATGTATATTGGTGTAGATTATCTCCCGTTGGTTGCATTCGATATAATTATTCTGAAAACGAGCCCAAGCTCGGCGATACCTAGTCGACTTGGAGGCCTATTCGCATTCATTGTTTTGAATAAAATTGAATTCATGTGGAACCGTAAGATAACTGCTTGTACCTCTATGATGACTAGTGTTTGTATTACATCGGAATATTGCACAATAACTGACGCTGACGCTCGTTTCGACCCAAAAGCTATACTTGTAAACATGCTCTGAATGCATGGAAAGGGTCGGCCTGATGCAAGTGTGGGTCATAAGTGACGTCACATCTCGGCATCCCGAAAAGCGCGCAAAAAATATGCATATTCGAAAATGTCCGGATGTACAGCATTAAATGTGGAATTTCTAATTTATTAATTTGTTTGATTGTTTTTGGCTTGGTGGACATGGAAATAGATAGCAGGATGTAATATAACATGAATTCAAGCCATAGATGTTTTTATTCCCTTTAAGACGAAATCACTGTAAATGCCGAGCATATAATAGCCCGCTCTGCATCGCTTTCGTCGACTACGAGAAGGCTTTCGATTCGGTGCAAACCAAAGCAATACTGACCTCCCTTCAAGAACAGGGGATAGAAGACGTGTGCATCGAATTCCTGAAAGACATCTACACCAACACCTCGATGACAGTCGAGATGCATAAAGAAAGCAACAAGATCAACATCAAGAGACGAGTACGACAGTGTGACACCCTATCATCCAAGTTGTTTACGGCAACACTCCAAAGCATTTTCCGAAGACTGAGAGAGGCTTGAGGAGGGACGGAGAATATCTCAGTCATCTTCGCTTCGCCGACAACGTACTCATATGCGTTACTTCACCGCAAGAACTACACAAAATGCTACAGGAGGTAGCTGATGAAAGTGAGAAAATGGTCTGCGGATTGCCATTTCGAAAACAAAAGTAATGCTACAAAACCACAAACTAATATTAAATAGACACAACGCAGATAGGGAACGTTGAAAGCTACGTATGTCTGGGACAGCGATGCAGCATCAGAGACAAAAACTGAGCTTCGGACTCTCGACTGAGAGAACCCGGGTTCGAATCCTATATTGCGGTGTCGAAACTTGGGCAAGTGCGTTCACTCTACGTTGCTCCAATTCACTCAGCTGTATGATCGATTGCCTGGCTTTAGACAGTGGTGGATATTTGTGTACGAATAGTCTTAATTGCAGTGTGGCTGGATGTTTCCCAGAGAAGTCGAGATGGTGTTCGATTGAACAGGTCTGCCAGGGAGTAAAGTATAAAGCTCTTTGAACAGTCATGAGGACTGGATACTGCGCTATATAAGAACTTACTTTTACTTTTTACTTTATAACTTGAAATTTATTTATATAATTGTTTGAACTATACCCATATAGAACCATAGCATATTCACGTTGACATGGTGATATTTGGCTTGGTGTGGCGCGTGGACAGAGCAAGCTCGAAACTGTGCTGTGAAATAAAAAAAGGTTGAGAAGTACTGCCTTAGCACCATACACAACGTATGAGATGGAGCTGCCTGATTTAGGGACCCAGGTCAAAGTTAGTTCAGGGTCAAATGTTATATATTGTTAAGATTCAATTTCCTTCCTATCTCGACAGTTAAATAAATATATTTACTGCATTCACTTGCCTTATTATTTTATAAAACACAATTCTTCCCATTGGATAATTTATTAATTTGTATAAATTCAAAATGGTGGCATAACACAAACTATGTTTGCTGGCATATTTTAACATATAATTTGCCATTAAGTTATTTATTGTTTGTTATACTCGCATTTGATAATGAACACCTATTTATACCACAAACACCTGCATAGTTACTGGTGGTATACAACGTTGATGGATATTAAACAATTAACCATTACGGATAGTTTTCAATAATCCATCGCCATTGGGTAAGTTCAAAAGGAATATATCAATATCGGGGTATTTTAAACAAGAGACATTCAGCTGCGTATAACCTATCACCGAACATTTACGCAACATGCACCTCGATATTAATAGATTCGGTATTGTTCATACGACTTTCCTTTTTCTTCTTCTTCCTCTCCCCCTGCGGGGTGGGGGCCACATCACTCGACAGCTTCTTCTGCTTTGCTTACTAATACTCTCCATCTCCCTCAGTCTTCTGCGATGGTCATTCACTCTTGGCTGTTTCCACTTGCCCTCACAAGATGTCGCTTCACGCCGTCTTTCTATCTCGGCTTTGGCCTTCATCCTCTACTATACACTTTGTGTGGAGCGCAGTGGCGCAGTGACTAGAGCTTCGGACTCTCGACCGAGATAAGCCGGGTTCGAATCCTGTACTGCGGTGTCGAACCTTGGGCAAGTTCGTTCAATCTACGTTGTCCCAGTTCACTCAGCTGTATGAATGAGTACCTGACTATAGACAAAGGTGGATATTTGTATACGTATAGCATTGCAGCGTGGCTGGATGCTTCCCAGAGAAGTCGAGATGGTGTTCAATTAAACAGATTTGCCAGGGAAGAAAATGTAAAGCGCTTGGAGCACTCCTGAGGACTGGTTAATAAATAAGAAAACTAAATAAAGTTAGCAAACAAAATCCTAGTATATATATATATATATAATAGGTTAAATTAAAGAAGTAAAACAAACCTAGCATATACATATATATATATATATATATAATGTGATTTTGTTCTTGCTAACTTTGTTTATTTTTCTATTTATATATATATATATATACTAGGATTTTGTTTGCTAACTTTATTTAGTTTTCATCATATATATATATATATACATATATATATATATACTAGGATTTTGTTTGCTAACTTTATTTATTTTTCTTATTTATTTTTCTTAAATGCGTTTTTATGCTTCTTAGATGATTGCCGATTTGTAACCACCCGTGAACGGGTCATTAGTCCCGGATTTGATGGTGTGTAAATAAAGTTTATTATTATTATTAGTAGTAGTACTACTACCATCCAGCCACCCACTGGTCCGCTCATGAATACAAAGCTGTTTACATGTTTAATGGTCTTACAATCGACTATTGCTTGCAGATATATTTGCTGTTGGCCAGCACTGATAGGTGATCTGTATACATTATCTTCTAAAGGTCTTCCTGTTCCGATACCTTTCCAATGGGCCCTGGCAAGGGAGGTACCATTCTAATACATATTGGGAGAAATAATGCAGAGAGGGAGGGGGCAACTGGAATAGTCCAGAAATACCGACTGTTAGACAGGAAGATAAAGCAGACAAGGGTAGGGCAGATTGTTCTCTAGGGAATTTTGCCAGTAATGGGCAGAAGGGTGCAAACATAATTTATAGAAACTGCAAGATGATGGCAATTAATGCACAAGTTGAGCAGAGTTGTGAAGAAGAGGGGGTGTAATTCATAGGTTTATGGGGATACTTCGTTGGGAGGGAAGATATGTACAGATGGCCTCCATCTAAACGGAAAGGGGACTGCATTTTTGTTTCAGAGAACCTGCTGCGATCTGTTGATAGTGGGACAGGTTGCATTTATTTAAAGAAGAGGCATTCACAAAGAAGCCTGAAATTGGAGGCATAGATAAAGATAGGACAAATAAATCAACAAAGATCAGCCTGGAAAACTGTTCTGAAGCTGGATATAAATGCGCTTGTTTAAATGCAAGTAGCATAGTAAACAAAAAATTAACTGAACATTATGGTAGAATATATTGACCCTCACATAATATATATAACTGAATCGTGGGTCAACACCGATATTTCAAATTGGGACTGACAGGCTATGTAATGTTTAGGAAAGATAGAATAGGAAGAAGGGGAGGTGGAGTTATTTTATGTATTAAAGAATCTATCCAGGGTTATGAAATAAAACTAGAAAGAGAAGCAGATTGCTCAGAAGCCGTTTTGTGTAACGTAGTTTCAGGAAATTCGACGTTAACTGTTGGGTTAGTTTATCGAAGTGTAAACTTAAGCATAGAAGAAAATGAAAAAGTACAAAACGCTATAAGGGAAATGTGCAAACTGGATTTTATTATTATGGGGGATTTTTAACCTTGGACATATATCATGGAAATCTCTACAGAGTACCGGGAGTGAGGACCAACATTTTTTTGTTTTAGTACAAGATAGTTTCCTTTCTCAACATGTGCTAGAACCTACAAGGGGATAAAATGTGTTAGATATAGTTTTGTTATAATATAATCAATTAGTTGACAATGTCAAAATATGTAAGCCACTTGTGAATAGTGCTCACAACCAGATACATTTTATCATCAACGTAAAATATGAAAAAGCAGTGCAGGAGAAACGTCCACAAAGGAAGATATAAGGACATGAGGAAATATTTAACAAATATAGACTGGAATAACACACTTAAGACTAAGACACCAACAGATTGCTGGAATATCTTAAGGAGTGAAACAGAGTGGATCGTCGATAAGTTTGTTCAATTGAAAAACAAGGGAAACGGTCCACAAAGAAACACTTATCGAAAGAAGACATTAGAAAAATTAAGTACAAACAAATGATGTGGAAGTCATACAGATGCACTGGAAATGATGAAGACTACAGCGTTTATAAAGAAGCACTAAACCGAGCTACAACTGAAATTAGAAATTCAAAGAGAAGCTGTTAACAAAAATAGCTTGTAATATAAAACATGACAGCAAGAGTTGTTATGCTTATGTTTGGAGCTAACATAAATTTCAGGATAAGATCGGTCCTCTAGAAGATAATGCTGGAAATATAATATCAGAGGGATTTTTAATGGCAGAATACCCGAATAAGTACTTTAGTTCGGTGTTTACCGGGGAAGATATTAGTTCACTGCCAGTACCAAAGGAATAAGTCTATTTATGACAGTTAATCGTAACCCCGGAAATGGTAGCTAAGGAAATGAGTGCAATGAAGGATAATTATTCAACTGGAGTAGATTGGATTCCACCCAAACTACTATTGGAAATTGTAAAACAAATTACATACCGCTCGCAACTGTTTTCAACTTGACATTAAATGAGGGAATGGTTCCTTTAGAATGGAAAGAAGCTTTTTGGGAAGACATCACTAAGTGGAGACGACGAGGAATTACCAGTAGATATTATCTACGTAGATTTTCATAGAGCTTTCGACAAAGTGCCACATCAAAGATTATTTCTTAAACTAAAGGCTCATGGCATAGGGGAGGTATAGTTAACTTGATAGAAAAATGGCTGATTGACAGAAGACAACGGATAGTAGTTGACGGGGAGTCTTCAAATTGGAAATCGGTTTTGAGTGGGGTACCACAGGTATCAGTACTGGGACCTATATTATTCTTAATATATGTCAACGATTTGGACGATCATGTACCAAGTAAGGTGTTGACATTTGCGGGTGATACAGAAGTGTTTTGAAGGATTAATCGTGATGGAGATAGATTTACAAGATGATCTTGACAAGTTGATCAAATGGTCTGAGAAATGGCAGATGTTGTTAAATTTTGTGAAATCTAAATGCTACCACACAGGACATGGGAATGAAGATGTGCAATATTCAATGGAGATTTCTGTACTAACTACTACTGTAAAAGAAAAGGACTTAGGGTTAACAATTAGTGCTGATATGAAGGTTTCAGAGCAGTGCGGAATTGCAGCGTAAAAAGGAAATCAAATATTTGGATTAATTAGGCGAAATACAGCGTATAAGGAAACATAATTAATAATACCGCTGTACAAAACAATAGTTAGGTCTCATTTAGAATATTGTTTGCAATACATTTGTTATACGCAAAACATAATCCTAAAATTTACTTTGAATCAAACAGTTAATTCAGTATGAACAAACAAAATAACATTTAACGAAACAACATCATTGTCGATTAATATTGTTTTGCTGGAAACTATTGGTATGGACTAAAATAATTGCAACATTATTGTAGTTGTCAGATGTCGGCAGGGCCTCGACGGAAAGTGAAATTGCTACAAGATTGTTAACACAAAACTCAAGTGGAACGCGGCGAGAGAGTTCTGTCGATCGTACACGAGTGGAGCTGACCTTGTCTTAATTGAATCCGCAGAAGAACAGGACTTTTTAAGTGTCTCTCTTGGAGGTTGGTTTAAGATGTTATAAATAATCTCACTTTTGGTCTTGAACAGACTGTTTCCGAATAGGACGTTTGACGAATGTTCGCAACTCTATGCGTGTTTCTACGATTGTTCCAAGTTAAAGCCTGTGTTCTACTGTTGACTCTTACAGGGTTCATACATATTTTGACCAACAAAAATTTTAAGGCCTTTTTAGGACCATTACAAGTGTCAGAAATTCAATTTTTAAGGCCAAAAACGATATCATATTCACTATTATATACTATATATATATATATATATATATATATATACATATATTATATCAACAGGCACTGCCATATCGCATGGTGTTGTCAAATCTGCTGATGCATAACTTGCCAATGTTTTGCTTTAAGGAGCATTTCTTAATGTGTTACTCGTCGATGTACTTGTAGTGATGAAGAGATGCATGCTCGATAAACCCAACATTTAACTGTTTGATTTGTGTTTCCAGCTCTTCCTGTGCAATTTCAATGCATTTTCTACCATCTTTCCCAAATCAGTGGTCTTCCGACACGCGAAACAGTTCGCTTTGTGAGGATCGTCTTTCCATTCTCGCACTCACCCCTACTTGGTCAACCACTTCAAATTGAATAAGGTATTTCCCATTATTTGTCAACTGCATGCATGCCTAGTCAAACACAATAGACACATCGAACTGGCGAAACGTGTCAATGAAAATGGCGGTCAATAGCAAGTGGCGAGCCGACAGTCAACCTAGTGAGATTATGGCAAAACAGAAATAGCCAAGTGTGTTACGGGAAGAAACTCCGAATTTGTAATATATATATATATATATAAGGCGAAAGATTGACTTCCATGTTTCATTCATTTTCGCGTCTTGCATTTAGAATATCATAACATTTAAAATATAAACATTGATGTAAATTCGATTCCAGCTTTGGGAAAATTTATTGAGGCAAAATTAAAGGGCTTTTCAGGACAGTTGATCAATTTTCAAGGTCTTTCAAAGCATTTTCAAATGTAAGGCTTTTTCACGAGATACCTTCAAATTCAAGGTCTTTTCAAGATTGTGCGAACCCTGTCTTATGTAAATTGCAATTAATGACAGTTGATGAAAGTTTATATGCTGGGGTTAATCTTCCTAATTGGGAGGTAAGCTTATGTGGTGGCCAGGGTGTTTACAATTATCACCTATAGGGATGGGAAGTTGCCCTGTAAAGATAATTGGTCTGTAGATGTGAAGGTATGCTATTGATTAGCATGTCATAGGTAAAGTAATCAACAAAATGGACTAGATAACTTGTTTATCAATGGGCAGGTATTTGCTGAAGTCATATTCTCATCTGCCTGCAGGGGAAGTATTCACATGGATGTTGTTTGGTTTATAACCATTGTCTGTGCACTGTGTGGTGATTCACACTGTGTACTACTGTCTGGCTGTTACCAGGTATACACAGTTACCAACATTTGGAATGATTCATCCCAGTAACACCGTGTTATGAAACTTGCTTGATGAATTTGTAATGATTCAACCCAGTAAAACTGTGTTCTGAAACTTGCTTGATGAATATGTAATAAATATGTCACACAAAAACTGTGATTAAAAATACTATGTCCTTATGATTTGTATGGACATAGTTGTAGGGCACATACATACCCACTGGTAACATCTCACATATAAGACCCCTAAGGTTACACTAAACCCCTAGGTCTAGGACATAACCCTTCAGGCTATAACCCATTACTATAATTATTCAATTGTTCTGCATGTTGTTTTATGTTTATTTTAGTTTATTTTGATTATATAGTAGCTATATTGTTATGTGTCAGACTCAGAGTAATACAAATCATTGTTCCACATAAATGACATAATCTAGAGCTGTAATTATATATGATATTATGATAATCTCGCGAACAACTGTCCTATCTAAGAAAATGTGTGGGTTTTGTCAAGAGGGGTGATATCGTAAGTAGCTATAATGTCCTAAACTCGATCCGCATAAACCAGACAACCATGCTTACGACGTTCGACGGTTCGTAACTTTGTGAAGTTTGTCTTTGACAAGTCTGTTTACAATTACTTCGTCCGATGACCTACTTAGCTACAACCTCTAACTAACTCTCTGTACAGCTTTGACACCGCATTTTATAATATAACGTCGTACTAAAACGATATGATTGTTGTTGTCGACAGTTTTCACACCATATGTGTCATTATAATGCAGTTGCAGCTTACCAGTCGGTGTTGCCTGAGCGAACATTGTGACTGTCCGACTCCGCATCATCTTCTTCGCTACCGTCGCTGAAACGCTCCGAAAGAGCGGAATCAGACGAATCATCCGCTGTAACCGTTCCTGCTAGTGGCTCAAAATCGTATGATTTCACTTAAAACTCTGGGAAACTCCCACTAGCCATGATGTTACAAGAGAATGGAGAGAACAACAATGGCGATGCATATATGTCAACAGAGCCGAGAGTCAGGATTGACGTCACGATACCACGTGATCGCCTAACTCTTTAAATTTCAACTTTCTGAGGGAATCTCTACACAGACGGGTTTAAAATAGAATTTTGTCTACAAACGTATTTTTCTGTATTTTTTTAATGTCGTCAAATGTTACATACAATGTTAATCTTAGTGTACACATGGAAAACGGATTTTAGCTAATGCCTTGTTTTTATTTCCTTTAACAATAAACATGTTGAAAGACAGAAACGAAACACAAGGCAAATAGACCTATTCACAGGCCTCTAAACAGAAATGCCTTCTAACAGGGGTATTCAAGACTGACATAAATCAGGGAATATCAACAAAACAAAGAATGTACAAACACAACATTGTTCACCTTATTAGGTGTTAATATTTGAATCTATTCAATCAACCGGATTATTTTATTCATTCTTTCATAAATTAAGTCCTTCACTTACCCACTCATTTGATCAATGACTCATTCACCTACTCAATCATTCACTCATTCACTCAATCGCAACCACGCATTAGAGTACATTTGTAAGAAACTTACCTGTCAGAATCACCTGTCTTTCCAGAATCACTGCGTGAAAGGTCTATATGTAGGTCACATTTATAACTATAATTGCTATGCAGGTGTTGCTGCTTTAGCACGATCGTGTAGGCTATTTTTACCAACCAAGCGAAGGCGCCAGACCCCGCGTTTTGAAAACAGGGGATGCGCATGCGTTAAATATAAACAAGTTCTCAACATCGGCTCTAAAATGTTATTCGAAATTCAAAATTACGCTCTAGATCAAATACTACAGACTCCAGCATAGAAAACTAATAGGCATAAATTACCAATGTAAAGTATATGTTAGATGCAAAATTAACAATTTTAAACAAGTGATCACCTCCGCAGACTTCCCGCCAAAACACGCCATATTGGATTACAAATCAACACCGAAGAAGCCACGAACCGGTCTACTAAACATGTAAGTGCCACTAAATCCTACCAAGCACGCTCAAGATAGTCACTTTCAAACCATATTTTAAACTAAACATTTATCCTAAGCAATAAATATAACCAAGTCGCCCACAGTCGGCCAACAAGCACTACGTATGTAATTTCGTCCCCCAGCAACGATAACGCTACGGGCCTACGCCTACGGACCCACTACGCTACCACGACTATTCCCATATCAACACAACGTAAACCGTGACTCGTTTCATCGTACGCAATTGTAGAGATCCACTTTGCTCATAGGCTGACATTATTAACAGAAGGAAAACAGTGCCCACAACAATTCAACTTTCTGCTAACAGGCCCTCAGTCAAGACGTCTTCCCAATATCGCCCTGGGGCCCAGCTAGGGCCAAGTCCGAAGACCTACATTTTCATTCGCACCGCACCAACGTCTTGATACTCATGCACTCGTATAATTACTAGTAATTTTAAAACAGCGCCGCAGCCTATTCAACTTGGATCTTTAGCACACCACTTCAATCTTATTTCCAATTATTAACAGTCACTACTGGCAGTGGTTATACCATTGTTTCGCCAATCACCAGCGTGCCAATCACAACAATGTTCCAAGAGTCCATGTTCGTGCTCTTATTCATATAAGCCACAACTCGATTACTTACACAATCCTTCGATGCTTCTGAAACTGACTCAATAAACGGAATATATGCATTCTCACGCCAATCCTTCAACTCAACCCATCTGATGTGGCTCAAACCAAAAAGTAACAAGACGCTGACAATACTCACCCTCTTCCTCTCAGGCGACATACAAACAAACCCAGGCCCAAGACAACTCCCCATATAGCCCTGCGGCTTCTGTGAGCTTGCTGTGCCATGTTCACCCAATAAAGAAGCCGTATGCTGCGATGAATGCAGCATAAGGTACCACCGGTCATGAATAGAAATTTGCATTAAAGACTACATCCTATTGCAACGCTCAAATGTACAGTGGTTATTCTATAAATGCCAAATACTTAATGTATCAAGCTTCACCTTCAGAAGCTTCGAAATTCGCCCAAGTTTCTATGAACCCATTGTAAATGAGAATATTACCCTTAAATCGCTCTCCCCAACCTTCAACTCCCTCTTCACCAGCAGCCCCAAGTCGAACCAACAAATATCAGACAACCCAGCAAGAAGACCCAATAGCTCCTCACACTCTTCAAAGAAAGCAAAATCGACAAATTCCAGAGGAAGTTCATCAGTATTTGATCTTCCGCAGAAAAAAAAACCTACTTGTCATGACCATAAACTGTCATAGCATAATTAACAAAAGCGCCGACATGGAAGCATCCATAAACTACATAAAACTAGGCGTTATCTGTGGCTGTGAGTCCTGGCTTAGTAACAACATGAAGTCCAATGAAGTGTTCCCAGATAACTACACCACCTACAGGAAAGACTGCAACTCAGTAACAGGCGGTGTCTTTGTGCTAGTACGAAAAGATCTCATATCCTCTACTGAACTAGATCTGAATAGCGACTGCGAAATCAGGTGGGTCCAAGTACAACTCCAAAACAAAAAGAACCTACTAATATACTAATTCTACATGCCATAACGTTGCGACAAAAACATACGAGAACTAAACAAATCCCTGACAAAAATCACAACAAATTCGAAGCAAAAACAAATAATCCTCTGTGGAGACTTCAACTGTCCCGATATACTTTGGGACACAAGCCCTGTGAAAACGTGCGCCCCAGAGCGATCCTTCCAACAAGCCCTCATTGACACAACAGAAAGTGCGCAGCTTACACAAATCCACACTAGCTCCACTAGAGAGGGCAAGCTACTAGACCGAATCTTTACAACAAATCCCAATGTAGTGACAAACTCTGCTGCTGTGCCAGGGATATCAGACCATGACATCATCGTCACGGATTCTGATATAAGAGTCCAACACCAAAACAAACAACGCAGGAAAATTTACCAATTTGCTCGCGCTGACTGGGACAATCTAAATGCCGATTTCATCACCCTGTCTAATAAAATATTAAATTAAGACTCAATACACATTAGGTGCGTGCACAGAAACTTTTTGGACAATCTTCAAAAACGCACTAGTGAAATCTATCATCAAACATATCCCATCAACTCTCATCTCCAGTCGATGCAATCTCCCATGGCTAAACAGGAAGCTACAAAGACTACTAAAGCGAAAGAAAAGACGGTACAATAAACCTAAGAAAACAAACAACTGAGAAAATTACGAATTCATACAGAAAACATGTAGACGAAGTTTGCGTAAGGCAGAATGGGATTGTATTAATAACACCGTCACAACAGGTCTCCAAACAAAAAACTCAAAGCTATTCTGGCGCTATATTAAAAGTAGAAAACAAGAAAAAAAATAGATCCACTGGTGTGTAACAGTAAGGAGAAGGCTGAGATCCTCTTGGACCAGTTCCAGAGTGTCTTCACGAAAGAAGACAGATCCGCTCCCCCACACCTTGATCCCCCACAACACCCCCATATATGTGACATCAAAATTGACACCACCGGAGTATGTAAATTACGCAAGTCCATCAAACTGCATAAAGCATGTGGCCCTGATAGATCCCCAATGCTGTCCTTAAGAACTGAGCCGACACTCTATCCGCTGCACTCCGAGACATCTTCCAGAGATACCTAGACACGGGCAACCTACCGTCAGACTAGCGCACAGCAAATGTATCGGCTGTCTTTAAAAAAGAGATAAGCACCTACCAGGAAACTACTGCCCCATCTCTATGACATCAGTCCCATGCAAAATTCTCGAACACATAATCTACCGCCACGTCGTGACTTACATAGAAGAGCACAACATCCTAAAATTCCTCAACCACGGCTTCAGAGCAGGCTTCTCCTGCGAAACACAACTCCTAACCACCACGCATGACCTATTCTCTTCTTTCGACTCTGGAACTCAAGTAGACATAGCAATATTAGAATTTAGCAAGGCTTTTGACACAGTCCCCCACACAAACATCCTCCGTAAACTATCCGACTATGGCATAACCTGAACCACGCTCAAGTGGCTAGCAAATTTCCTCACTGACAGATCTATGAAAGTTGTGCTAGACGGCGAAACGTCGAGAGAAGTACTCGTCAAACCGGGCGTCCCGCAAGGCACTGTACTTGCCCCACTACTATTTCTCTGTCATATAAACGACCTACCAGCATCATTAAAATCTAAAGTCCGCCTATTTGCAGACGACTGCCTACTATACAGAGAACTCAAAACATTCAACGATCACATTGCACTATAACACGACCTAAAACAAGTCCAAAAATGGGCAAAGGACTAGGGTATGAATTTCAATACAAACAAATGCTACATCCTCAGTGTAAAGCATAAAACTGACTATTTCTACACCCTAAATAACGCCACCCTAAAACGTGTAAACTGCAACCCCTATCTTGGTATCTCTATCTCCGACTACCTTAAATGGCACTCCCACATCGCAACAGTAACTAAAAAAGCAAACTCCACGCTTGGTTTCCTAAGGCGTAACATACGACACTGTCCTATGAACCGCAAACGGACCGCATATATTGCCCTTGTGCGCGCTGCCTTAGAGTACGGAGCCATAGTGTGGGACCCATACCATCAGGGGGACATGAACAAACTAGAGCGTATCCAACCCCGCGCTGAACGTATAATTTTGTCTGTCACCCTAGTGTAGAATTAGTGTCAACGTATTGCACTGTTTGCTTTAACAAACATTTTTATAAATTGTCACCACCAACGCTGTTAAATATTGTACTTAAATGATAAACTATATACTGACAGGTCTTTTCAACAAGACGTTCTTTTATACCCATAATCGCCCTGGGGGTGAAAACCTCTGACTTTTCTTTGCACGGGCACAACACGTCTTGACACTTTGCTCAGGCCTGCTGAGCGCGAACAATCATACGACCTGTAATACTGTCATTGATTATCGCCAACCCACTTTTTATAACCTATAAATTTACACTATTTTTAGTACAATTATACCGTTTTCGAATATTTTATTATTTTCAATTATTTTTATGAGACATTATTATTTTATACTTCAACATTTTGAGGAAAGTACACTGTCACAAAGACAATGTCACCAGCATTTTTATTGTGTGTTTTATTTTTATCCTGTTCTGCTGCTTCGAGAGGTCGTTATTTTACGCTGTGAAAGCCTGTTAGTCCCCAGCGGTCGGCTGTCATTTCAACAGTTTCTCAGTACATGAGAACACAAGATTCCTTGTCACAACTTCACAGTTTGCCATGTCTTAATCTTTGCTTTAATAGAAAGTTACTGCCAATCCCCCGCTCTAAGCCAACATTTAAATTGGCAATTATGTTACTACTAGCAGGAGATGTAAGTCTTAATCCAGGACCTACTATGAGGCGCAACATTCGAGTAGCCACCACTAACGTTCGATCTATTCGAGACAAAGCAGCCTCGCTTACCGATTTATTAACTTCCAAGACTATAGACACCATTGCTGTCACTGAGACCTGGCTCAGACCACATGACACAGCTTCATGCATTGCTGACATTCCTCCTTCCAGTTTCACCTTCCATCAGTGCCCACGTTCAGTTGGACGATATGGTGGTAGTAGTGAGTAAGGCCATTTGGAGGGGTATCCTGCGGTGATTTTTGGTCATTTATGAGCGATATTTGGGAGGTTTCGACGTCCGCCCCCCCCCCATAAAGTGTAGTGAGTAGTCACGTGACCGTATGTGTGAGCGTTTGTAGTGCGCCACCTGGTGGTGGAGTGAGTAGCCATGGAAGCCCTATTGTGTATATGAGGAACGAAAGACCCCGAGTTAAGTGAGCAGTCACGTGACCGTATGTGTGAGGGTATGTAGTGCGCCCCCTGGCGGTGGAGTGAGTAGCCATGGAAGCCCTATCGTGTATATCAGGAACAAAGAGGAAAGTGTAATAACGAAAGATCAAAGAGGAACGTGTTAAAAGGTGTTGAAAGGAACGAAAGATCAAAGAGTCATAACGAAAGATCAAAGAGAAAAGTTTTAAAAGGTGATGAAAGGTGTATCATGAGAGATAAAGAAGTAAACTGAATGATGTATTGACGAAGTGATAAGTAAGTCAGCCTATGTTGTATACTGAAAGATGTGTGTGAATAATGTTTATAAACCGTGTATAACGAGGAATAAACGAAAGAGTATATATATATATATGAAACTTTAAAATATGTATGTATGCATGTATGTATGTATGAATGAAAGAATTATTATTCCTAAGGTAATAACCGACAAACACCACAGTTTGAAAGTTGATTAGTTTTAATAACATTAGCGTTCATCATTAAAACCCTCATCATCATTGGTCTCCGCACACCAATGTTCGACATCCCTGTGTCCGGAGGGGGAATTAGTTTTAATAACATTAGCGTTCAACATCAAAACTCTCATCATCATCATCATCATCATCATCATTGGTCTCCGCACACCAATCTTCGTGAGGTATGTGTATGAATGTGCGTGTATGACAGAACTAACGAAACACAAGTGTATACGAGTGCACGCGTATTTTATTGAGGAAAGATACAAGCGTATAACATGAAACCGTTAGGTGACGCCCCCTGACGGTAGGAGGGGAGCGTAGAGAGAGCTAGCGTGTGATTAGTGTGTATGAATGCGCGTGTATGGGAGGGGAGCGTAGAGAGGGATAGCGTGTGATTAGTGTGTATGAATACGCGTGTATGAAAGAACTAACGAAACACAAGAGTATACGAGTGCACGTCGTATGCTGAATGATGTATTGACGAAGTGACAGGTATGCATATAAGTCGTCTTATGTTGTATCGTGTATAACGAGCATAAAAGGTGTAGGAAGGTAGGTCATTAGAGGTAATGAAGTATACTGAAAGATGTGTTGATAATGTTTATAAATCGTGCTATGTATTATCGTGTATAACGAGGAATAAACGTGGAACATATATGAAAACTTTGAAAATATCTTATCTGAAACATATTATTGTGCGAAGTACAGCCCGTGGGAATAGACCACCGATGTAACCAGACACCGCATAGGTAGGCGACACGATAAAAGGGCATGCTAGGTCAACAGACGGAAGAGATAAGAATGGACTATTACACAATACGTAGACGTCTGCCGGCGCGGTTGGAGCAACGTAACCAGACACCGGGTACCTAGCCGAAACGACAAGAGGGCAGGCTAGGTCAACATACGCATATATAAGAAAGGACTGTGACACAACATGTATATACATTGCAGAGAATGAGAATCGTGGTAAGTAGGTTATAAATAGTATACTGAAAGATGTGTTGATAATATTTATAAATCGTACTATGTGTTATGGTGTATAACGAGGAATAAACGAAAGAGTATATATGAAACTTTAAAATATGTATGTATGTATGTATGTATGTATGTATGAAAGAAGAATTATGTCTAAGGTAATAACCAACAAAACAACATATGTCCAATATTCAATAAGATCCACGAAACCATCATCATCATCATCACTAGCGTCCGACACCCAATTTTGAACATCCCCCGTGTCCACAGGAGGAACATCATCCGGATCATATCACGGACTAGGTGGTTCGATACGCTCTCGTGTAGTCAGCAGTTCCCGCATGACATTGCAGAAGAATATTTCGTGTTCAACGCGTAACTCTTCCTCTCTGGAACATATATGAAAAGTTTGAAAATGATATTATATATCGTGCGAGGTACAGTCGGATGGAATAGGCCAGCGATGTAACCAGACACCGCGTAGGTAGCCGTCACGATAAAAGGGCATGCTAGGTCAACAGACGGGAGAAATAAGAATGGACTATGGGAAAAACTTATGGCTGTGTGGAATAGATATGATTAAAGGTTAATTGACGTAGACTGTGTCTGCTGATATATATCACTCTGGGCGGGGGCACCCATGGGAAAATTCTAAGATGGCGCCCATCTCCACGTGACCTACCCCCTGGAGGAAAGAAGTGTAAGCAGTAAGGAGGTAAAGAAAAGCACAAGAAGAGACAAGACAAGCTGAAGCACAGTACACACTAGCTGAGAAGGAGGTAAAGAAAGCCACCAAAAGAGATTAGAAAAGCTCAAGCACAGAAGGGAGACAGAGGAGGATAGGAAGGCAGAGAAGGCGAGGAAAGAGAGGAGAGGGAGACATAGGAGGATAGGAAGGCAGAGGAGGCGAGGAAAGAGAGGAGAGGGAAACAGAGGAGGATAGGAAGGCAGAGAAGATGAGGAGAGAGAGGAGAGGGAGACAGAGGAGGATAGGAAGGCAGAGAAGGCGAGGAAAGAGAGGAGAGGGAGATAGAGGAGGATAGGAAGGCAGAGAAGGCGAGGAGAGAGAGAGAGGAGATGGAGACAGAGGAGGATAGGAAGGCAGAGAAGGCGAGGAAATACTTGGGAGGTCAAGCGTATGTCAAGCGATAAAATACAAAGTTTGCAGCACTTACTTGTTGGAAACATATAATATTCATCTTGTCCTCGGGACATGCCTTGTCGTGAGCGCTCGCCATCTTCAGCAGTCGGAGTGAATTTGCGTTGTTCGAAGTCGGTAGAAAGTAATATGCTCCACTAGAGTTTCGTTAGGTTTATATACGCAAGCCCGATAGAGGCGTTATGTCTTTTCAATCACGAGACAGTACAAACAATTGAGTCACGAGTTGAACTCCGCTCTCTGCCCGTGCTCGTTAGCGGGTGCAGTATGAGATAAGCCGCGTGACTCGACACTCACGAGAAGCCACTACGCTACGTCCATCCATACACGTGTTCCAACTTCCAACAGTTTACTTACCACAATTCTCATTCTTCAAACTGTCATATACATCTTGTGTCACAGGTGCTCGTTAGCGGGTGCATTCCGTACATGGTCTAGCCTGTTACATGTTTTCCTTCCATACATGGTCTAGCTTGTTACATGTCTGCCTTCCATACATGGTCTAGCTTGTTACATGTCTGCCTTCCATACATGGTCTAGCTTGTTACATGTTTGCCTTCCATACATGGTCTAGCTTGTTACATGTTTGCCTTCCATACATGGTCTAGCCTGGTACATGTTTGCCTTTCGTACATGTTCTAGCTTGTTACATGTTGACCTTCCATACATGGACTAGCATGTTACTTGTTTGCCTTCCATGCACGGTCTACCTTGTTACATATTAGCCTTTCATACATGGACTAGCTTGTTACATGTTTGCCTTCCATACATGGTCTAGCTTGTTACATGTTTGCCTTCCGTACATGGTCTAGCTTGTTACATGTCTGCCTTCCATACATGGACTAGCTTGTTACCTGTTTGCTATCCATACATGGTCTAGCTTGTTACATGTTTGCCTTCCATACACGGACTAGCTTGTTACCTGTTTGCCTTCCATACATGGTCTGGCTTGTTACATGTCTACCTTCCATACATGGTCTAACTTGCTACATGTCTGCCTTCCATATATGGTCTAACTTGTGTCATGTTTGCCTTCCATACATGGTCTAGCTTGTTACATGTTTGCCTTTCATACATGGTCTAGCCTGGTACATGTTTACCTTTCGTACATGTTCTAGCTTGTTACATGTTGACCTTCCATACATGGACTAGCATGTTACTTGTTTGCCTTCCATGCACGGTCTACCTTGTTACATATTAGCCTTTCATACATGGACTAGCTTGTTACATGTTTGCCTTCCATACATGGTCTAGCTTGTTACATGTTTGCCTTCCGTACATGGTCTAGCTTGTTACATGTCTGCCTTCCATACATGGACTAGCTTGTTACCTGTTTGCTATCCATACATGGTCTAGCTTGTTACATGTTTGCCTTACATACACGGACTAGCTTGTTACCTGTTTGCCTTCCATACATGGTCTGGCTTGTTACATGTCTACCTACCATACAAGGTCTAACTTGCTACATGTCTGCCTTCCATACATGGTCTAACTTGTGTCATGTTTGCCTTCCATACATGGTCTAGCTTGTTACATGTTTGCCTTCCATACACGGACTAGCTTGTTACATGTTTGCCTTCCATACATGGACTAGCTTGTTAAATGTCTGCCTTCCATACATGGTCTAACTTGTGTCATGTTTGCCTTCCATACATGGTCTAGCTTGTTACATGTTTGCCTTCCATACACGGACTAGCTTGTTACATGTTTGTCTTCCATACATGGACTAGCTTGTTAAATGTCTGCCTTCCATATATGGTCTAGCTTGTTACGTGTTTGCCTTTCATACATGGTCTAGCCTGTTACATGTCTGCCTTCAGTACATGGACTAGCTTGTTACATGTTGGCCTTCCGTACATGGTCTAGCTTGTTACATGTTTGCCTTCCGTACATGGTCTAGGTTGTTACATGTTTGCCTTCCGTACATGGTCTAGCTTGTTACAGGTCTGCCTTTCATACATGGTCTAGCTTGTTACATGTTTGCCTTCCATACATGGACTAGCTTGTTACAGGTCTGCCTTTCATACATGGTCTAGCTTGTTACATGTTTGTCTTCCGTTCATGGACTAGCTTGTTACATGTTTGCCTTCCGTTCATGGACTAGCTTGTTACATGTTTGCCTTCCATACATGGTCTAGCTTGGCGGAAAGTGAAGGAGCTAGTGTATGCTGCTGAGGAGGAATTAGCCTGGCACGGGACCGACCTCCTAGTGGAAGTAGTACCACCTGGCGGGTAATGAAGGAGCAATGAGGGAATATAAAAGGCAAATTGACGTAGACTGAGTCTGCTGATATATGTCACTCTGGGCTGGGGCACCCATGGGGAAATTCTAAGATGGTGCCCGCCTCCACGTGACCTACCCCCTGGAGGAAAGAAGTGTAAGTAGTAAGGATATTTTATTTGCTATTTTGTTTGTATGACTGCCAGTTTAAATGGTTATTTATTATGATGCCTAAAAAATTGAAATTGATGGCACATTCACTCTGTCATGCTTTGTCCGACATGTCCTGTCTCCCTTGTAACACTTTGTCGTGATTGCCCAAAGACACACAACTCCCATGTAACACTTTGTGTCACTATTGCCCAAAGACCCCCACTCCAATATTACACTTTGTGTCACTATTGCCCAAAGACCCCCACTCCCATGTAACACTTTGTCACTATTGCCCAAAGACCCCACCCCCATGTAACACTGTCACTATTGCCCAAAGACCCACACTCCCATGTAACACGTTGTCACTATTGCCCAAAGACCCCCACTCCCATGTACCACTTTGTCACGATTGCCCAAAGACCCCCACTCCCCCTTGTCACTATTGCCCAAAGACTCCCACTTCCATGTAACACTGTCACTATTGCCCAAAGACCCACACTCCCATATAACACTTTGTTACAAGACCCCCACTCCCATGTACCACTATGTCACTATTGCCCAAAGACCCCAACTCCCAAGTAACACATTGTCACTATAGCCCAAAGACCCCACTCCCATGTAACACGTTGTCACTATTGCCCAAAGACCCCCACTCCCATGTACCACTTTGTCACTATTGCCCAAAGACCCCCACTCCCATGTAACACTTTGTCACAAGACCCCCACTCCCATGTACCACTATGTCACTATTGCTCAAAGACCCCCAATTCCATGTAACACTTTGTCACAAGACCCCCACTCCCATGTAACACTTTGTCACAAGACCCCCCCACTCCCATGTAACACTTACATCTCCTGGCAGTCCCACACAGCTCCCTGATAGTCCCACACAGCTCCATAACAGTCTCACACAGCTTCCTGACAGTCCCACAGTTCCTGACAGTCCCACACAGCTCCCGGACAGTACCACACAGTTCGTTCCCTGTCAGTCCCACACAGCTCCCTGACAGTCTCACACAGCTCCCTGAAAGTCCCATACAGCTCCTGACAGTCACACACAGCTCCCTGACAATCGTACACAGCTCCTGACAGTCTAAAACAGCTCCCTGACAGTACCACACAGCTACCTGACAGTCCCACACAGCTCCCTGACAGTCCCACACAACTGCATAACAGTCTCACACAGCTTCCTGACAGTCCCACACAGTTCCTGACAATCCCACACAGCTCCCTGACAGTACCACACAGCTCACTTACAGTCCCAAACAGCTCCCTGACAGTCCCACAAAGCTCCTGACAGTCACACACAGCTCCAGACAGTCCCACACAGTTCCCTGACTGTCCCATACAATTCTTGACAGACACACACAGCTCTCTGGCAGTCCCACACAGCTCCCTGACAGTCTCACACAGCTCCCTGACAGTCCCACACAGCTCCATGACAGTCCCACACAACTCCCTGACATTCCCATACAGCTCATGACAGTCAGTCACAGCTCCTGACAGTCACACACAATTCCCTGACTGTCCCATACAATTCTTGACAGATACACACAGCTCTCTGACAGTTTTACACAGTTCCCTGACAGTCCCACACAGCTCCCTGACAGTCACACACAGCTCCCTGACAGTCACACAAAACTCCCTGACATTCCCATACAGCTCATGACAGTCAGGCACAGCTCCTGAAGTCACACACAGCTCCCTGACAGTCCCACACAGCTCCCACAGTCACACACAGTTCCCTGACAGTCCCACACAGTTACCCGACAGTCACACAAACTCCTGACAGTCCCACACAGCTCCCCGACAGTACCACATAGCTCCCTGACAGTACCACGCAGTTCCTCGTCAGTCCCATACAGCTCCCTGACAATACCACACAGCTCCGTGACAGTCCCACACTGATCTCTGAAAGTACCACACAATTTCCTGACAGTCCCACACAGCTCCCTGACAGTCACACATACAGCTCCCCGACAGTACCACACAATTCCCTGGCAGTCCCACACAGCTCCTGACAGTCACACACAGCTCCTGACAGTCCCACCGACTTAGCTTCACGACCATGTCCGACGACGACGACGATGATGATGATGAGGCAAGAGTAATCTGTGAAATTCTAAGATGGCGTCCATCTCCACGTGACCTACCCCCTGGAGGAAAGAGGTGTAAGTAGTGGACCCACCTGCCCTCGCCGCCGTGGGTAGTTATGTATGTATGTGTATGTACGTATTTTTTGAGTTCTACTGTCAAAAGAGTGAAATTTTGTGAGTTCTACTGTGGTGTCCTAGCCTTACACGCATGCACGCACCCATGCACCCACCCACCGTCGGCGAGGGCAGGTGGGTCCACTACTTACACCTCTTTCCTCCAGGGGGTAGGTCACGTGGAGATGGACGCCATCTTAGAATTTCACAGATTACACTTGCCTCATCATCATCATCGTCGTCGTCGGACATGGTCGTGAAGCTAAGTCGGTGGGACTGTCAGGAGCTGTGTGTGACTGTCAGGAGCTGTGTGGTACTGTCAGGGAATTGTGAGGTACTGTCGGGGAGCTGTGTGTGTGACTGTCAGGGAGCTGTGTGGGACTGTCAGGAAATTGTGTGGTACTTTCAGAGATCAGTGTGGGACTGTCACGGAGCTGTGTGGTACTGTCAGGGAGCAGTATGGGACTGACGAGGAACTGCGTGGTACTGTCAGGGAGCTATGTGGTACTGTCGGGGAGCTGTGTGGGACTGTCAGCAGTTCGTGTGACTGTCGGGTAACTGTGTGTGTCTGTCAAGAATTGTATGGCACAGTCAGGGAATTGTGTTGGACTGTCAGGAGCTGTGTGTGACAGTGTGGGACTGCCAGGAACTGTGTGGGACTGTCAGGAAGCTGTGTAATACTGTTATGGATCTCTGTGGAGTTTTGTGTGACTGTCGGGTAACTGTGTGGGACTGTCAGGGAACTGTGTGTGTGACTGTCGGAAGCTGTGTGGGACTGTCAGGGAGCTGTGTGTGACTGTCAGGAGCTGTGCCTGACAGTCATGAGCTGTAAGGGAATGTCATGAGCTGTATGGGAATGTCAGGGAGTTGTGTGGGACTGTCAGGGAGCTGTGTGGGACTGTCAGGGAGCTGTGTGGGACTGTCAGAGAGCAGTGTGTGACTGTCAGGAGCTGTGTGGAACTGTCATGAAGCTGTGTAATACTGTTATGGAGCTGTGTGGGACTGTCACGAGTTTTGTGTGACTGTCGGGTAACTGTGTGGGACTGTCAGGGAACTGCGTGTGATTGTTTGAAGCTGTGTGGGAATGTCAGGGAGTTGTGTAGGACTGTCAGGGAGCTTTGTGGGACTGACAGGGAGCTGTGTGGGACTGTCAGGGAGCCGTGTGGGATTGTCAGAGAGCTGTGTGTGTCTGTCAAGAATTGTATGGGACAGTCAGGGAACTGTGTGGGACTGTCAGGAGCTGTGTGTGACTGTCAGGAGCTGTGTAGGATTGTCAGGGAGCTGTGTGGGACTGTAAGTGAGCTGTGTGGTACTGTCAGGGAGCTGTGTGGGATTGTCAGGAACTGTGTGGGACTGTCAGGAAGCTGTGTGAGACTGTCAGGGAACTGTGTGGGACTGACAGGGAACGAACTGTGTGGTACTGCCCGGGAGCTGTGTGGGACTGTCAGGAACTGTGTGGGACTGTCAGGAAGCTGTGTGAGACTGTTATGGAGCTGTGTGGGACTATCAGGGAGCTGTGTGGGACGGCCAGGAGATGTAAGTGTTACATGGGAGTGGGGGGTCTTGTGACAAAGTGTTACATGGGAGTAGGGGTCTTGTGACAAAGTGTTACATGGAATTGGGGGTCTTTGAGCAATAGTGACATAGTGGTACATGGGAGTGGGGGTCTTGTCACAAAGTGTTACATGGGAGTGGGGGTCTTTGGGCAATAGTGACAAAGTGGTACATGGGAGTAGGGGTCTTTGGGCAATAGTGACAACGTGTTACATGGGAGTGAAGTCTTTTGGCAATAGTGACAAGGTGTTACTTGGGAGTTGGGGTCTTTGGGCAATAGTGACATAGAGGTACATGGGAGTGGGTGTCTTGTAACAAAGTGTTATATGGGAGTGTGAGTCTTTGGGCAATAGTGACAGTGTTACATGGGAGTGGGGGTCTTTGGGCAATAGTGACAAGGGAGAATGGGGGTCTTTGGGCAATCGTGACAAAGTGGTACATGGGAGTGGGGGACTTTGGGCAATAGTGACAAAGGTTACATGGGAGTGGGGGTCTTTGGGCAATAGTGACACAAAGTGTTACATTCGAGTGGGGGACTTTGGGCAATAGTGACACAAAGTGTTACATGGGAGTTGTGTGTCTTTGGGCTATCACGACAAAGTGTTACAAGGGAGACAGGACATGTCGGACAATGCATGACAGAATGAATGTGCCATCAATTTCAATTTTTTAGGCATCATAATAAATAACCATTTAAACTGGCAGTCATACAAACAAAATAGCAAATAAAATATCCTTACTACTTACACTTCTTTCCTCCAGGGGGTAGGTCACGTGGAGGCGGGCACCATCTTAGAATTTCCCCATGGGTGCTCCAGCCCAGAGTGATATATATCAGCAGACTCAGTCTACGTCAATTAGCCTTTTATATTCCCTCATTACTCCTTCATTACCCGCCAGGTGGTACTACTTCCACTAGGAGGTCGGTCCCGTGACAGGCTAATTCCCCCTCAGCAGCAGACACTAGCTCCTTCACTTTCCGCCAAGCTAGACCATGTATGGAAGGCAAACATGTAACAAGCTAGTCCATGTACGGAAGGCCAACATGTAACAAGCTAGTCCATGTACGGAAGGCAGACATGTAACAGGCTAGACCATGTATGAAAGGCAAACATGTAACAAGCTAGACCATATAAGGAAGGCAGACATGTAACAAGCTAGACCATGTATGGAAGGCAAACATGTAACAAGCTAGTGCGTGTATGGAAGGCAAACATGTAACAAGCTAGACCATGTATGGAAGGCAAACATGTTACAAGTTAGACCATGTATGGAAGGCAGACATGTAGCAAGCTAGACCATGTATGGAAGGTAGACATGTAACAAGCCACACCATGTATGGAAGGCAAACACGTAACAAGCTAGTTCGTGTATGGAAGGCAAACATGTAACAAGCTAGACCATGTATGGATAGCAAACAGGTAACAAGCTAGTCCATGTATGGAAGGCAGACATGTAACAAGCTAGACCATGTACGGAAGGCAAACATGTAACAAGCTAGACCATGTATGGAAGGCAAACATGTAACAAGCTAGACCATGTATGGAAGGCAAACATGTAACAAGCTAGTCCATGTATGAAAGGCAAATATGTAAAAAGCTAGACCGTGCATGGAAGGCAAACATGTAACATGCTAGTCCATGTATGGAAGGTCAACATGTAACAAGCTAGACCATGTACGAAAGGCAAACACGTAACAAGCTAGTTCGTGTATGGAAGGCAAACATGTAACAAGCTAGACCATGTATGGATAGCAAACAGGTAACAATCTAGTCCATGTATGGAAGGCAGAAATGTAACAAGCTAGACCATGTACGGAAGGCAAACATGTAACAAGCTAGACCATGTATGGAAGGCAAACATGTAACAAGCTAGACCATGTATGGAAGGCAAACATGTAACAAGCTAGTCCATGTATGAAAGGCAAATATGTAAAAAGCTAGACCGTGCATGGAAGGCAAACATGTAACATGCTAGTCCATGTATGGATGGTCAACATGTAACAAGCTAGACCATGTACGAAAGGCAAACATGTACCAGGCTAGACCATGTATGGAAGGCAAACATGTAACAAGCTAGACCATGTATGGAAGGCAGACATGTAACAAGCTAGACCATGTATGGAAGGCAGACATGTAACAAGCTAGACCATGTATGGAAGGCAGACATGTAACAAGCTAGACCATGTACGAAAGGCAAACATGTACCAGGCTAGACCATGTATGGAAGGCAAACATGTAACAAGCTAGACCATGTATGGAAGGCAGACATGTAACAAGCTAGACCATGTATGGAAGGCAAACATGTAACAGGCTAGACCATGTACGGAATGCACCCGCTAACGAGCACCTGTGACACAAGATGTATATGACAGTTTGAAGAATGATAATTGTGGTAAGTAAACTGTTGGAAGTTGGAACACGTGTATGGATGGACGTAGCGTAGTGGCTTCTCGTGAGTGTCGAGTCACGCGGCTTATCTCATACTGCACCCGCTAACGAGCACGGGCAGAGAGCGGAGTTCAACTAGTGACTCCATTATTTGTACTGTCTCGTGATTGAAAAGACATAACGCCTGAATCGGGTTTGCGTATATAAACCTAACAAAACTCTAGTGGAGCATATTACTTTCTACCGACTTCGAACAACGCAACTTCACTCCGACTGCTGAAGATGGCGAGCGCTCACGACAAGGCATATCCCGAGGACAAGATCAATATTATATGTTTCCAACAAGTAAGTGTTGCAAATTTTGTATTTTATCGCTTGACATACGCTTGACCTCCCAAGTATTTCCTCGCCTTCTCTGCCTTCCTATCCTCCTCTGTCTCCCTCTCCTCTCTCTCTCCTCGCCTTCTCTGCCTTCCTATCCTCCTCTATCTCCCTCTCCTCTCTTTCCTCGCCTTCTCTGCCTTCCTATCCTCCTCTGTATCCCTCGCCTCTCTCTCTCCTCGTCTTATATGCCTTCCTACCCTCCTCTGTTTCCCTCTCCTCTCTTTCCTCGCCTCCTCTGCCTTCCTATCCTCCTCTGTCTCCCTTTCCTCTCTTTCCTCGCCTTCTCTGCCTTCCTATCCTCCTCTGTCTCCCTTCTGTGCTTGAGCTTTTCTAATCTCTTTTGGTGGCTTTCTTTACCTCCTTCTCAGCAAATGTGTACTGTGCTTGAGCTTGTCTTGTCTCTTCTGGTGTTTTTCTTTACCTCCTTCTCATCTAGTGTATACTGTGCTTCAGCTTGTCTTGTCTCTTCTTGTGCTTTTCTTTACCTCCTTACTGCTTACACTTCTTTCCTCCAGGGGGTAGGTCACGTGGAGATGGGCGCCATCTTGGAATTTTCCCATGGGTGCCCCCGCCCAGAGTGATATATATCAGCAGACTCAGTCTACGTCAATTAGCCTTTAATCATAACTATTCCACACGGCCATATGTTTTTCCCATAGTCCATTCTTATCTCTCCCGTCTGTTGACCTAGCATGCCCTTTTATCGTGTCGGCTACCTACGCGGTGTCTGGTTACATCGCTGGCCTATTCCATCCGACTGTACCTCGCACGATATATAATATCATTTTCAAACTTTTCATATATATTCGAGAGAGGAAGAGTTACGCGTTGAACACGAAATATTCTTCTGCAATGTCATGCGGGAACTGCTGACTACACGAGAGCGTATCGAACCACCTAGTCCGTGATATGATCCGGATGATGTTCCTCCTGTGGACACGGGGGATGTTCAAAATTGGGTGTCGGACGCTAGTGATGATGATGATGATGGTTTCGTGGATCTTATTGAATATTGGACATCTGTTGTTTTGTTGGTTATTACCTTAGACATAATTCTTCTTTCATACATACATACATACATACATACATACATACATACATACATACATACATACATACATACATACATACATAAATACATATTTTAAAGTTTCATATATACTCTTTCGTTTATTCCTCGTTATACACCATAACACATAGTACGATTTATAAATATTATCAACACATCTTTCAGTATACTATTTATAACCTACTTACCACGATTCTCATTCTCTGCAATGTATATACTTGTTGTGTCACAGTCCTTTCTTATCTATGCGTATGTTGACCTAGCCTGCCCTCTTGTCGTTTCGGCTAGGTACCCGGTGTCTGGTTACGTTGCTCCAACCGCGCCGGCAGACGTCTACGTATTGTGTCATAGTCCATTCTTATCTCTCCCGTCTGTTGACCTAGCATGCCCTTTTATCGTGTCGCCTACCTATGCGGTGTCTGGTTACATCGGTGGTCTATTCCCACGGGCTGTACTTCGCACAATAATATGTTTCAGATAAGATATTTTCAAAGTTTTCATATATGTTCCACGTTTATTCCTCGTTATACACGATAATACATAGCACGATTTATAAACATTATTAACACATCTTTCAGTATACTTCATTATCTCTAATGACCTACCTTCCTACACCTTTTATGCTCGTTATACACGATACAACATAGGACGATTTATATGCATACCTGTCACTTCGTCAATACATCATTCAGTATACGACGTGCACTCGTATACTCTTGTGTTTCGTTAGTTCTTTCATACACGCGTATTCATACACACTAATCACACGCTAGCCCTCTCTACGCTCCCCTCCCATACACGCGCATTCATACACACTAATCACACGCTAGCCCTCTCTACGCTCCCCTCCCACCGTCAGGGGGCGTCACCTAACGGTTTCATCTTATACGCTTGTATCTTTCCTCAATAAAATACGCGTGCACTCGTATACTCTTGTGTTTCGTTAGTTCTTTCATACACGCACATTCATACACATACTTCACGACGATTGGTGTGCGGAGACCAATGATGATGATGATGATGAGGGTTTTGATGTTGAACGCTAATGTTATTCAAACTAATTCCCCCTCCGGACACAGGGGATGTCGAACATTGGTGTTCGGAGACCAATGATGATGAGGGTTTTGATGATGAACACTAATGTTATTAAAACTAATCAACTTTCAAACTGTGGTGTTTGTCGGTTATTACCTTAGCAATAATTCTTCTTTCATTTATACATACATGCATACATACATATTTTAAAGTTTCATATATATATATATATAATCTTTCGTTTATTCCTTGTTATACACGGTTTATAAACATTATTCACACACATCTTTCAGTATACAACATAGGCAGACTTACCTATCACTTCGTCAATACATCATTCAGTTTAATTCTTTATCTCTCATGATACACCTTTTACAAATGTTCTCTTTGTTCTTTCGTTATTACTCGTCAATACATCATTCAGTTTACTTCTTTATCTCTCATGATACACCTTTCATCACCTTTTAAAACTTTTCTCTTTGATCTTTCGTTATTACTCTTTGATCTTTCGTTCCTTTCAACACCTTTTAACACTTTCCTCTTTGGTCTTTCGTTATTACACTTTCCTCTTTGTTCCTCATATACACGATAGGGCTTCCATGGCTACTCACTCCACCGCCAGGGGGCGCACAACATACCCTCACACATACGGTCACGTGACTGCTCACTTCACTCGGGGTCTTTCGTTCCTCATATACACAATAGGCCTTCCATGGCTACTCACTCCACCACCAGGGGGCGCACTACATACGCTCACACATACGGTCACGTGACTGCTCACTTCATTCGGGTGGGCCAAAAACCACCGCAGGATACCCCTCAAAATGGCGTTACTCACTACTGGTGGTGTTGGATTTCTCATCTCAAAACAGTTCAAAGTTAATTTGCATTCAAACCCTGGTTACTCCAGCTTTGAGGCCATCTGTGCAGAAATTTCCGATTCATCTTTCTCTGCTTATTTTGTGTGCATTTATCGCCCTCCAGGACACCCTGCACATTTCTTTGAAGAATTCCAGGATCTACTTGATAATCTGGCAACTATTTATTCAGAATTTTATATACTCGGTGATTTAGAGAGTAGAGTAGAGTCCAAACACAACGTGTTTTACCGACCGATCCATAAGATTGACATTGCTGCATTAATGACAGACATCCTTTAATCCGACCTCATCAGTAACCCCAAAGAACATCTGTCAGATCAGTGTCGACAATACAGTCAAATACTCAAAGATTTATTTAATAAACATGCACCCCTGAGATCTAAATCAGTGTTCCAAAAGCCACATGCTCCATGGATGACCCTGAAATTTTACAATCTAAAAAGCGCCGGCGATATCTTGAACGTGTATGGCGCAAATCACGCTGGCCTTTGGACAGATCACGATATTCTAAACAGTGTCACTACTGCAACATACAAATGGCCAAAGCTAAATCAAATTACTACACAAACATGGTCTCGAGTAACTCTGATAACCCACTTCAGCTATGGAACTGTATAAATCATATTTTACACAGACGGCCGCCTCCATCTCTACCTAGTCATGTGTCAGTCAAATCTCTGTGTGACTCGTTTTCTAGTCATTTCAAACATAAAATAAGTCTTATACGTTCTGCTTTTCATGTCCCACTTTAAGTACTGTAAATGTGGACTCCCCACAAGTAAATTCTCCACTTGTGTTGTTTGAGCCAGCCACAGTTGATGAAGTGAGGAAAATAATAATGTCCTCCCCAAATAAGTCATGCGAGCTCGATCCATTACCAACCATACTACTAAAAGCATGTCTTGATTCTTTACCTGGTACAATAACAAATATAATAAATTTATCACTGTGTTCGGGTAAATTCCCAGATGAATTTAAACATGCACATGTAAAAATCCTGTTCTCAAGAAGACTTCTCTGCCAAATGATGATTTCAAAAATGATAGGCCAATTACTAATCTTTGCTTTATTTCTAAGATACGTGAGAAAGTCGTAGCAAGCCGTCTAAGGCGTCATACCAGCTCAACTTGTTTATCCAGTGTGCTACAATCAGCATACAAACTATTTCATTCTACATAGACTGCTCTCCTAAAAGTACACAATGATGTTATATTAAACATTGATAAAGGCAAAGTAACTGCACTTACCTTGCTTGATCTGTCTGCCGCCTTTGATACCATTGATCACAACACTCTTGTCAAACGTTTATCATTGTGGTATGGCATATCTGGCACAGCTCTGACCTGGTTTTCTTCATATCTAACCAATAGACATCAATGTATAAAGATAGATAATTACTTTTCAACCTCACTCCCCACTTCATGTGGCATTCCCCAGGGTTCCGTTCTTGGGCCTTTGCTTTTCACTCTCTACACTACGCCACTCAGCTCTGTAATCCAAAGTCATAACATGGATCATCACCTTTATGCAGATGACACACAGATCTACATTTTTTTGGACACGCCCGATACAAGTCACTCCCTAAACCGACTCAACGATTGTCTCCAAGACGTTTTCTTATGGATGACCGATAGCAACTTAAAGTTAAATGCATACAAAACTGGATTCCTCATCATTGGTACTCCATTGCAGCGAGGTAAACGTAATGACTTTTTTCTAACATGCATCCTGAGTCAACATATCACACCAGCAGCATCAGTACGGAATCTAGGAGTGACCTTTGATTGCGACTTCAATTTCAGACAACACATATCCCAAACGTGCCGTTGCTGTTTTTATCATATCCGTGATCTTCGCCGCATTCGCCGACATATGTCGCTTTCTGTCGCTAAGACTATCGCAACAGCTCTTGTTAGCAGCAGATTAGATTATTGCAATTCCCTAATTCATAATATTGCTATCAAGGATATTGCAAAACTACAACGCGTCCAAAATTGTTCAACAAGGGTAGTCACACAATCTCCTCGATTCTCCCGCTCAGTGCCACTTCTAAAATCACAGCATTGGCTCCCCGTGCGATATCGCATTATGTTTAAGATCTGCACAATCACCTACCAAGCCCTTTCATCCAAGCAACCTAGTTATTTACACTCAGTGCTCACACCAGCTAGACAAGCCAGACAACTTCGGTTGCTATTTGTTCCTAGAGTTAAGACAAAGGCTGGGACTCGAGCTTTTTCAGTTGCCGCGCCAACTATATGGAATTCGCTTCCCGTTAATGCTAAATCAGCAGAAAATATTGTTACATTTCGTCGTCATCACAAAACCTATCTTTTCAATATCGCCTATCCTATCTAGCTTCCTAGCACAACCATCCATCTGTTGACGACTTTCGCCTAGCACACGGGTACGAGAATGCCTAATCCTTTGGTTTTGGTGCGCCACTGAGTTCGGACTGTCTGATGATATTGGCGCGTTAGAAGTGACTTATTATTATTATTACCGGCGACTACCACTCCAGATACGAAGGATCAATCACAAACATACTAATAGACCTAAAACTCAATACCCTACAAAGCAGACGTCGGGACCTACGACTTAAATTCATGTACACAATAGATGAGAGATCTATCCCAGCCATCCCCGCAGAAACATATTTTCGGCCCCAAAGAATAAATAAAAGAAGCATCCAACCCAAACATTTCCCAGATCACGTATCTTCAAACTTAGTACAACACCTAACAACCAATAACACCAGGTGCTATACAGTACCTGCATTCCACACCGACCAATTCAAAAACTCGTACTTTGTAAAGACATTAGTAGACTGGAATAAACTAAACGAATCGCAGGTCCAGGCTGAGACCATAGACGATTTCAGTCGCCTAACCTGCGGCTGAAACACTCAATAACACCATACGCACCCACCCCGTTGTACATCATAGCTAACAGTGGCTCCTTACGACGTATATAATTATAATTAGTCTGACGTAATCTAAGTGGCCACCCGTGACTACCGGTTACAAAAGGTTATGGTCACGCATGAGTGCGGCCACCGGCAAAGAAACTATATTCGCGTGCGTGCGTGTGTGTATGTGGGCGTGTGTGTGTGTGTGTGTGTGTGTGTGTGTGTCTGTGTGTGTTGGCGTGTGTGTCTGTGTGTGATACAGAGAGTGCGTGCGTGCGTATGTACGCGTGTGTGCGAATGAGCGGAGGGATGTATGACAGTAGTTATTCATTCAATACGTCTACAGTCGTGATAATATGTGGATAATGGCGGATACCGCAGGTTGCAGGGGTTTTGTGAAATAAATACCTGGATGCATGTTATTTCACCAATCTTGTCCAGCATCTCTCTGAGATGATGATTGGAGCTGAGATGAACATTCACTCGTGGAATGATCCAGGGTATCGAAGATCTCAGCGTCCCTCAACGGGTGACAAAGCAACCCAGTCATTGGTACAAACAACACATTCACGAAACTATTATAACAATCAAAATTAATAGAGTTTGGAATGCAGTGAAAAAAGACGGCGCAACTGTAGCGAACTCATAAAATAAGAGTACACTTTATTTCTGTTCATGAGAAGATATCGACCAACTTTTGTTGACATTGGTTACACTGACAGAAGTCGCCCAATATAATGAAACGTAATTAATAGTTAGCACGGTGTTCGTTACATGTTCCATACCAACACTTGCGTAACCACCGGTAGCGGCGTTACGGTTGAGGATTGAGGGTTTCACTCCACGTCGTCTCACACGAACGCGCCTGCCTCCTAAGGCATACGACAACAAAGGCAACAAAGGACAGAACAAACACGGAACTAACTCAATCTAACTCTAACCTGTATTTGAAATCAAGAATACAAACTATTACCCAGGAAGCTAATTAAGCGTAGGACCAATACTCATCAATATATTTAACATGTTATCACTCACATACATTTCAAGCCTATCTTTTTGTTTTGTTCTGAGCTAGAGTTATAGAGGATTTAGTCGCCAGATATGTTTTTTGCTACTCTTACTAGCAAAAAATAACAATCCTGAACTTGACGTCACGTACACAAAGACTCAGGGGGCGGTTTGGTGAAATGTTCGAACCGAATTTTTCACGGAGACGACGTATATTGGAAACAATATTAGCAGTTGTAAGCCTGGTCAACGACCAACTGGAGAACGATTGTGTAACTTGGGACAATCGTAATTCGATTGTTCGTAGAAATGGTAAGTGTCGGGTGGATATAAAGACAACAATAGTGTCACATTTCATTCGGGGGTCGTAGATGAACCCCTAAAAATGAGGCACTCCTGATGCAAAGCCTCTATGAATAGTAGTAAAGGTACGTACGCACGTACACGTGTATGCACATACGCACTTACACACATACAAACATGCATACATTCGTACACACGCACGCACGCAAGCAAGCAAGCACTCACACACACCCGCACACACACACCCATGCAAACGCACACACGCACACGCACACACTTTCGCTAGTTCCGTTATAGTAATATTATAATATTATCAAGCAAAGGTCAGTTAGCACATGAACATCACGTTTGGTTCCCAGCGTGGTTACGTGGTTGTTGTCGGCTTTGTGACCATCGGCAGAGTCTACACGTGACAGTATGATGGTACGTTGATATCATATTCACAAATGAAACAGTGTTCCCCGTCTACAGTGTCGTCCCACGTCTTCCATCCAGGAACTCGGTTCCAAATGTAACAGTGGTCGCGAATTCCACTCGGTTCTCCTGGTGACCAGATCGAAAAGTTAAATAGTTGTCCTGTCGCCATCCACCTCCACACGTCATCCGAGTCCTTCATTCTGGAGGTGTGAACGTAACGGCAACCGCGATTTAATTCTGAAACCAAACGTACATTCAACGACATATTTGCAAAAGCATACTTATCACATAAATACGTGACATCAAAAAGTAAAAAGGTAAACACGTATCTACGCATACGAACAAATTTCGCGCATTAATTGCAGCATGGCTGAATGCTTCCCAGAGAAGTCAATATGGTGTTCGATTGATAGGTCTGCCAGGAAGTAAAGTGTAAAGCGCCTTGAGCAGACTTGATCGCTGGATATTGCGCTATATATATATAAGGACTTTCCTTTTGCTTTACTTTTACGTGCATACTAGCGTAAGTGCATACACATGTACACAGACACAGACACAGACAAACACACGCACACATACACACACACACTCACGCATACAGTTCTCAATATTACATTATTGAGAGAGTGTGGACAGTTATGTTGTGCCAGCAATTATTTTCCTCATCACAAAAAGGTAAAAAGTATTTTCTTATATAGAGCGTTATCTAGTACGTCCTTAGTACGCGATTTTCACTTGACTCCTTGACAGACCTGTTCAATCGAACACTTTTTAGACTATTTTGGGAAGAAATCAGCCATGCTGCAAATACTTCGTGAAGAGTATTCATTCATTTATACAATTCTATAGAACCAAACATTAACTTGGAACAATCGTTGAAACACGCGTATACTTGCGAACATTCGTCAAACGTCCTGTTCGAAAACAGTCTGTTCAAGACCAAAAGTGAGATTATTTATAACATCTTAAAACCAACCTCCAAGAAAGACACTTAAGAAATCCTGTTCTTCTGCGGATTCGACTGAGACAAGGTCCGCTCCACTCGTGTACGAACGACAGTACTCTCTCGCCGCGTTCCACTTGAGTTTTGTGTTAACAATCTTGTAGCAATTTCACTTTCCGTCGAGGCCCTGCCGACATCTGACACCTACAATAATGTTGCAATTATTTTAGTCCATACCAATAGTTTCCAGCAAAACAATATTAATCGACAATGATGTTGTTTCGTTAAATGTTATTTTGTTTGTTCATACTGAATTAACTGTTTTATTCAAACGAAATATTATAATTATGTTTTGCGAATAACAAATATAACGTTGCCTAATAAAACACACACACACGCACACGCACATATATATATATATATATATATATATATATATATATATACTCGCAGAGTCCACGGTAAACAAAAATAGCGAATATTTTCGGTAACAATTTGATTTTGTTCACACTTTTATTGCAGTTGCAAAGGGAACGATTTGTTGTCATGATTCGAGCTTGTTGTAGTTACGATATTGACTATATATATGACATCCATGACCCAACGACGTAGGAGTTTGGAACACAATGAATTCAGTGTTGTTACGTGTTCAATGTATACACCCATCAAAGCATGACAGAATAAACTGTGATCTTTCAAATAACTGGTCTAAATGGTTAGGGCTACGTGTCGATTGTTGTGTCGACTGTTGTGATTATTAAAATTAGGCCATTAACTGGAAGATTATTGATTAAATTCCCTTACCGTTATCCTTCGCTACCAGAACACACAACAACTGTATCTATCTGTCAAGTTTCTCGTTTTGCCCAGTGTACACTGCCGGAACCACTAGCAGCGCAATACTATAAAACAGTAGTAATACAAATCTACATTACCAACTTGTCTCTCGTTCACTTTTTTGTCGATTGAGAGCAACGTGCAGTACATCTTCTGCATCAGTAACGTCTGACCTTCACTGCTCGCCTGTTGTGTGGATAGCATCTGCTTCAGAAGAGACATTTGACGTTCACTAATCGCCTGTAACATGGATATCATCTGTTCCACGTGAACCAACCGTCGACTGGTGTCGTCGTCAGTGGAGCACTGGTCTGTAGTAGGCTGAGCCGTCAAACATCTGTACGTGACACACAACGCCAAAGTGACCCACAATAAGTGTCCGTAGAACGTCATCTCCATGACTGCAATGCAATGATACCAGGCGAATGTTCCAGGTGTACTGATCGACAGGATCGTAATAAGAGGGGTGAGGGGTTTGTTAGAATATCCTTTTTTACAAACCACCTTCCAAAAATTACCCCTTCGTGCACCCGATCCGATTTCTCCACATGGTTATCAATTATTACAATAAGCTCACAGATAATTCTGCTCAAAATAATGCCAACACAAATAATATATTATCCAGGCAGGGTTGGAACCATTTTTTACGAACCCCCTTCGAAAAACGAACCATCCGGTCAAACTCGCCCGCCCCGAAGAATGACTTAATTTCCAAAAAACCTAACGATAATTCTGCTCGACAATTTTTTTGTTGAGCCAATTATTTTGATCAAGATGAAGTGAAAAGAAATTTACCAACGCACCGACTCTTGGTGGACCCCCCGAGTTATATATTTTAGTAGGGGACCTTTAACACATTTACCACGTTGCACTAACCTGCCAGGCATGTAACGAGCTAGACCATATATGGAAGGCAACCATATGAAGAACACATAAATTGTCAATCTTCAGTGCCACAGTTAAAAGTATGTTGTTGTACGGAGCAGATACCTGGACCCTCACAAAAGAACTAGAAAAAACTTAGACGGAAGTTACACCAGAATGTTAAGAAAGTGCGTAAATGTCCACTGGAGCAACAGGCATACAAAGGAAGAACTGTTTGGACATGTGAAGAACCAGTGTCAACATTCATCTAGTGCACAACCACATATGCCAAGAAAAACAGAGGGAAATAAAAGAAATGCTGATCTGCGAAAACTTAGTTATTGAAGAAATAGACCTTCCATCCCTGATGAACAATCGAACTATGTGAAAAAAGGCTCAACTACGCTGCGGCTACGGCCGACCGATGATGATGATGAACACATTCATAATTATATGACATTGGCAGTTTACATTATCCTATGAATCGGCGGATCTATGGAGAAAACCGTTGGAATTACCTTTGGAATGTGCCCGCGCTAGCGTGACGTGCCCCTAGACAGTGAAGTGTTGGTATTTTTGTCAAAATGTGTTTGTGTTTTTATTGAGAATCAAAGGGGTGCAACTGGAGAGTCTCAATTGTTGGTGTTTTGGCGAAATTCAAGGAGGTGCATTTGTAAGTTTATGGGAACGTGAAGTGTTAGAATTTTGACTAGTGTCAATGGCTGTTGCAATTGCATGTTTCTGGAAAGCCTGAAGCTTTGGTATTTTGATGAACCTCAAGGGGGTGTTATTAGAGTGTTTTGTACCCCGTAATGGCGGCGTGAGTCAGCCAGCTGACAGCTTTTTTGGAAACCAAGAACTACAGGTACTGTTGTCTACTTAAAAAAATATGTTACCACGCACTATATGTCATATTTGATTTCTCACTCTCCGCCCAACAATGCGACTGGTTGCTTCACCTGTTTGTCGTTCTATTGACCTACTTGTGAATATACGAACTGCGCACCAGCTAACTATACCCGCTTAACAATAAACATGTTGAAAGGCAGAAACGAAACACAAGGCAAATAGACCTATTCACAGGCCTCTAAACAGAAATTCCTTCTAACAGGGGTATTCAAGACAGACATAAATCAGAGAATATCAATAAAACAAAGAATGTACAAACACAACATTGTTACCTTATTAGGTGTTAATATTTAAATCTATTCAATCAACCGGATTATTTTATTCATTCTTTCATATATTAATTCCTTCACTTACCCACTCATTTGATCAATGATTCATTCACCGAGTCACCTACTCAATAATTCACTCATTCACTCAATCGCAACCACGCATTACAGTACATTTGTAAGAAACTTACCTGTCAGAATCACCTGTCTTTCCAGAATCACTGCGTGAATGGTCTATATGTAGGTCATATTTAGAATTGCTATGCAGGTGTTGCTGCTTTAGCACGATCGTGTAGGCTATTTTTACCAACCAAGCGAAGGCGCCAGACCCCACCTTTTTAAAAACAGGGGATGCGCATGCGTGAAATATAAACAAGTTCTCAACATCGGCTCTAAAATGTTATTCTAAATTCAAAATTACGCTCTAGATCAAATACTACAGACTCCAGCATACGACACTAACGTCTCACTAAGTCTAAATAGGCATAAATTACCAACGTAAAGTATATGTTAGATTCAAAATTAACAATTTTAAACAAGTGATCAACTTTGCAGACTTCCCGCCAAAACACGCCATCTTGGATTACAAATCAACACCGAAGAAGCCACGAACCGGTCTACTAAACAGGTAAGTGCCATTAAATCGTACCAAGGACGCTCAAGATAGTCACTTTCAAACCATATTTTAAACTAAACATTTATCCTAAGCAATACATATAACCAAGTCGCCCACAGTCGGCCAACATGCACTACGTATGTAATTTCGTCCCCCAGCAACGATAATGCTACGGGCCTACTACTGCAATTGATGCGCGAAAAATGTTCGTATGCGTAGATACGTGTTTACGTTTTTACTTTTTGATGTCACGTATTTATGTATTAAATATGCTTTTGCAAATATGTTAGAGTCGTTGAAGGTACGTTTGCTTTCAGAATTAAATCGCGGTTGCCTTTACGTTCACACCTCCGGAATGTAGGACTCGGATGACGTGTGGAGGTGGATGGCGACAGGACAACTATTTAACTTTTCGATCTGGTCACTAGGAGAACCGAGTGGACATCGCGACCACTGCTACATGTGTTCCTGGATGGAAGACCTGGGACGACACTATAGACGGGGAACACTGTTGTTTCATTGTGAATATGATATCAACGTACCATCATACTGTCACGTGTAGACTCTGCCGATGGTCAAAAAACCGACAACAACCATATAGCCGCGCTGGGAACCAAACGTGATGCTCTTGTGCTAACTGACCTTTTCTGGATAATTTTATAGTCTGACTGCAACGGAGCTAGCGAATATGTGGGCGTGCATGCGTGTGTGTATGAGTGTGTGTATGTGTCTGTGTGTGCGTTTGCGTGTGTGTGGGTGTGTGTGTGCGCGCGTGTGTGTGAGTGTTTGCTTGCGTGCGTGCGTGCGTGCGTGCGTGCGTGAGTGTGTACGAATGTATGTTTGTATGTTTGTAAGTACGTATATGCATACACGTGTACGTGCATACGTACCTTTACTACTAATCATAGAGGCTTTGCTTCTGGAGCGCCAAATGTTCAGGGGTTCATCTACGACCCCCGAATGAAATGTGACACTATTGTTGTCTTTATATCCACCCCACACTTACCATTTCTACGAACAATCGAATTACGATTGTTCCAAGTTACACAATCATTCTCCAGTTGGTCGTTAAACAGGCTTACAACTGCTAATATTGTTTTCGGTTCGGTTCGAATATTTCACCCCCTGAGTCTTTGTGTAGGTGACATCAAGTTTAGGATTGTTATTTTTGCTAGTAAAAGTAGCAAAAATCATATCTGGCGACTAAATCCTCTACAACTCTAGCTCAGAACAAAACAAAAGAGATATGCTTGAAATGTATGTGAGTGATAATATGTTAAATATATTGATGAGTATTGGGCCTACGCTTAATTGGCATCCTGGGTAATAGTTTTTATTCTTGATTTTAAATACAGGTTGTTTAGTTTGAGTTATCCTCAACCGAAACGCCGCTACTGGTGGTTACGAAGGTGCTGGTATGGAACATGTGACGAACGCCGTGCTACCATTAATTACGTTTCATTATATTGGGCGACTTCTGTCAGTATAACCCAAGTCACTAAAATTTGGTCGATATCTTCTCATAAACAAAAATAAAGTGTACTCTTATTTTATGAGTTCGCTACAGTTTTGCCGTCTTTTCCTACTGCAATCCAAACTATTAATTTTGATTGTTATAAACTTATAATAGTTCCGTGAATGTGTTGACAGCCGATTGGTGGCGCCACTGTTTGTGCCAATGACTGGGATGGTTTGTCATCCGTTGAGGGGCGCTGAGATCTTCGGTGTATCGATACCCTGGATCATTCCACGAGAGAAAGTTCATCTCAGCTCTAAATGTCATTTCAGAGAATTGCTGGACAAGATTGGTAAAATAATATGCATCTAGTTATTTATTTCACAAAACCCCTGCATCGTGCTATATCTGCCACACACGTACATACGCACACACGTAAATACGCACGCACGGAGTTTTTATGTTAGCTCCAAACATATGCATAAAACTCTTGCTGTTATGTTTTATATTACAAGCTATTTTTTGTTCATAGCTTCTCTTTGAATTTCTAATTTCAGTTGTAGCTTGGTTTAGTGCTGCTTTATAAACGCTGTAGTCTTCATCATTTCCAGTACATCTATATGACTTCCACATCATTTGTTTGTACTTAATTTTTCTAATGTCTTCTTTCGATAAGTGTTTTTTTCTGGACCGTTTCCCTTGTTTTTCAATGGAACAAACTTATCGACGATGCACTCATTTTCACTCCTTAAGATATTCCAGCATTCTGTTGGTGTCTTATTCTTAAGAGTGTTATTCCAGTCTATATTTTTTTTTTATTTCCTCATGTCCTTATATCTTCCTTTGTGGACATTTCTCCTGCACTGCTTTTTATTATTTAATTTTGATGGTAAAATGTATCTGGTTGTGATCACTACTCCCCAGTGGCTCACATATCTTGACATTGTCAACTAATTGATTCTATGATAACAAAACTATGTCTAACACATGTTCTCCCCTTGTAAATTCTAGCACATGTTGAGAAAGGAAACTATCTTGTACTAAAACTAAACAATTTTGGTCCTGACTCCCTGTACTCTGTAGAGATTTCCATGATATATGTCCATGGTTAAAAATCCCCCATAATAATAACATTCAGTTTGCTCACTTCCCTTATAGCGTTTTGTACTTTTTCATTTTCGTCTATGCTTATGTTTACACTTCGATAAACTAACCCAACCGTTAACGTCGAATTTCCTGAAACTACGTTACACCAAACGGCTTCTTCGCAATCTGCTTCACTTTCTAGTTTTATTTCATAAGCCTGGATAGATTCTTTAATATATAAAATAACTCCACCTCCCCTTCTTCCTATTCTATCTTTCCTAAACATTACATATTGTAATTCAGCATTTTAAATATCGGTGTTGGCCCACGATTCAGTTATACCTATTATGTGAGGGTCAATATATTCTACCATAATGTTTAGTTCATTTTTTGTTTACTATGCTACATGCATTTAAACAAACGCATTTATATCCAGCTTAAGAACAGTTTTCCGGGCTGTTCTTTGTTGATTTATTTGTCATATCTTTATCTATGCCTCCAATTTCAGGCTTCTTTGTGAATGCATCTACTTTAAATAAATGCAACCTGTCCCTCTATCAACAGATCGCAGCAGGTTCTCTAAAAAAAACTGCAGTCCCTTTTCCGTTTAGATGGAGGCCACCTGTACACATCTTCCCTCCCAACGGAGTATCCTCATAAACCTATTAATTACACCCCCTCTTCTTCACACATCTGCTCAACTTGTGCATTAATTGTCATCCTCTTGCAGTTTCTATATGTTTGCGCCCTTCTCCCCATTACTGGCAAAATTCCCAACAATCTGCCCTACCCTTGTCTGCTTTATCTTCCTGTCTAACAGTCGGTATTTTTGGACTATTCCAGTTGTCCCTCCCTCTCTGCATTATTTTTCCCAATATGTATTAGAATGGTACCTCCCTTGCCAGGGCCCATTGGAAAGGTACCGGAACAGGGAGAACTTCAGAAGATGATGTATGCAGATCATCTATCAGTGCTGGCCGACAGCAGAGGAGGTTGGCAGGCTCTGGTCATGCGCACTAAATGTTGACAAGTTCAGCTCCGCCTACTCCGTAGGTTTTTGAGGCTCTATTTTAATTGCTGCATGTTATACATTTATGTCGTTTTCTATTGATACGTGGAGACGAATTCATTTATTGATAACCAAGGGAGCGAACTAGTGTAACCGTCATGTTTTTAGGATCTGAATAGTTAATATTCGTAAGTTGAATTTCAGTGACGCGAGAGCACGGACATTTTCGAAAAAAAATCAAATTGCAAAATACTCATCTATTGTTAGATATACAAAGACCATTTAAGCGCCCTCACATTCTTTATAAACTGTAGAATCTAAGTTTTAAAAAGAACCAAAAAGAACCAGAACTTTTAGTTATCAATTTGGCAAGTGCATTCTAGGCATTTCCCCTTTATCGCTCACGTTCACTAGAGCGGCGTTTCGTATTTGGAAAATATTTGTTATATGATTATTGTTGCAAGTAATATACGCTGGTTTCACGTGGTTGACACTAGACTGTATATGTCGTACTATGCATAATGAATTACTGAGTGAATTTTCATTCATAACAGTAAACTTGAACGTATGGTAAGGCCTACAGTACAGTTTACTCTGCATTGCAAAGGGTCAACAGTAGGCCTACACGGAAGGAATCAAAGTTGCGTAGCTGCCAGTGTCATCAAATCTAGTCTGTAGCCCTAGGGTAGTTATACGGAATGGATACTTCTATAATTTTTATTCTTTTTTAATTTATTACTTTTAATAAAGTTAATCATATTGAATACGGTATTGCATACTTAACGTTGCGCAGATTTATTATATATATACATTAAGCACAGGGCATATGATTGACAAAAGGAATCTAATTAAATATTTATTACCGCTTTACATTGGAAATTGATTTCAAATAATCAACATGTTAAACTTATAATATACAGTTGTGGATGTAGAACGACTCCTGTCCCATGGAGTTGCATCCTTCATGGAAGAAAACAACTACAACACTGAGGCCGAATGTGTACGACATATAGCTGATTGGCATGAAGCACCCGACGGGCGTGGACTCTCAGAGGAACAAAGATGTCGATACAACCTCGGTATGCTCGACTATTTGGTTAAGGATTGGATGTCATGGATCGACCATGACAACCGTGACTACAGCCTTATTGACATCATCAGGTAACTGCAACTACATCGGAACCTTGCTAATAAGGTCATCCTTGAGACTGGGCAAAAGGTAACCTGAGTGACGAGGTGACCGTGTTAGCGAGAGTAATTTCGTATACTTTATTGTTATAAAAATTATTTTGGACTATCCTATGTTGACCTTACTTGCGAGGTGGCTGTATTACCGAGGTGACCATAAAGCGTGGTTCGACTGTATTACGACAAAGCTGTTTAGTAAGAACTTTGATATGCACAAAATTGCCATTTAATATAAAGTATTCTTAGTAATTTTTGGAAACAGCAATTTGATCTGTGATCGGCTGTATAAATTTTAAATACAACAAATTTATATTAAAGTTAAAATGTACACAATTTTGATAGTAATTGTTTATTTTTAAGTAGAAAAAAGTACATATCATTAGAATGTACTGGTATAATATAATAAGTTTACATTCATATCAAGTTCATTTTTTATGAGAGAACTTTTTTGTCCATGTGACATTGTTCATTCCCTGTATGAGCTTTGAAATGTAATTGCATAATATAAACAAAATATACACAAATTCATGCTAATAATTAGAACACTTATTGTTTCTGAGTACTGGAACACAGAACCTTGCTTTAGATTGTATTTTGTAATATTTAACAAGATTTAACAAGATTTAACAAGATTGCCACCCAGAGAATTAACTCTAGGTGGCAGGTGGACAAGGAAGCCCTTTGGCTTATCGAGAGTCCGACCCTTTTATCTATGTGTATCCCGCCCGTCTGAGGTATGTGTCGATTTTATTTGTAAACATATTCACGCTACTAGCACCCACACAATCAGCAGGTAATCTGTTCCATTCATTTACAGTCCTTTGTGAAAATGAAAACTTTCTTATATCCAATCTACTCTGCTCCTTTGCCAATGTAAGTTCATGTCCTCTAGTCCTTCTATCTTTCTTAACTGAGAAAAAAATATTTCTATCAATATTTTCATAACCTTTCAATATTTTAAACACTTCTATCTGATCTCCTCTCAATCTCCTGGTCTCTAGTGTTGTTAAACCGCATTTTTTTAGGCGTATTTCGTAACTAAGATCCCTCAGTTTTGGTATCATTTTAGTTGCTCTCCTCTGCACTCTTTCTAGCATATCTATGTCCTTCCTGCGATATGGCCTCCACGCTTGAATACAATATTCTAAATGAGGCCTAACTATTGTTTTGTACAGCGGTATTATTAGCTCTTTTTCCTTATACGTTATGTTTCGCCTAATTAATCCAAGGATTTGATTTCCCTTTGAAGCTGCAATTCCGCACTGCTCTGAAACCTTCATATCAGCACTAATGGTTAATCCTAAGTCCTTTTCTTTTACAGTAGTACTTAGTACAGTACCCCCCATTGTATATTCTACTTCTTCGTTCCCATGTCCTGTGTGGAGGCATTTACATTTCCCAAAATTGAACAGCATTTGCCACTTTTCAGACCATTTGATCAACCTGTCAAGATCATCTTGTAAATGCTGTCTATCTCCATCACTTTTAATCCTTCTAAACACTTTTGTATCATCCGCAAATTTCAACACCTTGCTTATTATTTCATCATCCAAATCGTTGATATATATTAAGAATAATATAGGACCTAATACTGATCCCTGTGGTACCCCACTCAATACCGATTTCCAGTTTGAAGCCTCCCCATCAACTACTACACGTTGTCTTCTGTCAATCAGCCATTGTTCTATCCAGTTTATTATACCATTTCCTATGCCATGGGCCTTTAGTTTAAGCAGTAATCTTTGATGTGGTACTTTGTCGAAAGCTTTTTGAAAATCTAAGTAGACGATATCTACTGGTGATCCCTCATCTACCCACTTAGTGATGTCTTCCAAAAAACATAACATATTTGTTAAGCATGACCTCGCTTTAAAAAAAACATGTTGAGATGGGTTTATCAAGTTTTGTTTAACAAGAAAATCCACCATGTGATCTTTAATTAGTCTTTCTAACAATTTACAAATCACTGATGTTAAACTCACTGGTCTATAGTTCTCTGACTTGTTTCTCGAACCTTTTTGAATAACGGTATAATGTTTGCTTCTTTCCATTCTAAAGGAACCACTCCCTCTTCTAATGACAAATTGAAAACTGTTGCAAGCGGTATGCTAATTTGTTCTACAATTTCTAATAGTAGTTTGGGTGGAATACCATCCACTCCAGGTGATTTATTATCCTTCATAGCCCTTATTTTCTTACCTACCATTTCCGGGGTTACAATTAATTGTCCTAAATAGTCTGAATCTGCCCCCTTGAACTTAGCCTCTGGTACTGGCAGTGAACTAATATCTTCCCTGGTAAACACTGAACTAAAGTACTCATTCAGGTCTTCTGCCATTAAGAATCCCTCTGATATTATATTTCCAGCACTATCTTCTAGAGGACCGACTTTATCTTGAACTTTCTGTTTGCTTCGAACATACGCATAAAAACTCTTGCTGTCATGTTTTATATTACTAGCTAATTGTTGTTCATAGCTTCTCTTTGAATTTCTAATTTCAGCTGTAGCTTGGTTAAGTGCTTCTTTATAACTGTTGTAGTCTTCATCATTTCCAGTACATCTATATGACTTCCACATCATTTGTTTGTACTTAATTTTTCTAATGGCTTCTTTCGATAAGTGTTTCTTTTTGGACCGTTTTCCTTGTTTTTTGAAGGGTACAAATTTATCGACTATGCACTTAATTTCACTCTTTAATACATTCCAGCATTCTGTTGCCGTCTTATTTTTCAGTGTGTTATTCCAGTCTATCTTTGCTAAATATTTCCTCATGTCCTTATACCTTCCTTTGTGGAAATTTCTCCTATACTGCTTTTTACTATTCCTTTCTGATTTTACTTTGATGGTAAAATGTATCTGGTTGTGATCGCTACTCCCCAGTGGCTCACATATCTTGACATTGTCAACTAATTCATTCTGTGAGGACAAAACTATGTCTAACACATTCTCACCCCTGGTTGGTTCTAGCACATGTTGAGAAAGGAATGTATCTTGAACTAAAACTAAAAACTTGTGGTCCTCACTCCCCATACTCTGTAGAGATTTCCATTGTATATGCCCGTGGTTAAAATCCCCCATAATAATACAGTCCCGTTTGCTTACTTCCCTTATAGCGTTTTGTATTTTTTCATTCTCTTCTATGCTTATGTTTGGACTTCGATAAACTAACCCAACTGTTAACGTTGAGTTTCCTGTAACTATGTTACACCAAACAGCTTCTTCGCAATCTGCTTCTCTTTCTAATTTTATTTCATAAGCCTGAATAGATTCTTTAATATATAAAATAACTCCACCTCCCTTTCTTCCTATTCTATCTTTTCTAAACATTACATATCCTGTCAGTCCCAATTCAGCATCTGATATATCGGTGGTGGTCCAGGATTCGGTTATACCTATTATATGAGGGTCAATATCTTCTACCATAATGTTTAGTTCATTTCTTTTGTTTACTATACTCCTTGCATTTAAACAAACACATTTATATCCAGCTTCAGAAGAGTTTTCCACACTGTTATTTGCTGATTTATTTGTGCTGTCTTTATCTATGCCTCCATTTTCAGGCTTTTCTGTGAGTCCCCCCTGCGAATCTAGTTTAAATAGATACAACCTGTCCCACTGTCAACAGATCGCAGCAGGTTCTCTGAGAAAACTGCTGCCCCCTTTCCACTAAGATGGAGGCCATCTCTCATGTACATATCTTCCCTCCCAACAAAGTATCCCCATAAATCTGTGAATCCCACCCCCTCTTCGTCACACATCTGCTCAACTAGTGCGTTGATCGCCATCCTCTTACAGTTTCTATACGTTGCCCCCCTTCCTCCCATTACTGGCAAAATTCCTGACAGAATAACCTGTTCAACTCTCGTCTTCTTTAGCTTCCTCACTAACTGTCTATACTTCTGTACTATCGCAGTTGTTCCCTCCCTGTCTGCATTATTTGTTCCTACATGTACCAGTATAGACCCCCCTTGCCATGTCCCAATACCTTCTCTACCCTGTCAGTTACATGTTCAATCCTAGCCCCCGGTAAACAAACAACGATGTCATTCCCCTCGCTCAGTGCCTTGTCCGTCTTTTTCATAATGGAGTCGCCCATAAACACCCTCTCTTTCCTCATTGCCCCTCAATCACTGCCTTAGAATAGCTCCTTCTTCGGTTTGCATCTGTCTGCTTGTTGTCTTTCCCCCCTGTCGTCTTCTCTCCTGTCACATTCTCTTCCGATCCATTCTTTCCTGTCGCTTTTTCTCTTGTCACCTTCCCTTTTATCGACTTCTCTTCTATCACATTTTCTCACACTTCCTTTCGTCCCGTCTTCGTTCGTCCCATCTCGTTTTCCTCTCTCCTCTCCTTTCCAATCTTCCCTCCCTCCTTCTCTACGGTCACTTTCTTCCCTGTCACCTTCACGCTTGTCACGTTTTCTGTTGTCGATTTTCCAATTTCTTCCCCTCCAATCACCTTCCCTCCTCTCAATCTCCTTTCCTCAGTTTTCTTGCCACTGCTATTCTCCTTCAGTCTTGCAGTATTCTCACCTCTCTCCCTGTCGTCTCTCTCCATTCGACCTGCCTCCTTGCTAATTCCCATCTCCATTCCCTTCACAATATCTGTCAACCTAACTATCTCCTTCTGCAGACACTCCACCTTCCAACACCCAATGCACTGAAAGGTGAATCCTTCCTCCATGGTTTCTGCCCATGACTTCCCACAGCCGGACAATGCAAAATCTACCCAGCTGTGGCAGTGATCGCACACCAAGTGTCGCTTTGCCTTGACTTGCCGCTTGCAAGGCGCCATATCCCGATCAGAATTTATTTAATAACTTAACTAACTTAGTCTTTATAAAGACTGTTTCCTGTGTACTACAGCACACTTTAGGTTACAAATTTCAATTACACAGCCAACTATTTATCCTGACACGAACGCTAACATTACCGGTAGTGACCTAATTTAAATACAATCAATTACGTTACGTTAGGCTGCTTTATTTATTTAGGTTACGCCGCCCGACTATCGCCCTTGCTTAATTTTAACAACAATGCTACCTAATCAAAATATCTAGCAAGTACTGGCTTACACAGATATTATCTTATGTAAGTAGTTTGATGGTTGTTACTTTATCTCCTATATATTCTACCACATAATCAGGTTTGTTAAATCTTGTTTACAAATTATCGAAGCCTAAGTGAGTTACCCTATTATCACTCACTATACTAAGGTATTCTAAAATACTATAACTAACTAACTTTAAGCATAACTGCTACTCAATATATGTTTATTGCAACTTTATGAATGATATTAAAGCAAGAATAATACTTATCAATCAGTAATTCCACTTGTTTATCAACTTTTCTGCACCACCAATTTCTACGATCTATCTCCGCCAAATATCGCTCGCAACTGTTTTCAACTTGACATTAAATGAGGGAATGGTTCCTTTAGAATGGAAAGAAGCTTTTTGGAAGACATCACTAAGTGGGTAGACGAGGAATTACCAGTAGATATTATCTACGTAGATTTTCATAAAGCTTTCGACAAAGTGCCACATCAAAGATTATTTCTTAAACTAAAGGCTCATGGCATAGGGGAGGTAGAGTTAACTGGATAGAAAAATGGCTGATTGACAGAAGACAACGAATAGTAGTTGACGGGGAGGCTTCAAATTGGAAATCGGTTTTGAGTGGGGATAATATATGTCAACGATTTGGACGATCATATAACAAGTAAGGTGTTGAAAGTTGTGGGTGATACAGAAGTGTTTTGAAGGATTAATCGTGATGGAGATAGATAGCATTTACAAGATGATCTTGACAGGTTGATCAAATGGTCTGAAAAATGGCAAATGCTGTTCAATTTTGTGAAATCTAAATGCTACCACACAGGACATGGGAATGAAGATGTGCAATATTCAATGGAGGGTTCTGTACTAACTACTACTGTAAAAGAAAAGGACTTAGGGTTAACAATTAGTGCTGATATGAAAGTTTCAGAGCAGTGCGGAATTGCAGCTTAAAAAGGAAATCAAATATTTGGATTAATTAGGCGAAATACATCGTATAAGGAAAAATAACTAATAATACCGCTGTACAAAACAATAGTCAGGTCTCATTTAGAATATTGTTTGCAATATATTTGTTATACGCAAAATATAATCCTAATATTTCCTTTGAATGAAAAGTTAACTCAGTATGAACAAACAAAATAACATTTAACGAAACAACAAGATTGTCGATTAATATTGTTTTGCTGGAAACTATTGGTATGGACTAAAATAATTGCAACGTTATTGTAGGTGTCAGATGTCGAAATTGCTACAAGGTTGTTAACACAAAACTCAAGTGGAACGCGGCGAGAGAGTATTGTTGTTGGTACACGAGTGGAGCGGACCTTGTCTCAATCGAATCCGCAGAAGAGGTCGGTTTTAAGATGTTATAAATAATCTCACTTTTGGTCTTGAACAGGCTGTTTCCGAACAGGACGTTTGACGAATGTTCGCAACTCTATGCGTGTTTCTACGATTGTTCCAAATTAATGTCTGATTCTATAGAATTGTATAAATGAACGAACACTCTTCACGCAGTAATTGCAGCATGGCTGAGTTCTTTGCAAAATAGACGAAAAAGTGTTCGATTGAAGTCATGGAGTCAAGTGAAAATCGCGTACTAAGGACGTACTAGATAACGCTCTATATAAGAAAATACTTTTTACCTTTACCTTTTTGTGATGAGGAAAATAATTGCTTTTAAGTATCACAACATAAGTGTCCACACTCTCTCAATAATGTTATATTGTGTGTGTGTGTGTGTGTGTGTGTGTGTGTATGTGTGTGTGTATGCGTGAGTGTGTGGGTGTGGGTGTGGGTGTGTATGTGTGTGTGTGTGTGTGTGTGTGTGTGTGTGTGTGTGTGTGTGTGTGTGTGTGTGTGTGTGTGTGTGTGTGTGTGTGTGTGTGTGTGTGTGTGTGTCTGTGCACATGTGTATACACTTATGCTAGTATGCACGTAAAAGTAAAGCAAAAGGAAATTCCTTATATAGCGCAATATTCAGCGACCAAGTCTGCTCAAGCCGCTTCACACTTTACTCCCTGGCAGACCAACTCAATCGAACACCATCTCGATTTCTCTGGGAAGTATTCAGTCACGCAGCAATTGATGCGCGAAAACAGTTCGTATGCGTAGATACGTGTTTACGTTTTTGCGTTTTGATGTCACGTGATAAGTATGCTTTTGCAAATATGTTAGAGTCGTTGAATGCACGTTTAGTTTCAGAATTAAATCGCGGTTGCCGTTACGTTCAAACCTCCGGAATGAAGGACTCGGATGACGTGTGGAGGTGGATGGCGACAAGACAACTATTTAACTTTTCGATCTGGACACCAGGAGAACCGAGTGGACATCGCGACCACTGTTACATTTGGAACCAAGTTTCTGGATGGAAGACCTGGGACGATACTATAGACGGGGAACACTGTTGTTTCATTTGTGAATATGATATCAATGGACCATCATATTGTCACGTGTAGACTCGGCCGATGGTCACAAAACCGACAACAACCACGTAACCACGCTGTGAACCAAACGTGATGCTCTTGTGCTAATTTACCTTTTCTGGATAATATTATAGTCTGACTATAACGGAAAATAACTGCTTTTAAGTATCACAACATAACTGTCCACACTCTCTCAATAATGTCATATTGAGAAGTGTATGCGTGAGTGTGTGTGTGCGTGCGTGTGTGTGTCTGTGTGTCTATGTGTCTATGTGTGCGTTTGCGTGTCTGTGTGCGCGCGTACGTCTGTCTAAGTGAGTGCCTGCTTGCGTGCGTGCGTACGTGCGTACGTGCGTGAGTGTGTACGACTGTATGTATATATGTATGTGTGTAAGTACGTGTATGCATACATATGTACGTGCGTACGTAACTTTTCAGTACGGTTCATCTACGACCCCCGAATGAAATGTGACACTAAATAAATAAAATAATATATAATAATAGATAAAATGTTGTCTTTATATCCACACCACACTACCATTTCTACGAACAATCGAATTACGATTGTTCCAAGTTACACAATCCTTCTCCAGTTGATCGTTGAACAGGCTTACATCTGCTAATTTTTTTTTTCTCAAATATACGTCGTCTTCGTGAAAAATTCGGTTCGAACATTTCATCAAACCGCCCCCTGAGTTTTTGTGTACGTGACGTCAAGTTTAGAATTGTTATTTCTGCTAGTAAGAGTAGCAAAAAACATCTCTGGCGCCTAAATCCTCTAAAACTCTAGCTCTGAACAAAACAAAAGAGATATGCTTAAAATCTGTGTGAGTGATAACATGTTACATGTATTGATGAGTATTGGGCCTACGCTTAATTGGCTTCCTGGGTAATAGTTTTTATTCCTGATTTCAAATAGAGGTTGCTTAGTTTGAGTTAGTTCTGTGTTTGTTCTTTGCTTTGTTGTCGTATGCATTAGGAGGCAGGCGCGTTCGTATGATATGAGGTAGACTCGAGCCCTCAATTCTCAACCGAAACGCCGCTACCGGTGGTTACGCAGGTGCTGGTATGGAATATGTAACAAACGCCGTGCTACCTATTAACTACGTTTTATTATATTGGACGACTTGTGTCAGTGTAACCCAAGTCAATAAAAGTTGGTCGATATCTTCTCATAAATACAAATAAAGTGTGCTCTTACGTGATGAGTTCGCTATAGTTTTGACGTCTTTTTCCACTGCAATCCAAACTATTCATTTCGATTGTTATAATAGTTTCGTGAATATATTGACAGTCGTTTGGTGGCACCACTGTTTGTGCTAATGACGGGTGCTTTGTCACCCGTTGTGGGGCGGTGAGATCTTCGGTGTACTCGATACCCTGGATCATTCCACGAGTGAATGTTCATCTCAGCTCTAATCATCATTTTTTCAGAGATATGCTGGACAAGATTGATAAAATAATATGCATCCAGTTATTTATTTCACAAAACCCCTGCAACGTGCTATATCCACATATTATCACGACTGTAGACATGTTGAATGCATAACTACTGTCACACATCCCTCCACTCATTCGCACGCACACACGTACATACGTGCGCACGTACGCACGCACGCTTGCACGCACGCACGCACACACACACACACACACACATGCACTCACGTACGCATGCATGCCTACACGCGAATATAATTTCTTTGCCGGTGGCCGCATTCATGTGTGACCATATCCTTTTGTAACCGGTCGTCACGGGTGGCCACTTAGATTACGTCAGACTAGCCTACACGATCGGCTAAAGCAGCAACGCTGCATAGCAATTCTAAATGTGACCTACATATAGATCATTCACGGAGTGAATCTGGAAAGACAGGTGATTCTAACGTAAGTTTCATACAAATGTACTGTAATGCATGTTTGCGATTGAGTAAATGATTGAGTAAGTGACTCGGAGAATGAGTCATTGATTAAATGAGTGGGTAAGTGAAGGAATTAATGTGTGAATGAATGCATAAAGTAATCCGGTTGATTGAATAGGTTAAACTATTAACACCTAATAAGGTAACAATGTTGTGTTTGTAAATTCTTTGTTTTGTTGATATTCCCTGATTTATGTCAGTCTTGAATACCCCTGTTAGAAGGCATTTCTGTTTAGAGGCCTGTGAATAGGTTTATTTGCCTTTTGTTTCGTTGCTGCCTTCCCACATGTTTATTGTTAATCGGGTATGGTGCTGGTGCGTAGTTAGTGTAGTCACGAGTAGATCAATAGAACGGCAAACAGGAGAGACGACCAGTCGCATTGTTGGGCGGATAGTGATAGATCAAACATAACATATAATGCGTGGCAACAAAGTAGACAACAGTACCTGTAGTTCTTGCTTTCCAACAAGGCTATCAGCTGGCTGACTCATGCCGCCATTAAGGGTACAAAATACTTTAATAACACCCCCTTGAGGTTCGCCAAAATACCAAAGCCTCAGGCTCTCCAGAAACATGCAATTGCAACAGCCATTGACAGTAGTCAAAATTCTAACACTTCAGCGTTCCCATAAACTTACAAATGCACCTCCTTGAAGTTCGCCAAAACACCAACAATTGAGACTCTCCAATTGCACCACTTTGATTCTCAACAAAAACACAAACACATTTTGACAAAAATACCAACACTTCACTGTCTAGGGGCACGTCACGTTAGCTCGGGCACATTCTCAAGGTTATTCCAACGGTTTTTGTTTTGGGGGACTCGTGCCCCCAAGCCTCCCTGGATCCGTCGATTCATAGGATAATGTAAACTGCCATTGTCGCATAATTCTGAATTTGTTGATCATCATCATCGGTCGGCCGGGGCCGCAACGTAGATGAGCCTTTTTCCACATCGTTCGATCGTTCATGAGGGATGGAAGGTCTATTTCTTCAATAACAAGGTTTTCGCAGATCATGCTTTCTTTTGTTTCCTCTGTTTTTCTTGCCATGTGTGGGTGTCCACAGGATGACTGTTGACATCAGTTCTTCAGTATTATGATAGCAATGGCCAGCTGGTTGTAGGCGCCTCCTGCGAATCTTGTGTGAGAGTTAGACTACAAGTCCATATTATAATTCTTCATTTGTAAGCCTTTTGCTTCAGTGGACATTTATGCACTTTCTTAACATTTTGGTGTAACTTCCGTCTATGTTTTTTCTAGTTGTTTTTGCTCCGTACAACAATATACTTTCAACTGTGGCACTGAAGATTGACAATTTAAGTGTTCTTCATATGTTTGCCTTCCATACATGGTCTAGCTTGTTACATGTTTGGCAGGTTAGTGCAACGTTGTAAATGTGTTAAAGGTCCCCTACTAAAATATATATCTCGGGGGGTCCAACAAGAGTCGGTGCGTTGGTAAATTTATTTTCACTTCATCTTGGTCAAAATAATTGGCTCAGCAACAAAATTGTCTAGCAGACTTATCACAGCTTTTTTGATATGAAGTCATTCTTCGGGGCGGGGCGAGCTTGATCGGATGGTTCGTTTTCGAAGGGGGTTTGTAAAAAGTGGTTCCAACCCTGTCTGGAGATATTATTTGTGTAGGCATTATATTGAGCAGAATTATCTGTGCAGCTTATTGTAATCATTGATAACCATATGGAAAAATCGGATCAGGTTCACGAGGAGGAAATTTTTGGAAGGGGTTTTTAAAAAAAGATGTTCTAACAAACCCCTGATCCCTCGAATTATGACCCTGTCGACATTCGGAAATGTGGCCGTCAGATCCTGCATAGTGAGCAGATGATACACGTTGAGTTCTTTGCTGGCTTTATTGTCGTCTGCACACGCTTGTACCCTGTATAACAAAGCTGCAATTTGCACGATATCGTCCCCCAGTGAGTCCTACAGGTCATTCTGGCAGTTCGTCATAGTTTTTTGGTGTCACCGATATCCTTCAATCTCGCGGGGAAACCGAACAGTCGACACACTTCACCGTATGCTTTGATGATACTGCACTCGTCATTTCTCCACTTTGAAAATGTCACGAGCATTAAAGTCAGTGCCGTCTTTGCAGCCGTCATCATGCTGTATCGTTGTTTTTCTCTTTCTCTCGAAATCGTCAACGCCGGTTCTTGACCACCACGCTAAAAATATGTAATTGCAGTCGCAGTGTTGACATGAAGTCGTGTAGTGACGACAGCAGAGTTACGGCATTGTTGACGTCCAACATTGGATTCTAGAATATTTTGCTGGTGGAATTCATTCGTTCTACGATCCTGTGCCACAGTTCGGCCACACCACCAGTTTCCTCGCCTTCAGCACACCACACCTGTCCAGTGGTTGGTGAATAACAAAGCCAGTTTCGAGTGACGTTTTCACCATTGGCATGACTTTTGTGAAAAGTGCAATGCGGATACCTCCCTTCTCCTATAAGCGTAACGTACTGTATGTGGTTTAACAAGCTGAACAATTTTGTGTTTATAAATTCTTTGTGTCCTTTATGTTGCTTTATGCATAAACTATGGGTACTGTATGTTGAGCAATCTTGCGTTTATAAACTCGTTCTTTTGTTTAAATTATATGACGCTTTAACTATAATTATCACGCCAAACTACCTACACAATGGTTTGCTAGTCTGGAAGGTCACGTGTTGCATACAGACACACCCACGCGCACGCACGCACACACGCACGCACACGTGTATGTGTGTATAGCATCGTGTCTAGCTGCGTGTCGTTAGGCCTAAATGGGTTAACGTGGCTGTTTTTAGTCTTTAATTGTAAGAGTATTTTACGCAGTTGGTTCGGGTTTCGTCTCTGCCGCTCAATGTCCGAAGGTCAGTAAGATTCATCAGGTAGTAGGCGTAACAGTCGATAAAGCAGAACTAGTCATATGAAGCAGCGTTCTGCATACATGACGACAAACAAGTCGTCGTCTTGTTGAAAAGGAAAACGAAACAATAGGATAACGGTTTGATTGTCATTCTATATGCACTTCCGTTGGTCTGTTTGCATATTTATAGATCATCACACGTGTTAAAACCATGGCAAGGATGATACACGAACGCCTGTTGTGTGCCACTCTCGTGTTGTGTGTCGCGTACAGACGTCTGACGGCTCAGCCTACTACAGACCAGTGCTTCACAGACGACGACAACAGCCGAATGTTGGTCCGCACGGAACACATGATATCCATGTTACAGGCGATCAGTGAACGTCAAATGTCACTTATTGAGCAAATGATATCCATGCAACAGGCAAGCAGTGAACGTCAGACGTCACTGATGCAGAAGATGTACTGCACGCTGCTATCGACCGATAGACATGTGATGGAAAACCAAGTTGGTAATGTGGGATTTTGAATATTTTTGTGGTTTACTGTGTTACCCTGCTAGTGATTACGGCAATATATGTTGTACATAAACGGACATCTGACAGTTAGAGAGAGGTTCGCCTTATGTCGTCTCAGCACAGAATGAATGTTAGGAGAGTTAATCGGCCTAACTTAGGGAGAGGGCTACGGTACGACCGTCGATATGAAAGACTACTACTCTAGTCCATTTAACGTGTAGATACCATTTTGATTCTATCATGTTTTGATGTTCTGAATTCAATGAACACGGAGCAACAATGTGTTAGCGTGAATGTATTTTATTCCAATATGTTATGTCACAAGGTCGTGGTGGGGCCCAATTTACATTTTACACATGGCAACATGGTGACGACAGATATTGCCAATATTGTGTGTGACCACCATTAGCTCGAATCACACCTACGTACCTTCTCCTCAGAAACCGAAATAAAGATGACAAAATAGTATTGCTACCGGACATATCGTTACATCACAATCGATTTTGCTGATTTTGGATGATCGCTCATTAACCTATTTGTTGGACGCGTGAACTCTGACTACAAATATGTTGTCTGTAACGTAGTTCCTTAACGTACGAATACAACGTCCATAACGTCACCAAATGAAAGTGGCTTTTTTTCTCAGATGGACACAAATTAATATTTGAAAGAAAATGTACTAATAACATGACACCGTATTGTAGATATCAGATGTCGGCAGGGATTCGACGGAAACCGGACGTGCTACAAGATTGTCCGCGAAAGTTTAAAGAGGGACGCGGCGAGAGAGTACTGCCGTTCTTACATAGATTGGGCGGACCTGGTCTCAATCGAGACCGCAGAAGAACAGGCCTTCTTATCTCCGTCCCTTAAAGGTTAGCTTTACAATGTGCTTAGGACGTTTTCCGTTCGTGTCATCGTAAAATCATTGTACACAGTATACAATATATGTATTATTACATACTTGCCGCCAAAACGTGTTTTAATTAACCATTTCTTGTTATTGAAATGTACGTTTTTTGTTTTTTCGTATGGGTGTGTGGGCGTGTGGGCGTGTGGGCGTGTGTGCGTGTGTGCGCGTGTGTGCGTGTGTACGTGTGCGCGTGTGCGCGTGTGTGTTGACATAAATACATGTCAATTAGGAATGTGTCTTGGTGTTAAAACATACAGCCACACCAAACATACCACGAACATACAATAAAATATAAATAAATAAATAATATTATAATATAAATTATTAAGTCTAATTTTTTTTCCGAATAGATGGTGGGCGGGGTGTGTTGGATCCGTGATAATTATGTCAGCACTCTTCCTGGTTCTTTCACTGTGTGTAGCTGATAGAGGGGTAAGTTCACTGCCGACGATCTTCGATGCTGTTTTGACCACTCTGTCTGACCTGATCGTTTGACGCTGGTTGATATTTCCGAACCACACACATATGTACACTTTCAATAGCCAAGCAATATAATTGAAGACTGATTTATCTCCTCAGCCCGAACTTCTTCAGCTGGCGCAGGAAGTAGAGTCTTTGTGGGCGTTCTTCATAACCACATCCGTGTTTTCCTCCCATCCTGGGTCACTAGAGGTGACAGTGCCCATACATTTGAAGCAGTCCACTCTTTCGTTGGCTTCATCATTGATAATAATGGGAGCAAGTGGGGCTTTCTTTTTTCTAAAATCAACGATCATCTCCCTTGTTTTGGATGCGGTCACACCGTAAATGTGTGAACCATCTTCCCACTGACATTGGTAGCCCCCCGTTGTTGCCAAGCGTTTCGCTTACCACTTCGCTGACAAGATCAACTCGATCCGCAGCCGAATCATGGTTCCGTCAGCTGATGTTGACAACGCATAGCCAGCCATGTATGGTTTCTTCGCCACTGCTAGCGTTTCAATCGGCTACTCTCGAAGAAGTAACGACACTCATCATAAGTGGCAAAACAAAGTCGTCCAAACTTGATCCACTGCCCTCTGTTATTCTGAAGGCGAATACTTCCATCTTGGCGCCGATTCTCGTGAAATTGATCAACTTGTCCTACGAGTCTTCCCCTGTTCCCGCCCTGCTGAAGCACGCAGTCATCACGCTTCTTCTTAAACGTTCCTGTCTTCCCGCCTACGACTACGCCAGCTGCCGACTTATCTCAAACCTTCCGTACGCATCCATGTTACTTGAACGCCACGTCTCTGCCCAATTGCGTTTGCATATGCAACACAACGGCATCGGAGATCATTTTTAGAGCGCCTACCGCCCGTCACACAGCGTTGAGACAGCGATGTTGTGTATCCAAGACGACGTGTTAAGATCACTGGATGCTCGTAAGCATGTAGTACTTGTTCTACCTGACCTCAGCGTTGCGTTCGACACGATCGACCATGACATTCTTGTCGCTGAACTAGACCGAATCGGCGTGCGAGGCAACGCACTTTGCTGGCTCGCCTCTTACCTAGCCGACCGAACACAGTGCGTCAGCGTTGACGGTCATCTTTCTTGCAACAGCCGACTACGACATGGAGTTCCACAGGGCAGTGTTTTGGGGCCTCTGTTATTTTCTATATACCGTGCTGGTCTTTCCGACGTATTCGAGAAGCACGGTGTTCGCTACTATGTCTACGCTGATGACACCCAACTCTATGTTGATTTTCCGCGAAACGATTCTGCGTCTGCCGCCGACCGGATATCCCGTTGTGTGTCTGACGTGAAAGCAGGGCTAGCGTCGCGCTACCTGCTTTTGAACGAGGCGAAGACAGAGGCGATACTGTTTGCAGCACCTAACAACCGTGTTCCACAGCCACCGCCTCCCCATCGACGTCTGTGGTTGCAACGTCAGCACTTCCGCCAACATACGTGACCTTGAAGTACAGCTCGACTCCACGATGTCGATGGCCGCACACATTAGTCGTACCTGTCGGGCTGCCTACGCCCAACTACGTAGCATAGCGCGAATACGATAATCTCTCCCGCTTTCAGCGCGCAAGTCGCTTGTACACGCGCTAGTCACGTCGCGACTTGACTTCGGAACCTTCTTGCACCGACCAGAGATGGTCCAGCGATTAGCTGCGCGTGTCGTCCTCTGCTTCCGTTGGCGTGACCAACACGGCATGACGGCGGCATTACGACAGCTGCATTGGCTACCTGTGGCGCAGCGAATTCTATTTAAACTGTTGACTTTGATGCACGGCGCTGTGTATGAAAACACTCCACAGTACCTTGCCGACCGTATGCGTGCATAAGTTCCCTGTCGTACTCTTCGCTCGGCCGACCAGTTTCTCATGGTTGTTCCTAGAGTTAACTTGGAACGGTACAGCCGAGGCGCATTTTCATGTGCAGGTCCCACTCTCTGGAACTCTCTTCCACTAGAGCTAAGACGCCAACGTGACTCTGGACGTTTTAGGAGAGACCTGAAAACATTTATCTTTAATCAGGCTTTTTCGTAATTTATTGTATTTTTAAATACATACATATACATCTTAATGTTGTATATGGCCCACATAATAATCGAAATGTGTAGTTGTGTTAGCATATGTAACCCATGTATTGTAATATTATAACGACAACGTGTATTCTTACATCATGTTTTAGTTTGTAAACACCCCTGAATCTGCTTTGTAGAGATATGTGGTGTATAAATAAATTTTATTTGATTTGATTTTCGTAACACCACGACACCAGCCTGTCCACTTCATGGCGGTACTCACACCACCACACCAGTCTGTCCACTTCGTGGTGGTACTCACACCATGACACCAGTCTGTCCACTTCATGGCGGTACTCACACCACGACACCAGTCTGTCCACTTCATGGTGGTACTCACACCACCACACCAGCTTGTCCACTTCATGGCGGTACTCACACCACCACACCAGTCTGTCCACTTCATGGTGGTACTCACACCATGACACCAGTCTGTCCACTTCATGGCGGTACTCACACCACAACACCAGTCTGTCCACTTCATGGCGGTACTCACACCACCACACCAGTCTGTCCACTTCATGGTGGTACTCACACCATGACACCAGTCTGTCCACTTCATGGCGGTACTCACACCACGACACCAGTCTGGTTCACTTCATGGGTGGTACCTCACACCACCACACCAGTCTGTCCCACTTCATGGTGGTAATCCACACCATGACACCAGTCTGTCCACTTCATGGCGGTATCTGGCCACCTCACCTCACACCTCAGTCTGTCCACTTCATGGTGGTACTGCCACCACCACACCAGTCTGTCCACTTCATGGCGTAATACCTCACACCATCACGACACCAGCCTGTCCACTTCATGGCGGTACTCACACCACCTCACACCAGTTCGTCCATCATGGTGGTACTCACACCATGACACTAGCCTTGTCCACTTTCCATGGCGGTACTCACAATCTACACACCAGTCTGTCCACTTCATGCAGTGGTACTCACACCACCACACCAGTCTGTCCACTTCCATGGTGGTACTCCACACCACGACACCAGTCTGTCCACTTCATGGTGGTACTCACACCACCACACCAGTCTGTCCACTTCATGGTGGTACTCACACCATGACACCAGTCTGTCCACTTCATGGCGGTACTCACACCACCACACCAGTCTGTCCACTTCATGGTGACTCACACCACCACACCAGTCTGTCCACTTCATGGCGGTACTCACACCACCACACCAGTATGTCCACTTCATGGTGGTACTCACACCATGACACCAGCCTGTCCACTTCATGGCGGTACTCACACCACGACACCAGCCTGTCCACTTCATGGTGGTACTCACACCACGATACCAGCCTGTCCACTTCATGGTGGTACTCAAGTTCATCTGATTCCTCACCAACCTCCCCGAGGTGGTGGTATCATTTGCAAACTTCACCAGCTGTACGGAGGAATGTTGGGACACACAGTTATGTGTGTGTGTGTGTGTGTGTGTGTGTGTGTGTGTGTGTGTGTGTGTGTGTGTGTGTGTGTGTGTGTGTGTGTGTACGTACGTGTGTATTTATACATTATTTACGAACATCTGCATGCATGCACTGTTTAACAATTGTAGAATGTATGTAGCCTACACTGTGAAGGACGTTGGTCTAGTGGATAGAGCATGGGACTCTCAATCGAGGGATTACGGGTTCGAATCCTATTGCTGTCTTTCTGAACCTAGGGCAAGTTCACGCACTCCACTTTGCAGTTCATTTGAGTTGTATGAATGAGCACTTGGTTATAAACAATGGTGGACATATATGTACGAGAATAGTATTGTCACTGAAGTTATCTTAATACAAGTATTCATTCTGTTGCTATGAAATGCATTAGTATGTTACTACGGATACTCAGGTAAATGTGGCTTGTAAAACCGTTTTAATACTGTATGCTCTACACCTCTCCCATGACAAGGTCTTTTGGCATTCATTATGCAAATCATTCTTATTTTATGTTATTTTTTATATATATATATACTAAACTACAAGATGTCTATCTCAAACTGTTTTCACATTTACATGTTTAATCAATCTCACATTTACGTTCAGTGCATTACGTCTATAAAACTTACGACAGGCAATGCCACAAATATATCTCATTATCGGTATATGCATATATCATAATTTGTTGAACACTCATTCACACATACAAATATAATAACAAATACACATAATCATTACCAAATTATATAAAGGCATCACATTAGACGATACGTTCCTCTCTTTTAGGAGGTATTAATAACAATGACTTAATCAACATCTTAGACACAAATGATGTTGAAAATTATGAACCTCAAGTAATACGTCGACTTTGATAAGTTTAGCAAACTTACACAGATAAACACTACCCGTTTTAGTATCTTAAGCACTAATATTCAATCAATAAATTCTAAATTTAACGAACTGGAAGCTTTTGTAGAAGAGCTAAGTAGTAACAATTTTAAATTTAATGTCATTTGCTTACAAGAAACTTGGAAATCAGAAAACGATGACCTATCACAGTTTTCCTTACATGGTTATGACTGTTTAGCTCAAGGTAAGACGTGCAGTAACAAAGGAGGGCTAATAATATATGTCGACAACAAATATAGATCAGAGGTTATATTAAATGTAAACATGTACGAACACTGGGAAGGGATGATAGTCCAAATAAATGGTGGTAATCTAAGAGCATAACCATCGGAAACATATATAGACCTCCACGAACTTCTAATGATAACTTAAATGCTTTTATAAATTAATTTACTTCTATAATATCATCAATGGAAAACAACTGTAATAACAATCTCATTATCGCAGGAGATTTTAATATAAATTTGCTTAAATTAAATGAAAATGATACATATAGTAACTTTTTGACACCATAATATCACACAGCCTTTACCCGCAAATTACTCTTCCTACTAGATTTACTAGAAAAAATGGTACTTTAATAGATAATTTCTTTTGTAAACTTAATAAATCTATATTGGAGAGTACTGCAGGGATTTTAATCAACAAATTTTCTGATCATCAGCCGTATTTTATATTCATCAACGTCTCATTAAAGACTGAACCTCCATCTAAATATGTTAAAATAAATATACTAAATGAAGAGGCAATGCATAAAGTTAAACACGAAATAAAATCAAACGAGATATACAATAAGCTAAATAAAAATATAAATGCAGACACAAATTTAAATTATGACATCATCTACGAAGAAATTATACGGGCAAAAAATAAGCATATGCAAGCAAAGCTGGTGAAATTTAATAAATATAAATATAAAAGATCAATATGGATTACACAAGGATTGCTAAAATCTATTCAATATCGATACGAACTCTATAAACAATTAAAACTGACACAACCAAATTCGACAAGCTATGAAGCTATTAATATTAATCTAAAAACTTATAATACGATATTAAAGAAAAATATTCGTGCAGCTAAACAAGTGTATTTTGAACAAAGATTTAATCGATTTAATTATGATATAAAAAATACCTGGAAAGTTATTAATGAATTTCTTTCAAAAAATAGTACAAACCGTAGATTACCATTATTTTTTTAAATAGAAAATGGTACAAAAATAACTGATAAAAAGGATATTGCAAACAAATTTAATAATTATTTTACAAATATAGGTCAGACCATCGCACAAGGTATTAAATATAAAGGTAACAAAAACTATACTTATTATTTAAACAAAAATGTTAATTCTGTATTTACACTTCAGAGTGTTGATGAAGAGACCATTAGGAAAACTATTAATAATCTTCCCACAAAAAACAGCTGTGGATTTGATGGCATTTCATCAAAATTTCTCAAGATAATTGAGCCTGCAATTATAAAATCATTAAAGCTGTTAATAAACCAAGTTTTAAAATCCGGGATATTCCCAGACAAACTAAAAATTGCAAAAGTTATTCCTACTTTTAAAAAAGACGATCCATCTTTATTTGAAAATTATAGACCAATTTCCCTTCTTCCTACAATTTCTAAAGTATTAGAGAAATAAATTTTTATTCAATTATATTCATATTTCAATGATATGAAGCTTTTATTTGATAATCAGTATGGTTTTAGAGCAAAATATTCAACGGAATTTGCTGCGCTTGAGCTAATAGATAGAATTATAACTCAAATGGATAATAATGATGAACCAATTAATGTATTTCTCGACCTTTCTAAGGCTTTTGATACTATTGACCATAACATTTTACTTAACAAATTAACTTACTATGGCCTAAATGGTTCACGTTTGCAGTTATTCAGAAGTTACTTACAAAACAGGAAACAATACACAGAAATTGAACAAATAAATTCAGACATCTTACCTATAACAATCGGCGTCCCACAAGGTTCAATCCTTGGACCACTATTATTTATCATTTACATAAATGATTACTCACAAGCTGGTCAATTATTTAATTTCGTCATGTACGCTGATGACACCACATTATCTAGCTCTTTAAAATGTTTTAACAACAACACACGCAATAAAATTACAGAATCTTTAATAAATGAAGAACTTTTTAAAGTTAATGAATGGCTAAACATAAATAAATTATCTTTAAATAAAAGCAAATCAAAATACATGATTTTTCACATGCCTAATAAACGCATGCAGACTCTTACGCTTAAAATAGATAATATAAATATTGAAAGAGTAGATGAATTTAACTTTCTAGGATTGACTTTAGACACTAACCTAAAGTGGAAAAAACACACTGAGAAAATTTCAAATAAGTGCTCCAAAACAATTGGCATAATAAACAGATTAAAATATGTATTACCTTTAGATATAAAAGTGTTGTTATATAACACATTAATATTATCTCATATCAATTATTGTACCATGGTTTGGGGATACCAAATAAATAGAATTACAAAAATATAAATAAAAGCCGTGCGAATAATAACCTTAAATAAATACAACTCACACACGGAACCACTTTAAAAAAAACTTAAACTACTAAAAGTAGAAGACATATTAAAGTTACATGAATTAAAATTTTACTTTAAATACATCCATAAAATGTTACCTCCTTATTTACTTAACTGGCAAATTATCCCAAATGTAAACATACATAATTATAATACTCGAGAACAAAATTATATACATACTTTTAGAACTAAGCATGAATTTGCAATGAAATGTCTCAAATACAGCCTACCTCATGCTATAAATGACACCCCCGATATAATCAAAGACAAAATATATTCTTACAGTTTGCGAGGCTTCTCATTTTATATAAAAACATACTTGTTACATAAATATAATGATTTATGCACTCTATCAAATTGCTACACATGTCAACAGAACCATTAAATACAATACATTTGATGCTAGTTTCAGGCAACCAGCACACAAACAAACTTACATTCTCACATAAAACAAGCACTCCCAAAATACATACATGAGATAGACACCTTGTAAAAGGACCACATAAATTATCACGTAAAGAGGGTGGCTCCTACGATAGCGACAATTGTGTCTTAATAGGAGTCACCGACCCGATTGAATAAGCTATATGATTAATATCTATGGTACATCAATACCATAATTGCTGTACATGCGTTTGTATGTATCTTCCGAATAGTATGTTGAACATATAATGATATACGTTTATGTATGTCTGCATAATGTTTATATTTGTTGTTTATTACAGCATAAGTGATGTTCAAAAACCAATCAATTGTGTACCTACATGGGGTCAAATAAACGTTATGTTATGTTATGTTATGTTATGTTATGTTATTCGCGCCGTAATAGCAGTGTAGCTTAGAGCTTGCTAGGTAAGATGTGATGGTGTTGAACAGGTCTGCCAAATTCAACAGGTCTGCCACTGAGTAAAGTATAATCCGATCTGAGCAGTCCTAAGGAATGGATAATGCCTATAGTGCTCGAACGGAATTTTACTTGTTGTTTGGTTTCAGAGTTACATGACAACACTTATTATTTTCACACGTCCGGAAGGAAGGGCCCTGACGGTGTGTGGAAGTGGATGGCTACAGGAAATCCATTTACCTACACTGCCTGGGCACCTGGCGAACCTAGTGGAAACGGCGATTACTGTTACGTGTGGACCGACAAGGTTCCCGGATGGAAGACATGGGACGACGCCGCAGATGTGGCAGCCTATTTTATATGTGAATATGATATTAAGATTCCATCTTACTGCCAAATGTAGAGTCCCGAAACACCATTCCAGCACATTGTTGCCAATCTTTCTTTCCAAAAATGTTGACCATATGCGGTGACCAGGAATAAAAACAGTGCCGATGACAACATTCATCCCGTGTTAAACTTCAACAACGACGCCACACATAATTGCCGTGTTTACCAATCAGCATGGAGTTGGTGGTCATGTGCTAACAATGTGACACTACCCGTGGATGCGCATAAATGGAGTGGTTGAGATAAAAGAGGATCATCTGGCGGAGTTGCCCGCGTTTATTCGTAGTTGGAAGAAGAGTATGATCAAAATTAGGTTGCAGGATGATAGCAACATGCACAAGAGAATGGTACATAGTATGCCCTGCCCTGCATTTTGTGTCTTCCTCGCGAAACTCAAAATAGATTATTTAATACACATTATGCCTCTTTTCTTTGGATATATGAGTGACTCGAGGTTTGACGATTTTACGTCCATTACGGCTGAGGCGTAATAGACGATATATTGTTAAAATAGCAAGAACGACAATGATTTTCTTTTGTCTAGATTCTGCCAATATCGAAATCGAATATCCGGGCTTTTGTCGTCGTTGACACTGGCTTGGCTATTGACTGTTATGTGATCTTGTTTCGGCTTTCGCGCGACTCCGACGTAATTGACCTATCCATCACGTGATCTGTTGCCTAGCAAAAGCTCCGCCAAGCCGTCAGAAAATGGATGCCGAACACATGGTGGGTTCGGACATTGTGTCGTATGTTTTGTTGAAATTCTGGCCACAAAATATTTCTTTATGACAAACACACAAGGCGAATTTTTTGAAGTGGCAAATATATGCGGGAATGTTTGATTTAAGAGATGTCATGCAGCTATTGTAATGCGATTCACGTATATAACCATTATTAATATTGGTTGCAAAGATAAAGCTTGACGGAGGTCACGCGCGGAATGTTAATTGTGCCGTAGGCAAACCGCTAAGTACTAGATACATAAATTGACGAATCCATAAACTAAAAACACAAACATCACCGTCACAATTGAAATGTATATCACGTGACCTCAATAGGTCAGAAACTCCAATGAGTTTATAACAAAAACATAAGGCAAAGTTTATAGAATGAAACCTTTATGCAGGAATGTTTGATCTATGAGATGTCATGCCGTAATATAAATGTAATTCACGTATATAACCGTTATCGGCTTCGATGGCAAAGCTAAAGCTTGACGGAGGTTACACGCAAAATGTTGACTGTGACGTAGGCAAACCGCGACGTACTGGATACGTCAATTGATGGTTACGTGATCTTATTTCGGCTTTCGCGCGACTCCGTCGTAATTGACGTATCCAGAAACTGACATCACAGTCACACTTGATCTATCCATCACGTGACCAGTTGCCTAGCAAAACTTCCGTTAAACCACCGGAAAACACGTTGTGGGTTCTGACATTCAGTCTTTTTTTGTTGAAATTCTTTTCTCAAAACTGTTTCTTTATAACAAAAACATAAGGGAATGTGTTTAAACTGACAATGTATGCGGGAATGATTTATTTATGAAATGTCATTCAGCAATAGTAATGTAATTCACGTTTATAACCGTTATCAACATTATTGTTGTAAGCTCGCTAAACGGATTCTTTATAATAAATAAGTTACATTATAATATAAATCGTTTGTTTTCTAAACGTTTATTTATTTGAAATCCCACCAGAACCGCTGACCAATGTATCCAGTCCACAGCTCGACGTCAACCGAACTTTCTCGTTGCGTTTAAATTCAATTTTACGCATGCTCACGTTCTCACGCGAACGCGCGCGCTTTATCGTCACAGTACGCTTCCGCGCTATAACGTTTTAAATAAGTGTCAGTTGCAGCGCCTACATTGTCAAAGGCAAAGCTTGACTGAGATCACGCGCAAGAATTCGATTGTGACATAGACAAACCGCGACGTACTGTAAACATCAGTTGATGGATCCGGTACATCGCTGTTTGTTTATGTCATAATCAAACTTATGTGCATGACATCCATTAAACGTTGCCTTGTCAACACTGTTGATAACTTAGAACATTAACGTTATATATCCTTGTCAATGGACTGGCATGCACCAACATGTGCAAGCTACAGACATGCAGCAATCAAAGGAAAGAACAGTTCGCAGTGAACTTGGTGACTTGCATTACATTACTAAAATGGCATGACATTTGCTAAATGAAACATTCCCGCATACAACTGATTCTTTAACGAAGACTGAAATAAAAAACAACGTAGCCAACAATGGTGTAAGGACATGTTCGCAGTGCGGGCCTGGTTTGGGGTTTCTTTTATCCAGTGACATATGGCTTTTATAACTAGATTTGGCAAGCCGGGTAAAATGCTACTTACAATTTTGGTTGTTCGTTGAATAAAACTACTACATTTGGGATGTATCAAATTGAATTCATTTACATGTTGAACATGTTTAGTGGACATTTTAATTTGACATACAACTAAAATAATTATAGGCTTATGATTCAAACACGCGACCGAACCGTCAAGGTCTACTTAGTTATGTAATCTGCTGCATTGCCACACAATTTCTGGCGTAGTATACGTTTATGTTTGACGGTTATCAAACAAATAAAACGAACACGATGCCAACTATTGATTCTGTTTTATTTTATGGTGTGACGTGTTAGTGTCATCGACATTTAATGATGGTACCAATTGTTTCAATGTAAATGTACCTTTATTTGACGAGTTACCTTGGAATATAATGCTATCAAATATCCGTACGAATCATATTAGTCGAAACTCAAAGCTGATCTGAAGCCAAGCTCTCTCGTGTGCTACCAAGTCTCGTTTAGCCGACTTTCTCCCGGCAGCCTTCCACCGCAGAGAAACAAGGTCTGGTGACTGAAACTACCGTCAGATGGCATCACTTCATTTCGGCGATACCGCCAGTGTCTACGTGTACAACTAATGCTATATAATCAGTCACTTGAAATATGCAAATACATTTCTAGTTGTTTTACAGAAAATAAAAGAAAACATAGAGTTGACTAAGAGTTGAAAAGTTTACTATTATAGCATTTCAACATGCTACCTAAACGTTATCGTTTGCAATTCGATTTTAGTTTAACGTGCGACTTTTGTTCGGAGTTACGAGTTGATTCGAATGCTTCGCGTAACTGGGAAAAACAGCTCTTATATGATGATTTAGGTCGAGAGTAAATTTAATTGATTCCCATTGTCAGGGTGACCAATCATCTTCATCAAGTTGGAAAGTACAAAGGTTTCCACGGTCTCATATGAGCGACACCAGTGGTGCCACATTACGAAGCTAAGCTAATCGAGGCTACACGTAACCAGGTCAATATAATTAATTAAGCGCGTACGCCGAACGCCGACGTCAGATTTGGCGTCAACTCCAAATCTCGCATCGACGTCTAGCAAAAGAGTTGCCCCCTGGAATTTCTTAGGGGTGGGCAGACATGTGGTTCTGCCCCCATTAAATGTGAACGTGAGCGTTTGTTTTTGTGGCGAGCGTCAATGGCGGGTGGAAATATAAATTTTATGAGACGATTAATGTGTATTTTTGTCGACTGTGAAAGGTGTGTGCAATTGGAGGATAGACATATTGGACAGCGGAGAGAAAGCTGGAGAAGGTAAATTGACAGCAGCGGCGCCAAGTAAAAATAAAAAATTGTCAACAGCACTTTCCCCTCGTGTTTGTTCGGATGTCATGAGTTCATAGCCGAGACAGCAGTGGAGTAGCTGAAGTTACAGCGGCGCAGCGGCAAAACATTTTCAACAGCACCCCCACGTCTTCCGATGTCACAGTCGAAGTTTTTTCACTCATATAGAAACGTAGAATATCCACGTTGACATGGTGATATTTGGCTCTGTGTGCCGCGAGGACAAGCTCGAAATTGTGCTGTGAAATGAAAAAAGGTTGAGAAGCACTGCCTTACACCATACATAACTTATGAGAGGGGGGGAGCTGCCTGACTTAGGGACCCAGGTCAAGGTTATTTCAGGGTCAAAGGTATTGTTAACATTTAATTTCCATCCTATCTCAACAGTTAAACAAATATGTTTACTGAATTCAAATGCCTTATTATTAATTTTTTATAAAACACAATTCTTCCCATTGGCTAATTTATTAATTTGCAAAAATCCAAAATGGCTGCCACAGAATATAACACAAACTATGTTTGCTGGCTATAACATATAACTTGCCATTAAGTTTTGTTTGTTATACTCGCATGTGATAATGAAGATCTAGCTACTGGAGGTATACACCGTTGATGGATACTGAACAATTAACCATTACAGATAACATTCAATTATTCATCGCCAGTGAGTGAGTACAAAGGAATATATTTTCTGATCAATATCAGGGCAATTTCAACAAAAGAGACACTCAGCTGCGTATAACCTATCACCGAACATTTACGCAACATGCACCTCGATATTAATAAATTCGGTATTGTTCATACGACTTTCCTTTTTCTTCTTCTTCCTCTCCCCCCTGCGGGGTGGGGGCCACATCACTCGGCAGCTTCTTCTGCTTTGTTTACTACTTGTAATTACTCTCCATCTCATTCTGGTCTTCCATTCTTGGCTGTTTACACTTGCCCTCACAAGATGTCTCTTCACGCCGTCTTTCCATCTCGGTTTTTGTGTTCCTCCTCTACTACACACTTTGTATGGGGCGCAGTGGCGCAGTAGCTACAGCTTTGGACTCTCGACCGAGATAAGCCGGGTTCGAATCCTGTGCGGCGGTGCCGAACCTTGGGCAAATCCGTTCACTCTACGTTGCTTCAGTTCACTCAGCTGTATGAATGAGTGCCTGGCTATAGACAGTGGTGGGTATTTGTGTACGCAGTGTTCGCGCATTGCAGCGTGGCTGGATGCTTCCCAGAGAAGTCGAGATGGTGTTCGAATGAGCAGATTAGCCAGGGATGAAAGTATACACCGCTTCGAGCACTCCTGAGGACTGGATACTGCGCTATATAAGAACCTACCTTTACTTTTTTGTTTTCCATGCTATTTTTGTCAGTATTTTCTCACTCATCCTTTGCTCATGTTCTACCCACCTCAATCTGGTTCCAACCACTTTAATTTTATGTGTTTGTTTATGCCGGTCTCTTCTCTCAAGTCCTTTATGATCTTCTATCTCACCGGGTTACTGCATAGCCTTCGCACCTTGTTGTTTTCTGCTCCTGTGTCTATGTCAGTGCCAGTGTTTCCATCCCGTATAAACAGGCTGGTACCACGCAAGCGTCTAACCATTCCCCTTTTTTCACCTGTCTCCCTCATAATGACTTCCACGCTTCCTCATGCCGCTGCTCCTGTTGGACTCTCCTTTCTACTTCGTTACTTCTCCCACCCAGCCCACACACTGGTCCGCTCATGAATGCAAAGCTGTTTACATGTTTAATGGTCTTTCAATCGACTATTGTTTGCAGATACATTTGCTGTCGGCCATCACTGATAGGTAGTCTGCATACAGTATCTTCTTAAGTTCTTCCTGTTCCGATACCTTTCCAATGATCAGTCCGTCACTATAACGAAAATCATCAGGAGATTCAAAGCATGTCCCTGTATGAGTCTTACCCCCCACTCCAAATTGTTCAGAAGTTTTTCCTTCGACTCTCACCTCCAGCGTTGTTTCCTTGTATACTGCCTCTAACTTTCTGACCTGTATAGCAACACCACCCGATACTTTATATTACAGAAAATATAATATCATGTGGAACAAAATTAATGCATGACTTACCAATCTTAAATGGGATGGTTCATCAGAGTCGTAATAAACATAGGAAAGTGGCAGGGCACGATATGTGCCCCTTGCAATACCGCGAAGATTGCATGTTTTCCCGTACCAAACGCAACTCATAATTATTGCATACCTGGATGGTGATGCGTAAGATAATAACAAAAAATGCCTGCCAAGATCACGATCACGTTGGAGGCTAGAGTTCTGATGAGAAAGTCATCCATCTCGGCGTGTAGGGTGTCGATACGTGCCAACACATTCTACTCTATGTCGGCCTGTTCGTAGTCATTCTCGACCATCCTATGTAAGAACATTTCCTTGTGCCTGTGTAGCATCCTGTAGAATGCCAGAAATGTTACTTGTAAACGTTACGGGATACCTTTCTCTGTTGTCAATTGCCTCTTTTTCTCGTCTTGTGGCTTTCGTGCGGTCAATTTGGTCAGTGCCGCAAACGATCTAAATCCTGAAGCACCATTGAAATTGCCTTTCTATTCAGTGAATGACGATGTCACAACTCTGTATTGACGGAATTATAAAATGTTTTCCGTAGGCTAAGCGTGCATTATAACAGCACTATCATCAAAGAATCATTTCCGTCGACATAAGAGAGTGCTCATGGTTTAACCTTTGGATCATGGCAATGCAGTAGCTCTGATTTCTCGCTTGATAGTTAGAAGTCTTCCTTCTTCTTCTTCAGTTCAGCATATATCTACGAGACTTAGCTGCCCAGATGATCCCACGATACGCTGCTTTGTCTGCCGATCGTCTCCCTGCTCTCACGATGTCGTCTTCCAACCATTCGCTGATATCCTGATCCCATCTTCTCCATGGTCTTCCCCTTCCTCTCTTTCCCTCCACTTTGCCTTCTAGGACTGTTTTCTCTAAGGAATTATGTCGTTTGATGTGGCCAAAGTCTTCCACGCAGGGAAAATACTGGCTGTTTCGCATATATATCCTAAGCAACTGGTTAGCCATGCATTATCCCTGTTCGTTGGGGGTAATGTAGTTTTTGGCTGTTTATTAAATATGCTTGTGTAAACACGTGCATATTTACACGCATACATACAGTAATATTACAATGGATACAACACAGAATAGCACGATACCATTGCACTAGAAACGCTTGTACACCATGGTAAATCAATTTGAAAGGGGCAAACCGTTTATTTCATAATCCACCATGGTTATTATGATATAGCATGGTACACCAAGATTTACTGTGATAGTCCATGGTAGACCATGGCATATTTTTATAAGAGACCATGCTGCACAATTCCTAGCAAAATAGTTGAATTATACCATCCACTACTTATTTGCAAATTAATGTCGCCATTAACTGAAGCACTATTTTCCTGAAAATCATGATGCAACTACACGCAAGCGTATGCGAAACGTTCGTCTATATGTTGCCAGATATCATTAAATTAGTAGCCATGATTTAAAGCTGATAGAACAAATTGTCTGGAGGATAACAAAGACATCGTCACGCTCCTCCATGTTTGCATTTGTGTGTGTACATATATATGTACGTATGTATGTATGTATGTATGTATGTGTGTGTGTATGTGTGTATGTGTGTATGTGTGTATGTGTGTACGTGTGTACGTGTGTACGTGTGTACGTGTGTACGTGTGTACGTGTGTACGTGTCCAAGACTCTTTTTTTCACAGAAATGCGCCGTAGGTGATAGTGTGAAATGTGCAAGTAGAAGCATGGAATGATACATACGATGCTGCGCAAAATGTGAGTATCAAATGTAAAGTGCATACACCCCTTTATGTATTGAATAGCTCGCAAATTAATTGTATCCAGTTAATATATTCACCTCCATCAGCAGCAAGGAGAACCCACCTGTACCTATGTCTTATTGAAATTGATCATTACCTTCCCGGATCGAATCCTGTTTAAGCTTGTCCGTAGAGAGCAACGAGCAATGCATCTGCTGCGTGAGTGACATTTGACTTGCACTGATTGTCTGCTGCCGGGATAACATCAGCTCCATAAGAGATTTCTGACGTTCGTTAGACACCTTTGTGTGTCTACAAACCGTGCAATAAGGGACATTTGGCGTTGGCTAATCTCCTGTAGCGTGGTTATCATCTATTCCATGCGGACCAACTGTCGGTTGATATCATCGTTAGTGGAGCACTGGTCTGAAGTAGGCTGAGCCATCAGACGTCTGTACATGACGCACAAGGCCAGAGTGACCCACAACATGCGTTCGAGCATCGTCATTGCTATGCTCTTCACACTACAACGATACCAGATAATATGACAGGTCCGGACATATGCCGCAATACCAAATGAAACACCACATGCATATGTATAAACACCAGTTGCGATGCTGTTCAGCTATTATAGTCGAAATAATAAAATGATGTATACCTATTGTCAGTTTTTAAAGATGTGTGTTTGTGTTATATTAAACACGAGGGCCATTTAGTGATCATGCAGCCAAAATGACCGAAAGCGGACTCCACATAAAACCTACATTCAATTGAATGAACCCAAATTGGGGCTATTTTGTTACGTCATGACGCGCGTTCGTGATACTAAAAATTAAATTGTTTTAAAATTGCATGTAACCGACTATGGCCATAGAGAACATATATCCACCAATCGGTTTGAATTTGCAAAATGTCAGCATTACAAGGGTGAACTAAATATGAAATAGTACCTTTTGCGACACGTATGCACACGTATTGACCTTGTCCGATTACGTGGATTACTCCGCCGTCTCGTTCAATTACAACTGCATGGTTTTTGGTGTAAGGGTGGCACCTGACGTAAAACTCGATCGACATAAATTAGTTTGATCGGGTAATTTGCAAACTTGTGAATATTCTTATGTTATTTATAGACACGGTGCGCTTGTCATTTGTTGTCATATTCCGCGAAATTAGTTTGAAATGAGAATTGCTAATTGAGGAGAAGAACTTTAACAGATTCAGCATTTTGTTAAAATATATGTATATTTTAGGGTGGTGTGTCCTCCGTGTGGATGCCTGGTGGGTCGGTTGGCCACCCACTTCGGTACGTGACTAATAGTCATGTTTTATAGTTAGACTGTCATTTCTTACCTACGTTTCATTTATTGACTACGTTTGTCCTGATGAGTATTACGTTTACGTGACACATCACTTGGTAGTGTCAGTACTCTCGTCGTTTATTTAATAAGTTACCTTTATCTACAGCTATCCGTTCTTATGTACCGTAGCAAAAGAGCTCAGTGTATCTGCCAACAAGTGTTAGCAAAATATAAATGACTCTATAGATTTATAACGTCAAAATAGTATGTATATTTATTAATAGCATATACTACAGGATGTAAAGATTGCGTCGCTTTCTTTCTTTTTGATGGTCTTGCATATTTCTGCGTGCTCTATTTGTTTTTAAGGTCGCTGTTTTGTTGACCATTTCTCGTAATTTTTTATTACAGCTCGTGTTGATGACGATATTCTCCTCTTTACGTGCTTGTTGATTGCGTTGGCTACGCTTGTCGCACTTAGTCGTATCATATATGTGATGTTTTGCTCATGGTGTCGATGTCGTCTAGTTCTTGTAGTGTCTCGAATCGATTCCGCAGTTCGAGTAGGAATCTTTTTATTCCAATGTGTGTGGTATCTACTCTTGGTGGTCTCTTGTTTATCAACTTCTTCCTTTCAGCCTTTACGTCCAGTTTGATCTTGTTCATTACCATTCTGTGGTCACTTCCAATGTTGACTTGGTTGATGACTGTTACGTCTGTGACCATGTCTGGCTTGTTTATCAGGATGTAGTCAATTTCGTTGTGTTTCTCCATTTGGGCTAGTCCACGTTCATCTCCTGCCTGCTTTCTTCTGATACATGGTATTCATGATTTTGCACTTTCTTGATGTTGCCCATTCTACCAAGGTGTTGACTTTTTCGTTTATCACTCCTAGGTCAAATATGCCTGTTGCCGTTTCCATTGTGTTATTTCGTTTCCCTACTTGCGCATTAAGGTCTCCCATCACTATCGTGTAGTGGTTTGGTTTACTAAGGTCACATTCACGTCGTTGTAGAAGCTGTTTATATCTTCTTCTGAGTATGATATTGTTGGTACATACTCTTGTACTATCTGCAGTTTGTAGCGTTTTGTTGTGCGTAGAATAAGTTATGCTACTCTGGGGCTGATGCTGTTAACCCTCACTATATTGTCTTTCCATTCTTTGTTTATGAGAAAACGTACTCTTGCTTGGCCGCTGTTCGCTCTGGGACGGTATAGTAGCAGGCCCGTAGCCAGCATTTCACAATGGGGGGTTCACATTTTACTAATTCAGACTCCAGGGGCACCACAAGTTCATGTGGGGTTTATATGTTTTACAATGCAGAGGGCCCCACATGTTGACGTGGGGGTTCATAATGCAGAAGGTTACATTTCTAACTGAAAGAACAATGAAGTGGGTGTGAGATTGGTGGACCATGTGGTTTCGTCTTATATTCTTTCATCTTATATATATATATATATATATTTACAAACACCACATCAGCATCCCCAGCAGGCCCACTACGAGGTCGTTTTGTGGGTGTGTTTTCAGACAAAGTGGAACTCATACGAGGTCTGAGGAGATTGGTCCCATTTGTTACCTGATTAAGCCTAATTGACACCCAATTGTAATCATAAAAGCCAACATGCTGTGATAGTATTTTGTTAATATAACTGAATTATTTACTTGAAACCCTTCGCCGTGTGCAATTGTTTTGAATATGTTCATATTAATATAATAAACGAGGCACCGATCGAGGAGGGTGAGTGTGTTCAACTTTTTTCTTCAGAATAAACAGTCAAAGTGTGACGTTCACAATATGGTTTTCATTCAATTAATACATTATATTTATATGATCTGATGTGCAAAAGTGCCATATTTTATCATAAACATAATGAAGTTAGTAAATTAACAATTAAACCTTAATAAAACATGCCCGGTAAATAGAAGCTAGATTTAAAAAATATTGTCCTCTTGTGGAATTTGAATTAAATTCTGTTTATAAAATAGTCAAATACCAAGTCTTGTACACCACACTGACTTCAGGACAAACTGTAATTTACAACTATACAGAACACAAAATGGACATAATAATTGATAATAAAGGCCCTTCACACGTTATTGCCTCATAAGCGATACGTCTCCCGTTTCTGAGATCTACAAACATGCAACTAGCAACCACAGTATTTCGGCAACCATACAGCCACACAATTACACCATTCGTGAAGCTAAACTTTATTATGTATTGGTTAAATACAATTATTAATCGAATTCGCGTTCCAGCGCAATAGTTGAAAATGATGCTTTGTGTTAAGACAGATGAGTTTGTCTACCCGGTTTTTTCAGCTTGTTAGAAATACATTCGCTACACATCTTAAGTTGTTAGTTGTTGAGAATAGCTTCTCAGAGAGTCGTCAGTCACCTTAATCAGTATACTAAAATAAAACAGCCGCACCTGTCGTTTAATGATGATGAATGTTTAATGAATTATTTTATATGGCTTTATTTATGTGCTCATAATTGCTAAATCATCGTCACCCCGTACATTCACCAGTATTTTGTCTGCACCTGTCACCTCTGAGTGACTACAATTAGGACTCATAATTTTACGTTTGGTTTAAAACTGGCTACTTGTGTATTTTACCTCATGCGTTTTCATAACAGGAGACCCTAGAATAGTGTTAAGTCTTTTTGTGTGGCTAATTGGATACAATGGTCCTTTGGCACACATTCCTCTAGTGACTGCCATTTTCACACATGGCATTGAGGACAGACCCCTCAGCCAGGCTGCCATACAATCACTAGAGATTAATAGATAGCGGTTCTCCCTTTAACTTATGTACAAATCAGGCTTTCTTGGCACCTTGTAATGCTTGAACACTATCCAGCAGCTTTTAGGAGGGGGTTAACGCTTTTGAGAAACATGGAATACAATTAGTGGTTCACATTTTAAATATGCAATTTTGAGGGGGTCACGTTTTGGAGAAAGGGGGTTCACAAAAAGGGGGGTTCTCGTGAAACCCCCTGGCAACGGGCCTGAGAAGTTACTTTGTAAAGAAGTGAAGCATTCCTCTCTTCTTCTGAATTCTCCGATCCCGATCACATCCCATACCAACCTGGCTTCCCTAAGTTCTTCCTCCAGTTCTTGTGTCCAGTAGTAATCTTATGTGATATGTTGCTATCTTCAGTCTATTTCCCTTCTCTCTGCGGCTCTTCTTGTCCTATATATTCTTAGCACCCCTGCACGTAGCCCTACATCACCAGAGCCGCCTCCATTGTTACAGACACTTTCGATACTGCTGTGGACTGGGGGCCTTGATTTTATTGTACTTTGCATTCTGGTGTTGTTGGCCTACCCCTCCACGCTGGCCGGTGCGGGTTGGAAGAGGCAGGCAATGTAGGGTGAACGAAATTGTCCAAGTTTCGACATAGCCACTATAACGAGTACTGAACCTGGTTCCTCCGAACGAGAGTGCGATACTCTAGCCATTCCCCAAATATGTCTCCACATTGAAATGACAGTAATAACATTGGTAATGTACATAACAGTGGTAAAGTACATTATATTCAGCATACAGAATTGGTAGAAACTCTCATCACACAAACCTCCACACATAATTTTTGTAAACAATTTAATAAACCTTGCATTAAATATTACAATGCATAGGGAATAAACTATTTAAAAATGCATTGGCTATACTAATCATTCTTTCAAGCGTGTTCAGACTGGAATACATTATGGAGTGGACCGGTCTAAGCTTACCGACACTGCAACGCACTGTAGAAAAGAGACCAGGCTGGTACAGACTGACAGTCCCCATGACTCTACTACAACCGTTCTGACCAAAGGTTGAAATAAAGACGTGTAGTATGTCTAATGATTGTTATGCGACATAGGATGCGTTTCATGATGCGCACATTAGGGTAAACATGACACGCTAGAGAAGAACTATAATGAAGCATTCATGGCGTCGGAAATATATAATATTTGGAGTTGAGGAACAGCTAGTATAGTTGGAATCTATTCATTTAGAGTGGGGATAGTGTTGGACATGTTTACTGTGTAGAGGGGATAGTGTGTTGTAGATTTGTAGTTAGTTTGACGACCATATATACTCACAAAAATCCCCAAACCAAGTTATTAGGGACTAAACGTATCTCCAGCCGCCCACTTTGAATATTGGTGTTTCGAATGGCCTCCCATCCCCCCACGCAGCCACCCCTTCCGACGCCTATGCTGTATTGTGATAACACACTTTGCCTTTTTGAATATAATAGTTAGGATATGTCAGTTGTTATCAATGTACGTGCACCAAACTAGTTTCCCCCAAAAACACATTATAAATTAGTTTTTAATGTTGTGATTTTGGGTCAAAAGCACGACGAATTTGTTGCCAGCTTATGCTGCTACCACAAACAGTTATTTATATACCACTCTCTGTCTGTCAGACGACCCCTGGACTCGCGCACCACACGTTCTGCTCGCTATCAAAATAGCACACAAATAAAGTAAAAAAACACCAGCGAACTACACTCACTCACCGCGGGATAACACTTGCGTAGAACGGTCGATGCGACAACCGCAAATGAAATATAAATTTGTAATCGAAGAGGCTTAGACTTATTAATACAACATACATCATGTAATTAGGCGGACTGCAAAACTAGCATGTACAGAATGCAGGCAGGGTGATAGTATTAGGCATATTATACGAATATCAAATAATCAAAAGAAAACTAACTCGACAGACACAAGACTTTCACGTTCACGTACTAACGGTGGATTTATATGGTACTTGCCTGACAGAATCACTTGTGTTTACCAACTCCCCGTCTCTGTGTGAATGATATGTTGCTAAGTCGTGTTCAGTAGGGACATCTGCTTTGTTGCATCCTTGACCTCATTTTCAGTTAAGAGCCTCTAGACTGGTGTCAAATTCTAAACGTATGCGTTTAAAAGGAATCGTTGGAATCTTCTAGTAAAATATAATAACTAACTTATTTCGGGGTCATGTAGGTGTGCTGAGTCCAACACAAACATGTTTGATAAGCTATAGGGGGTCCGTAACCCCCTAAATGAGAACAAAATTCAAATAACTTAAATGTCATCCAAAGCACCCCGTGAACGCTGAAAATCATGACCTTTGGGTGATATTGGTGTGTTGAATTAAAAAGCATGCTAATATGCAGGAGGGGTTCTTTGACCCCTGCATTATATCAAAATACAACATGTCACCCAAAGTGATAGCTATATAAGTAAACAAACACGATCGTATATTGTGATTTGATGAGATTGCACTACGATTGCACAAGTGGCATGTTTAATAATTACTTTAATTAACTGTACATATACCATCAAATACGCGATAGTTTACCGATAGTTTGTATGACGAGTTAAACAAAAGTAGAGTTGCGCACCCACCCAAAGTTGGTCTTAATGTTCACAAATTTAAATTTAAACGTGACGAGACACATGAAGCAGAGGTAGCACCTATATTGTTCTGCTCGGGTGAGGCAATCATTGACTTTGTGATATTGCGGTCGAGGCTCTCGTGGAACGAAAACAGCTTCAATGCATATGAATGTTCGATATAATCACTTCTTACTTGTTTCGCACTACACTGAATTGTACGACGTCTCCGGTCTTCTTCCACGATATATTCCAACCGGGTCACGCCGGTTGGCGGGGCGCGGCCATATCATACCTTCGCTACGTTACACTTAACGAGAGATAGCGTCCTGTTACCCCACCACGTACATGCGTCCTTCTGCGGTTGGTATGATATGTAAAAAAGGGTTATGTTTTGGTTAGTTTGAAGGTGAGGGTTACAATTAGATTAAAGGTACTTCAGGCAAGATTTGGATCATTTGTTTACATGTATTTGTTAATGGATGGGTAGCAGGAAGCTTTCTCCCTTTAAGCAGCTGTTAGTGGATGGGTAGCAGGAAGCTTTCTCCCTTTAAGCGGCTGTTAGTGGATGGGTAGCAGGAAGCTTTCTCCCTTTAAGCGGCTGTTAGTGGATGGGTAGCAGGAATCTTTCTCCCTTTAAGCGGCTGTTAGTGGATGGGTAGCAGGAAGCTTTCTCCCTTTAAGCGGCTGTTAGTGGATGGGTAGCAGGAAGCTTTCTCCCTTTAAGCGGCTGTTAGTGGATGGGTAGCAGGAAGCTTTCTCCCTTTAAGCGGCTGTTAGTGGATGGGTAGCAGGAAGCTTTCTCCCTTTAAGCGGCTGTTAGTGGATGGGTAGCAGGAAGCTTTCTCCCTTTAAGCGGCTGTTAGTGGATGGGTAGCAGGAAGCTTTCTCCCTTTAAGCGGCTGTTAGTGGATGGGTAGCAGGAAAGCTTTCTCCCTTTAAGCGGCTGTTAGTGGATGGGTAGCAGGAACTTTCTCCCTTTAAGCGGCTGTTAGTGGATGGGTAGCAGGAAGCTTTCTCCCTTTAAGCGGCTGTTAGTGGATGGGTAGCAGGAAGCTTTCTCCCTTTAAGCGGCTGTTAGTGGATGGGTAGCAGGAAGCTTTCTCCCTTTAAGCGGCTGTTAGTGGATGGGTAGCAGAAAGCTTTCTCCCTTTAAGCGGCTGTTAGTGGATGGGTAGCAGGAAGCTTTCTCCCTTTAAGCGGCTGTTAGTGGATGGGTAGCAGAAAGCTTTCTCCCTTTAAGCGGCTGTTCAATAGACAATACAATACCCTCTCAATTGTTGTGTGTATGATGGAGGCTGTTTATCAGCCGCCGCCTCCATATGGTCACAGTACATTTGCAAATGGAAAACATGTCGTAGTAATTTTGAGTTTGAGTAACTTTTACGATTTGATACGTTACTGGGTTCTGGTATCGGAGTAATTCGGTGCCATATATTTTAACATGTTGCTGTTTTTTTGTTTGTTTTGTTCTTCTTTTCTTCGCCAACCATCAGACGAAAGAAACTGCTGCTCCATTGTTACTTGTCACGTCTACGTGTATATTAGTCAACACTGCAGTAAGCTAAAGAGTGTAATTATATGAGAAAACGAACTGCCTGGAGTGTGAACACCACACAGTCTTATGCACAAAGGGACATACTACAAAACGTTAGTCGTGTCAAGGTGAGGTGTTCTTACATGCAGTGCTTAGGGTGGGTAGAAGTCAACTGAATGTAAACAAGACATAAGCGTTCGACGTTTTAATTAAACTGATTGAAGGTTTTAAATATTGCGAAAGTTTTGAATGTTTGGCTGCGATGCTGTTGTCTGTTTGTCTTCGGAGGTTTTGTATGTATGGCTCCGAAGGTTTTGTTTGTTTGGCTCCGAAGAGTTCGTCCGTTTGGCTCAGACGAAAGCTTGGTCTATTAGGGAGGGAGGCTTGGGAGAAGGAAGGAGAAGGGGAGGGAGGGATGCAGTGACTGAGGGAGGGGAGGGAGCGAGAGACGGAGGGAGGGAGGGAGAGGGAGGGAGAGGGGAGGTAGGGATGGAGGGACTGAGGGAGGGGAGGGAGCGAGGGAGGGAGGGAGGGAGGGAGAGGGAGGGAGAGGGGAGGGATGGATGCAGTGACTGAGGGAGGGGAGGGAGCGAGGGAGGGAGGGGGGATAGGAGAGAGAGCGAAATCAATCGTGTCTACATATATTCCTGAAAACGGCCCCTGCGTCATGGACTTGGCAATATGACGTAGACGCTGACACAATATGCCTATGTCCATCCTTATACCAATAGCATAGCAATACTAATACTATTTGACAATTCTACACTATTACGACACTATTACGACTAGGGCGTATCGATGGACGTGAACTTCACATTCTTGAACGAGTATCTGCGAGCGCGTTATGGTGTCTATGTAACGATGCTGTTCTATCACGACTGACAAATAAAAAGGTACCTTGTCAGGGGACGGGCATTTTTCTTTGTCTACGTAAGACAAACATATTACCAGCGCATTGTTTAAATACTTGTAATTGCACTACACTGTAGTTACATATTTTGTAGATTACACATCAGCTGAAATTAAAAACAATCATAAATGTTTTAAAATTAAATCACATGTTTGGATCGTTGTGACAAATGGCACATAGTTTACGCCACTCGTGGTGTACTAACACGTTCAACCGCAAGAAGGTATACAAAAATGGTCGCTGCTGTGGTTTCCGGGTGGCTCAACTTTGCCAGTTGCTCAAATAACCCTGCCTACCCCTATAACTTTCAGAAATACTAATGTTCGTGTCCCGTGTTGCTCTGTCGTATAAAGCGCCAACTGGTGTGACCCGGCCATACCGCTATCTGGCGAAGACCACGCATAGCGGCGCCACCTGTCGCACACCTGTACCTTCTTTTTGTAACATTGGGAGAGAACTTCCTGTTATCCCTCCACGTGCAAATGTCCTTTTATGGTTGGTCTGATGTGCAAAAAGGGCTAGGTTTAGGGTTGGGGTTAGGTTGAAGGTTAGGGATATGATTAACTTGAACATGCTTTTTTACTGATTGCCATCAGGTGTATACTTGCGTTCGTACATCACGGTCATTCACGATTTTGCTAACTAAGCATACTCGTGTTAAAGCTGGTAATCCGGGTCGCTGTTACAAATGGGGCAATGTCGCTGTTTATGTGACAGTCCATTAGACATTCTGCAAACAGTGACCGTGTGTGAATGTGCGTTTTTGAATCTCCTCGTGAACAAATATTCTTAATTGGTAACGTATATATACCAGGGTCCATGCAAGAGGCGTAATCATACTAACTGTGGCGAAATAGGAGGGAATATTAGGTACAAGAATCGAGAAACACAAGAACCAAGCTGTAACAACCAGACGGTTATCTGGTGATCGGAGGCGAAAATCACAGATAATACAATATTAGTTGGCAATAACCGATTATGCTGATATAAATAACTCATTGA
>CM034536.1:9811443-9846443 GCA_020002185.1 Paraescarpia echinospica | reverse complement strand
TAATCGTGATAGTGCAGGATTGTCAAATATTATTTGTAATGCTATGCAATTCACTTGAGGGTAGACAAAACCATTATTGTGTCAGCTCCATGTTGCCAAGTCCATGACGCAGGGGCCATTTTTTCGATGTATTGGCCGCGCGCGCGTGGTTCGTGCAATTGTTAGCTTACGTTTTACTTATTACACGCACTTTACGTTTTCCATTTCGATCAACTGATTTTCCCCATTAAGGTAAGAATAATTAGATATATGTAGTATTTTACAGGTCTTACATTCTACTTTTAGGGGTCGTAGATTAATCCCTGAAAGTCTGGCCCTCGAAGTTCAAGCCGAATAAGAGGACAACGTTAACCTACCCGCATTCACACATATGCAAGCTCGATTATAAGTAGATATATACATAGTTATAAAACTAACATATTAAACTGCACATGGAATCTAACATATGGACAGGATAAGTGGAAATGATGGTTTTTATAAACATCAGTTATTTATTAATAATACATTGGCCTATGTTGTGATTGATGCGTACACAAAACGTGACGTCAACGAAATAGTTAATGGTGGAGGTGGTACGCTGCGTCGTAAATCACGTGGAAGGGTGTCACTATTTGTGAGAAACAGGGAATATAAACGTGAGCCGACGTCGCGATTCCATAAGTTAGGTCGACGGGAGACAGGCAAAGCGAGACCGATCTGTTCCAGTTGACGACAACATGAAGACGACACTGCCTCTTGTGCTGCTGCTCAGCTGCTTTGCAGCCTTGTCTTTGGCTTGTGTGAGTAGAGTATGCTGCGTGTGTTGTGAATGTTTTCGTGTTTTAATTGATCAGCTGAATTTGTCTTAATTAGTTGGGGTTGTATTTCCGATTATGTCTTGCCGAACAGTCTGCCATTTTCACATTACAGTTGAACGGGAGTGGCAAAACCAAGACTTCGATAAGGGACAAGATTGCCCAGAAAGCGGTGGATGAAATTAATAGTAAGAAATGGGCAAAGGCTTCTGATCACAAATCACTTACTGGAAAGTGGAAATGCAACATCTTCGTAGCGGAAATGATCGAGGCTGCGGGCGCAAAGGTTCCTCACAGGTATGGTGTTGACAAAACCTAATACTTTCGAAGGCTTGTGTTTTCTTACTAGGTCGTAGTGGTGTATATAATACACACACACACACACACACACACACACACACACACACACACACACACACACACACACACACACACACACACACACACACACACACACACACACACACACACACACACACACACACACACACATACATACATACACACATATATATATACATATATATATTATCTCTTGTCGAATGGTAATGACGGCATTCCTCATCTGGCATGATTATATGACAAATACTACTCCATTTTAACTTTCACCGGCATTCCCTAAGTTGTTTTAATGTATCTGGTTGAATGATACTGCGTTCTCTTCCGCTCCCAGGCATTGGTTAACGTGGAGTCCGATAGGTGCAAATGAATGGGCGAAACAGGATTCCACGTACTTGGTGGATAGCGGATGTTGGAAGCACGTCACTTCCTCCGGCAAGGGCGACGTAGCAGCATACGGTGGTCACGTGGCCATAGTAGTCGGCGATGATCAAGCAGTCGGAGCTGGAAAATTCAAAGTATCACGATACTCTTTTGCACACACGTTCAAATTACGCGGCGGGGCGCAGCCGACGTTCTGGCGTTATACGTGCTAGATATGACTGACAGTCCTCCATGACGTGCGGAACGCAGGTCCATTACAGCCGCACGTGCATTGACAGTTCGGTGCGTTCGCTGCTATCTTAGCATAACCTGCTCTGAGACAGCTATTTGGTTGCTATGTTAATACAAAAAACGCATGTTAGGTGTTGCCACATGTAGATTGACAATTAAGAGAATTTGCACAGATCTTAACTTTGACGATAATAACTTTGGACTACGACGAATGTAGAGCCTAGAAATGACAGATTGTAAAGGAACCCATTACGTGCTGTGTCCGCGCATGGCATGACGATGTATTTTGTTCCGCATCAAAATGATGTCAATAAAGCACGTGCCGAAAACAAACTTTTCAAATATTTCAAATAACAGCAGCAAAACTATATTTTCCATGTATTTTTATAACACAAACATGAGTGCGGCGTGATGGACCTGCCAGACACAAAGTGCAATACAAATACATCATCCACTGTTGGTGTATCACAGGATACATGTTAGGTGTTGCTACATGTAGATCTCACAGGATACATGACACATCTTATTCACAATGCAAACATACATGTAATATGATTTAGCACGAATTGTTCGTTTCGCATTCATCTGGCCTAGACTAGTCACATTCTGTTTGATGCCGCCGAAAATGCGTCAAGCAAACACTAGGCGAAACTTGTTGCCGTACTCGGTCGACTCCATATAGAGGCCTTGAACGTATGTGTTCACGTGCACATATTGACTGTTTGTTTACTTATAATATTATACTACTATTATGGATTATTTCGGAAATTTCCGACCACGTCCATCCGTCCGTTAGTCAGTCCGTCCGTCCTTCCGTCGGTCAGTTCATCGTTCCGTTCGTCCTTCTGTCCGTCTTTCCGTCCGCTTTCCGTCCGTCCGTCCTTCTCTCCGTCAGTCAGTCAGTCAGTCAGTCAGTCAGTCAGTCAGTCAGTCAGTCAGTCAGTCAGTCAGTTAGTCAGTCAGTCAGTCAGTCAGTCAGTCAGTCAGTCAGTCAGTCAGTCCGTCCGTCCGTCCGTCCGTCCGTCCGTCCGTCCGTCCTTCCGTTGGTCAGTTCATCGTTCCGTTCGTCCTTCCGTCCGTCTTTCCGTCCGTCCGTCCTTCTCTCCGTCCGTCAGTTTGTTCGTCCGTCCGTCCTTCTCTCCGTCTGTCAGTTTGTTCGTCCGTCCGTCCTTCCGTCCGTCCGTCCGTCCGTCCGTCAGTCAGTCAGTCAGTCAGTCAGTCAATCAGTCAGTCAGTCATACCGTCGTCTTAGGTTTCGGTTTGCTCTTTCTACGTAGACGAACCAATTGAATGCATTGATGTGATGATTCCTATGTGTTCAGCAAACACATCTAATAAAACTAATGCTCCATTTCGTCTTCTCTGTGAGCATACACATTTATGTTATCATAAGTTGACTATTTGAAGACATGGATTGCCAAACAAGTCCCGCAATCGGAAGTTGGGTTGCAACCAAAACAGGTTAATAACCGCTGATGTACGAAACATATGTATTGTGTCTATCAATAGTGTCGTATTTGGGTCTTTCTAGACGATGTGGTATCTATTTCCAAACCCGATCCAGTTGGATCATCAATACTGCCTTGAAATGGCAAAAGGGAACAAATGAAAACAAAACGTTTTTTTGGTATTTAGCTAAACGCCTATTTGCTCTACTCTCTTGTGCATGTCACGGCACTTTGATTTACACAAATATATGATTATTTGACTATTTGTATTCATAATAATGACTAGTAATTATTGGACCATTGCTTACTTGGTGACTTAGTTCCATTTACATGTATGTACATTTCATTGAGATATCGACATAGAGTTGTGACATACATATGTGTTGTGACATACGTATGTGTTGTGACATACGTATGTGTTGTGACATACCTATGTGTTGTGACATACATATGTGTTGTGACATACGTATGTGTTGTGACATACATATGTTTTGTGGCATACGTATGTGTTGTGACATACGTATGTGTTGTGACGTACGTATGTGTTGTGACATACGTATGTGTTGTGACATACGTATGTGTTGTGACATACATATGTGTTGTGACATACGTATGTGTTGTAACGTCAAACTTGAGTCATTAAAACTCATACATGAATTACGTTTCACAACATCAGCTATGATACTCTTAAGTTATCTCACATTAAGTTTACATAGACTATTTGGATAAATCATATAAATATATTCGTTCCTAAAAACTAACGAAATGTTAAAGTAATTTACTATTGTGCAAGCGTTAATTTATATGAAACGAATAATATGAAACTGTCGATGGGCACCAACTGTTTCAGTAATAAATGTGAACAAGTATATTACAGCATTATACAAATAATGTACTTCTACACTATTGCATTTATGTACAGCACGCAGATGTGTTATGATATATAATGTCACATTCTTGTTCATATATGTTAACTTTCATGATTCACGGTTGAGCTTATGTAATGATATGTTAAAAAACATTACTGGTAGGCATTTGATCAAGACGGGTTATATATATATATATATGTGTATGTGTGTGTGTGTGTGTGTGTGTGTGTGTGCAAAACTGTTGCACTACCGATAAGACTAAGCTTTGGATGGCAATCTTTTCAAATAGCTTGTTAAATTAGTTCTAACTCATTCGAGAGGTAGCGCCACGTTTATTGTTCGACGAAAAGTGTTATTCAGCAGCATTCTTAACAAATTAATTTCAATGAAGAAGCAAGTTTCTTGCGGTGATGGCTTTTTGCTAACCCTTCACGTCCAAATGCATGTACACCTTGCTGTCAATCTGGTCTAACTTACCCTCAACCTAACCCTAACCTTCAACCTTACTATAACCCTAAATTTCAACATAACCATAAACCTAAGCCTTATTACACATCAAGCCATAAAGGATATGTGTACGTCGATAGGTAGCACGAAGCTTTCTTGCATCCTCTCGTAGCTCAAATGTTGTAGCAAAGTTCGCTAGGTGGCGCTAGCTAAACCAATGACACCTTGGTCATTCTCAAATACCGTGTCTTTTGTGTATTTGCTGTTTTGTACGGAAGCCTGTTGGTGCCACCAGAATAAAACTTTTTATCTCGTAATTACGTGATACCATCTCGTAATTACGAGATACCTATCTCGTAATTACGAGATAGTAGAGAACCGGAAATGGAAAGCTTTTTCAACCAATCAAATGCGGAACAAGTAATAATTATAAGGCCTCCACTTAATTATATCAACCGTACACGTGCGATAAAGTAGTGTACAGCAAGCACTAAAACATCTGTGTTTGGTGACTTAATTATTACGGTTCCTAGAACACCACGTGCTCCGAAGTCTGCATCAGCAAAACCAGCATGCAGAAGCATCCTGGGGTTAGCTTCTTCTTGTGTACTGGCAAAGTGTCTGTCTACTTCTACAGAGTTATCGTCATCATATCTATCAAACACTTCCACAACTGTGTCAGCTCTCTGAAATTCTGTCAGAAGTTACCTGAAGTATGCTACCGCTAATGCATTGAATTGGTCCCTCGCCATCATTTTAATGACAGCGATGGCATCCCTAATATACACTGTGGTTGCAGTGTTGCTTTGTGGTAGTTCAGATACTCTATCGCCTTGAGCTTCTAGTTGATGGTCCGGTTCCGCTTTGTTAGTTTTCCGCATTGTACTATTAGCATGCAAAATGGCCATCGACACTGGCCCTATCGGGTGGCCGAGAACTGTGATCACAGAAACATCATCTCTGCACTTCACCGACGACAGGGCTCTGCGGAACACAATCACTGAACTAACAGCTGCTGTTACAACACCTCCCTTGTCACACCTGAACTTCGCCTTTTTCGCCATGTCAACAACTACCCATGGGATTAGTATAATCTCTTTGATAGAGACGGCATCAGACAGAAAATATTAACAGTTACCTTTTTTCATTGTGCTACTCAGCCAGTTCACAATAATACTACCCACAAGAGTAGCCCCCAAGGGATATGTGGTGAACTCAGTGGCCAGAACATCGCACTTTCAATCGAGAGAACCCAGGTTGAAACCCTGTGCTGCCGTGTCGAACTTGGGCAAGTTCGTTCACTCTATGTTGCTCCAGTTCACTCAACTGTATGAATGAATATCTGGCTGTCCGTATACGAATAGTCTTCGAATATTAATTGTAGCATGGCTGAATGCTTCATAGAGAAGTCGAGATGGGGTTTGAATGAATTGGTCTACCAGGGAGTAAAATGTAAAGCACATTGAGCAGTCCTGAGGACTGGATACTGCACTGTATAATAATTTACGTTTCGTTTGATATTTATTTCACACCTAATAATAGAATTGAGTTCAAGATTAACGTTGGAGACTATGTTCTATAATTACCACCATGTTCAAGCATGATGTGAATACAAGGGTTGTTATAAAACACACAGGGGTGTATATATGCTCATGAACTGTGAAACATTTTGCAGTGAATAAATGTTAATGTAACTAATATTATATCATAATTTAACATGATGAGAAGAAAGCAATCAAAGTATGTTACTTAATAAACATTTGAGCAATTTATTATTAGAAACAGAACATGTGTTGGTACGATGCTTGTCATTCACTGTCATTTCTTAGGACGAATCGGGAACAGTTGCCATTAAAGCGATTGAGTTGGACGACTACCTAGGTGGCACTCCGGTGCAGTATCGAGAAGTACAGGGCTACGAGTCAAAAGTCTTCCTCAACCACTTCAAGGGCGGGATCAAGTATGTACAGTGTCTTCCAAGTATCGTGGCTTTAGATGCATTACATTGAAACCATTCTGTTCACCTTTAGTGTAAGGGACATGGAACACAGAGGAATTCGCTCTTCTCACCGTTGCATGCCTAATAATAATAGGTTAGCATCTTCCTCAGATACTCAGAGGTGCATCAAGACAAAAGGGTTGGTCAATATCGGAATCGATAAGTAGTATCATAGTTGTCACCAGATGGACAGATAAGCCAGTGATTTACTTTAAAGTGGATGGATAAGCAATGGTGAAAAGGTGAGTCTTTAAATGATAATGGCATTGTATGATATAGGACTGTCTGCTCTGGCCCATCATTTGCCAAATTACCTTGACTATTCAGATTGCAAAGTGGCATTATTGTCTCACCCTAGCTATGTCTATTGTTTCCCGGTAAACTTCTGAGACGTGGGGTAACTATTGCCACATTTATAGAACAAAAGTGGAACCAACAATTAAGTGATGGAAACACAAAATACTAATTACCTCGTCCGTTTGTTGATGAGGCCAAATTTGTTGTGGTTCCACAGGTACATGTCAGGTGGCGCTGCATCTGGTTTCACACACGTCGATAACACAATAAAACCTCGACTATTGCATGTGAAGGGAAAGAGCTGTCCACGAATTAAGGAAGTAAGTTAATGTGTGGAAGTAAAGTCCACAAACTGACGGTGTGTGGGTGTATGCGTGAGTGCGTGCGGGCGTGCGGGCGGGCGGGCGGGCGGGCGGGCGGGCTGGCGGGCGGGCGGGCGGGCGGGCGGGCGGGCGGGCGGGCGGGCGGGCGTGTGCATGCATGTTGGGTATGCAAGCATGCGCCTGCTTGTGCTATCTACCCTTGTACAGTTCTTGAACATGTTGCTCATATTGAATATTAAAAATACTAAATACAGGATCATCATTTGAATGTCCATTCAACCAAAGAAGTACATGATTTAGTGGTAATGTGCAGACAATTTAGAATCATGTGCAAAAGGATTGCATGGTAGCTGCCGGTGTAACAGGGTGTGTACCGATTGATGGTATTTTGCAGTTGCCAATCGGTTGGGCCCAGATGAATGACGGTGACGCGTTCATTCTCGATGTCGGCACAGCTTTGTTTGTGTGGAACGGCAAGTCATGCAGTCGCACGGAGAGAGTCAAGGTAAAGTCATGGTTAACTTATATATACTGCTTTCACAGTGTAGTAACGGTAATTATATCCCATGATGGAAACACGATATAATCATTATTTAGTTTGTAATAATCTTTCATGTTAGTTTTTGAATCATATTTGCACTGTTTTGTGTCCACTTTGCAGATGATAATTCCTTTTATATTTACATAAATGAATTTCCATCAGGTATATTTATGTGTGTTAGAAGATGACATTAGTATTCAAGACGTTGATTCTTAAAGTAGGAACAGGTAATTAGAGAGAAGATGCAATGTCTTTTGCGTGGTTGGGCGAAGGCCTCAACATGTCGTTTCCAAATCTGCCTGTCTTGCGCTATTCTCTGCCAGATGGTGTCCTTCCAGTACTCGTCTAGTTCGTATCTCCACCGTCTCACCGGTCTTCCTCTAGATCGTTTCTCTTCGTAAGGTCTCCAGGTTGCGATGTCCATCGGTTATCTTGTAGTCTGCTAATGTGCCCTGCCCAGGTCCACTTCTGTCTTCTGATTTGTTCTATCACGTCTATGACCTTTGTCTTCTGTCTTACCCAGATGTTTGTTTTTCTCTCTCGATATGTGATGCTTAACATACTTCTTTCCATCTTTGTTTGTGCGGCTGCTAGCTTGTTCTTTGCCTGGATGGTGAGTGCCCATGTTTCCGCGCTGTATGTCATCGCTGGAAGTACGCATGAGTTGAAGAATTGTCTCTTCAAGCAGGTTCCAGAGTTACCCTTGTAGATGTCTCGGTGTTTGGCGAAAGTTGTCCAGCCGGTGGTGATCCTTCTTTGAATCTCCTTGTCTTGGTTTTTGTCTCTGATACTGTATCGCTGTCCCTGATAGACGTAGCTTTTAACGTTCTCTATTTGCGTCGTGTTGATATATATTGGTGTGTCATTTTGTAGCATCACTTTTGTCGAGATGTTCATCCTTAGACCTTGTTTTTCACTTTCATCAGCTAGCTCCTGCAGCATGTGTTGTAGTTCTTGCGGTGTAGTAGCGCATATGACTATGTCGTCGGCGAAGCGAAGATGGCTGAGATATTCTCCGTCTATCCTCAAGCCTCTGGTTTCCCAGGTCAGTCTTCGGAATATGCTTTTGAGTGTTGCCGTGAACAGCTTGGGCAATATGGTGTCACCCTGTCGTACTCCTCTTGATTTAACAAGATTTAACAAGATTGCCACCCAGAGAATTAACTCTAGGTGGCAGATGGACAAGGAAGCCCTTTGGCTTATCGAGAGTCCGACCCTTTTATCAATGTGTATCCTGTCCGTCTGAGGTATGTGTCGATTTTATTTTAAAACATATTCACGCTACTACCCCAGTTGTTCCCTCCTTGTCTGCATTATTTGTCCCTACGTGTACTAGTATAGACCCTCCCTTGCCATGCCCCAATACCTTCTCTACCCTTTCGGTCACATGCTCTATCCTAGCCCCCGGTAGACATACAACAACGTCCTTCCCCTCGCATATAGTCTTGTCTGTTTTTCTCAGAATTGAATCGCCCATAAACACTCTCTCTTTTCTCCTTGCCCCGTCAATCACTGCCTCGGAGTAGCTCCTCCGGTTTGCATATGTCTGGTTGTTGTCTTTCCCCCTGTCGTCTTCTCTCCTGTCACATTCTCTTCCGGTCCATTCTTTCCTGTCGCTTTTTCTCTTGTCACCTTTCCTCCTGTCAACGTCCCTTTTAACGACTTCTTTTCTATCACATTTGCTCTCACTTCATCTTTCGTCCCATCTTTATGTTGATCTTGTTGCTCTTTTTATGAAGGTGGACTGTCACCGAGCTGTTAGTGTAGATGTCTTTCAGGAGATCGATGTACACATCTTCTATCCACTGTTCTTGAAGGGAGGTCAGTATTGCTTGAGTTTGCACCGAGTCGAAAGCTTTCTCGTAGTCGACGAATGCGATGCAGAGCAGGATATTATATTCTCGGCACTTCTCTTTCAGTTGGTTTACGACGTGTATGAGGTCTGTCGTTGAGTACCTGCTTCTGAATTCTGCCTGCTCTCGTGGTTGGTTTTTTCGAGTGTCTTCTCTAGCCTATTCATTAGTATCTTTGTGAGTAATTTGTAGATGTTTGATAACATACATATCAGTCTGTAGTTCTTTAAGTCTTTCTTATTTCCCTTCTTGAAGATAATCACCATCTTTGCGTTCTTCCATGTGGCGGGTATTCGTCTTTCTGATAAGCATTTAGTATACAGCTTAGCCAATGTGTTCGAGATTATATCTTCTCCTGCGTTTAATGTTTCAATGTTTACATGGTCGTTGCCTGATGTCTTCCCATTCTTCATATCTCTTAGCACTGCTTCCACCTCCCATGGTGTTATCTCTGGTACTTCTTTCGGGTCGGTGTGAATTATGGTGCTCTGTTCACCGTCGTATAGTTCGGTGTATAATTCCTCTATTCGTTCCATGATCATATCTTGGTCTTGTATTTCTCTACCCTGCCTGTCTAGAAGTGTAATCAGACTGTCTCGGCCTAGTGCTTGCGTTCTTCTTGCTTTCTTCAGGCTCTTTGATGACATAATCGTTTCTCGTATGATCTCTTGTTTGTACTTCCTGATGTCCTCCTTCGCTTTCTTTTTGATGGTCTTGCATATTTCTGCATACCCTATTTGGTTTTTACGGTCGCCGATCTCCCTTTTCTCGTCGTTTCTTCATTAGTGCTCGTGTAGGTGATGATATTCTCGTCACTACATGTCTGTTGATTGCTTTGGCTACACTTGTTGCACTTAGTTGGATCATCTCAGTGATGTTTTCGCTGATGGTGTCGATGTTGTCTAGTTCCTGTAGTGTCTCGAATCGATTTCGCAGTTCAAGTTGGAATTCGATCTTTTTTTTTCCGATTTGTGTGGTGTCTTTTGTTTATCAACTTCTTCCTTTCAGCCTTGATGTCCAGTTTGATGTTGCTCATTACCATTTTGTGGTCACTTCCAATGTTGACTTGGTTGATGACAGTTACGTCAGTGACCATGTCTGGCCTGTTTGTCAGGACATAGTCAATTTCATTCTTCGTTTCTCCATTTGGGCTTTTCCATGTCCATCTCCTCCCTGCTTTCTTCTGGAACATGGTGTTCATGATTTTGTACTTTCTTGATGTTACCCATTCTACCAAGGTGTCGCCTCTTTCGTTTCTCACACCTAGGCCAAATATGCCTGTTGCTGTTTCCGAAATGTTTGTTCGTTTCCCTACTTGTGCATTAAAGTCTCACATCACTATCGTGTAATGGGTTGGCTTTTCTAAGGTCTCATCCACGTCGTTGTAGAAGTTGTCTGTGTCTTCTTCTGAGTATGATGTTGTTAGTGCATATACTTGTACTATCTTCAGTTTGTAGCGCTTTGTTATGCATAGACCAAGTTATCTAGGTCTGATGCTGTTAAACCTCACTATATTGTCTTTCCATCTCTTGTTTATGAGAAAGCCTACTCCTGTTTGGCTGTTGTTTGCTGTGGAATTGTACAGTAGATGGCCGCTTTGTAAGGTAGTGACACATTCCTCTCTTCTTCGGACTTCTCTGATCCCAATCACATCTCATACCAACTTGGTTTCCCTAAGTTCTTCCTCCAGTTCTTGTATCTGTTCATCTCTTAGTAGTGTTCTTACGTTATATGTTGCTATCTTCAGTCTACTTACCTTCTCTCGGCGGCTCTTCTTTGCGTGGTGGTGTTGTTGGCCTACCCTTCCATGCTGGCCGGTGCGGGTTGGAAAGGGGGCGACATGGGGTGAACGAAATTGCCCAAGTTTCGACACGGCAGCCGAGCCAGTACCGGACCACCACCCAGCCAGTGCCGGGTTTCGAACCCCGGTCCCTCCAGTTGAGAGTCCGGTACTCTAAACACTCGGCCACTGCGCCCCCATGGTTTTAGCAATATATATATATATATCATCATTTATTTAACCAGTTTTAGCATTAATGTATTAATGTATTTTGAGTGCCTTTGAATGGACTTTTGTCTACAATTATGGCACCCTACAAGTTGACTTATTATATGCTGTGTGTTTCCCCAGGCGATGGAGTATGCAAGGAAGCTGAGGGACGACCGAGGGAAGGGAAACATCGTGGTTGTGGAGGACGGAGAGGAGAACGCTGACGAGATGGGCACTGATGAACTGGAGGTAAATGTATGACCTCTAACCATTTCGTTGTTTAAAGGGAGGCAGTCTGGTCGTTTTTACTGAAAAATCATGTTATACAGTATAAACTATATCTGTTGTAACAAACAGACTGCCCAAAGATGTTTTAACAAACTATTTTTTGTTGTTGAAATTTTAAAGATTCTGGCAGATTCAGTTTGTTTACATGGCAGCGTGACACTTTCGAAGGTGTGGCATCAAGTCTGATGGGAATTGTAACTCAAAATGAATGCTTTTAAATGACGGATATTTAAGGATGAGGCTATTCGTATAGCATCTCTGCAAATTAGGCCTATGGCAAGAATTTTTCTTATTCATAGAGCAACTCGGCGAATTACAAAAATTGTTTTATTAGCTGCTCTGCATATTTATATAGCCATTTATTATCACTATGTGTCTTTTATGTGTGTGTGCTGTTTTAATTATTGAACACAATATACAGCTGTACTGTTTTTTTTATCAATCTTTCCATAATCCGTGATGTTTCATGGACAAGTGTTTGATGAGGAGCACATTAAGTGATATTTGATTGACAGCTGTTCGAGGAGTACATGAAGTGATGTTTGATTGACAGCTCTTTGAGGCATACATGAAGTGATGTTTGATTGACAGCTCTTTGATGAGTACACAAAGTGATGCTTGATTGGCAGCTCTTTGAGAAGTACATAAATTGATGCTTGATAGACAGCTCTTTGAGGAGTACATTAAGTGATGTTTGATTGACAGCTGTTTGAGGAGTACGTGAAGTGGTGTTTGATTGATAGCTGTTTGAAGAATACGTGAAATGATTAGCATGTAAATTGTTTCCGGACTCGGTTGGTATGTTAACTTTCCGAGTCCTATGTTGCTCAGAACGGAGCTTTCAACGTCTTCACGACGTCTTCATCAGCGTTGGTCTGCGCCACTCTCGGTCGTCATGTGACTATGTTGGTAACTGTCACATGACAACACTTCCAGGAAGATCGCGGGAACGTTGTATCCGGAATCCCTGTTGATTTCTGGTCGCCTCTCTCTGATTTCACGTGAACGATGACGGCAGCACACAGGTCACGGTCTACAGAAAACCAACACACACGGACCAATACTTGAATTTCAGCTCCAATCACCACCTCGAGCACAAGTGATCAGTGGTCAGAACATTGCTGCACAGGGCAGACCAACTCACAACCCCAGACGAAGACAAAGCCACCGAAACAACACATGTCAGAGCAGCGCTCAGAGCCAACAACTACAGAGAGTGGATGTTCAACAAACACATGTCAGAGCAGCGCTCAGAGCCAACAACTACAGAGAGAGGATGTTCAACATCACCAAGAAAAAGAGAAAGACACCAAGTGCAGAAAAACAGACCAGCCAAACACCGAACATCCTTTTACCATATGTGCACAACCTGTCAGAGAAATTGACCACCATTTTCCGGGGAACATGGAGTGGGGGCATACCACAAACCTTACAACACCATAAGATCCATCATAGTGAACCCCGAGGGCAAAACCCCCAAGAACAACATGTGTGGGGTAATATATGAGATAGGATGTCCGGACTCTCATCAGACCTATGTAGGCGAAACCAGCAGAGCACTAGGAGCCTGACTCAAAGAACACAGAAACACCAGGGGCCCACTCACAGCAGTAGGTGAACTCAGAGTGAATGAGGGCCCACTCACAGCAGTAGGTGAACACAGAGTGAATGAGGGCCAACTCACAGCAGTAGGTGAACACAGAGTGAATGAGGGCCCACTCACAGCAGTAGGTGAACACAGAGTGAATGAGGGCCCACTCACAGCAGTAGGTGAAAACAGAGTGAATGAGGGCCACAACATCTCCGCTAAAGACGTAAAGGTACTCTAGAAAAAACAACTTCTGAAGAAGAAAAATCAGTGAGGCGATTGAAATCGGAGAGAGGTGACCAGAAATCAATAGGGATTCCGGATACAACCTTCCCGTGATATTCCTGGAAGTGTTGTCATGTGACAGTTACCAACATAGTCACATGACGACGGAGTGTGGCGCAGATCAATGCTGATGAAGACGTCGTGAAGACGTCGAAACTCCGTTCTGAGCAACATAGGACTCGGAAAGATAACTTACCATATTTTCAAAATGTGAAATGATGTTTGATTGACAGCTGTTTGAGGAGTAAATGAAGTGATGTTTGATTGGCAGCTGTTCGAGGAGTACATAAAGTGATGTTTGATTGACAGCTGTTCAAGGAGTATATAAAGTGATGTTTGATTGACAGCTGTTCAAGGAGTACATAAAGTGATTTTTGATTGACAGCTGTTCGTGGAGTACATTAAGTGATGTTTGATTGACAGCTGTTCGAGGAATATCTGCTAGTGTGTGACAAGTCGTCACTGCAGCCAGCATTTTCAGTGCCTGCAGATGATGTTTATGAGAGGAAGGCCGCCTCCCAGCTGATGCTTTGGAAGTAGGTGCCAAATATCACTCATGAGGTTACACTTGAAAACTACTCGAGGAAAATGTAATGAATTATTAAAAATAGGATAATTTCTTTAAATTAGTAGGCCACAATCATTTATCTATGTTTCGTTCATGAAAACTATATATAATAATTTTATACAAGTTTAGGCTATTCTTGCTATGCTATAAACAATAGGTGCTGCAAAATTTGAAGAAACAAATTAATTTAATTTGCAAGTGTGCAGTTTCAGGAATCCTGTATAGCTCCGATTACTGGTGCACTGCCTAATAAATATGCACTTCCGTTTTACTTAAGCAAAACCCTGCACAAAGCAGATTACCAGTAGGGTGTGTTCGCTTTTAAAATGCAAGTCTGTGATACTGTCAGTGGTGCCATCTCGTGGATACTATCTAGATAACAGTTCACTATACTTTTAGCCATAAGATGGCACCAAGTTTATACCACTAGCAAGCGGCTTTTTCTATCACTGCTTGAATTATCAGCACTGATTCAGCAGAGATGGAAGACATCCAGCAATATCCTACAATGTCCTCTGGTTAGCGCGGTGGCTGTCTGTTTAACTTTGCTCAAATAATCAAGCTGATACTTTTCTGGATTTACGAAATCCCGAATGATCGCACTGTCACCACGCGTTTTCTGGCTAGAGTCATGCATTCTTGTTGTGTGTCGTCTTCTGTCAAACGATCGAACGCGATATATTAGGTAGATGTGCTGAATCTGCCTTTGCTGTGTGTTGCCTGGCGTACGGTTGCACGTAAGTGATGTGTATGCAGGTTGTGCACCCCTGAATGCTTGTGCTACTTGTGTCTTATACAAGTTTTAGATGCCCAGTGGTCCCCCGCACAAACCTCTGTACTCATGGATGTGTAGCATCTGTTGGGAACTGTATGGTAGGTAACTGTGTGCTGATTAGATGCACTGGGTTTATTTGTTCCCAGGTGTTCAGATGAAAGTGGAGAGTTGAAGGTGACAGAGGTCGGTGAGAAGCCGCTGAAGAGAGAGATGCTCGACACTAATGTAAGTTTAGTTACACAGCTTATATCATTAGGTTCGTACGTCATCCTATTCAGTGCCCCCTTGGTATTGTGTTTTTTCGCTTCTGTTTGACTGCTTCAATGAACGTTTATGTTGAACTGACAGCCCTACAACTGTTAATAAATCTGGCTGCCGTGTCATCAGTCAGTGTAAACATTTTAGGTTTGAGAAAAGCAATACGTACAATACCGCATTGACACTGAATTGTGCGATTCACAAACTTGAGACACTATAGTGTATAATAATGATGCTGTAATGTTTAATGTGATATATTTGAAATTGCAATAGAATATAGGTATGTATTCATGCGCACAGAAATGTAACTGTTGCTGTTTCTTCTCTTTCCCAGGACACGTTCATTGTTGACAACGGAGACGCTGGTATCTGGGTGTGGTGTGGACGCAAGTCAAACCCCAAGGAGAAGAAGGAAGCTATGGCCAGTGCTAGCGTAAGTACACCTAGGAACAGAGGCACATATCGTTGCTGCTTCACTAAGGCATTTTTTGTGTACTAGCTGACTTACCCAATGTTAGACAGCGAGAAATGACAGCTGTTAATAATTTATAGTTAAAGCTGCCTGCCTTAAGATAAAATAGTTTATATGATGCCCATGAATAGGTAAAATGTTACTATATATACTGCTAAGTTACAATGTTACTATATAATGCTGTGATGGCAGGGTTTGTTGCTTGGCACCCTGCCATATAATAAGCAGCTCCATTTGTGCCCTAGATGTCCATTGCACTGGGACACCCCGGGTGAAATAAGAAACTCTAAATCTATGAACCATCGTACTTGGGTAATTAGGACACATAGATGCAAAACTGGTGGGGACATACACAAACATACACAGACAGACGACAGAGACTCATACTCTGTATATTTTATAAGTTATAATATACATGTATTGTAGCGTTCTGCTTTGAGAGAAAGTACGTGATAGAATAGTGCATGACTTGATACAGTAATTCTTGTGATTAGATTGTTTGTCCACTCGCCATCGGGAGCTTTATGCCTTCGATTGAAGTCCAAGGCTAAAAATATTTATCGGGGATTCCAATAGGGTGTATTTAGAATCTTTGCTGGTATATCTGACATATGACTGTTATAATTGCAATTTGGTTACCTAAACATTGTGATAATTATACAGAATCAAAAGTGTACAACATTGACAGCAGATTGTCAGAGATGCAGATATATTGAACATGGATTACGGTGCTGCTAAGAAATAAATAAATACTTGTACATTTTATTAATTTTGTATCGTAATTGTTATATACCAAGATGGCTGCCGTGGTCTAAGTCGTGGTCATTTCGTGGGAGAACAGAAATTCAGATAATCATGCCATCAAAGCGTAAACCGTCCAGTGTTACTGACAGTGATGTTCAGGACACTGATGTGATGCTGCTAAAATTCGTGGAATTGCTGAATGATGTCGCTGTATTACGAAAACTGAGATTAGCGTTGTACCCTCAAGCACTGGCTGATAAGATCGACACCCTCACGCAGACAATCGCTGACCTGAACTCGAAGCTTGAAATCAAAGAGCGCAGAATTGTAGCCCTCGAAGAAAAAGTTGGTCATCTTGAAAGTGAGTGCGATAACATTGAACAATATTCCCGACGATGCAACTTAAGGTTTCATGGAATCCCTGAAATTGGGGCGGGGGAGGACACTACTGCCAAAGTAGTGGAAACCATCAATGTCAAAATGGCAGTGACCCCCCCAGTGACACAAGAGGACATTGTAGTCAGCCATAGGCTTGGCAAAAGGGCAGAAACAGGCGATCGACATCGTGTAGTCATTGTGCGATTCAACAGAGTTAACGTGCGTGACGAAGTCATACGGGCTAGAAGTCGATTGCGTAACAGCGTCAGTGAAAACCAACACCAAATCTTCGTCAACGAGGACTTGACTCAGCACCGCGCAGCGCTGGCTAGCGCTACAAGGCAGTTGAAACGTGCGAAGAAAATTGCCGACTGCTGGACCTATAATGGGAAAGTGGTAATCAAGACATTAGCAAACACGATCAGGGTCATCCACACGCAGGAGGATATGAACACTTTACGTTGAACACGTACCTGCGACCGGGAATCGGCCCCTGTATACGAACGATATTTTGTTAATGTTTTATTATTTTCGTTACACGAGAGTGCGCAACGTGAGTCCACTGAGCGAGACGTGATCTACGCAGCGAGGTCAATTAAAAGAGAGATAAGTCCTCTTTACTGACTCTGCAGACTCCGGGATAATATAATGTAGTGTCAGTTAATATTATCTTTAATCGTTTTAAATTATTATCTTTTCTAGTTCTTTCTCTACAAGCTGGTTTTTTCTCTTTCTCTTCTCCTTTTCCTTCTCTCAAATTACAATATCTGTAAAGCTGACGTAAACACATGACAGCATTACGTCGACTTCTGCATAATGTTAAAATGTATTTTCTACTTTGATTCAGTGATTACATGCAAGTGTTATTGCAGTGCCATCAGAGATATTGGGAATATTATCAATGTATCTGGTGACATTCCTAGCTAGTTAGGCTGTTACTACATGCTGAACAATCAATCTACTTAAACTGCTCTATCTAAATTGCAATTGACTTGTTGTACTCTCGACTTTCAGTTTCTCTGTGGAATCTTTTTAAGTGATTTTAGTAACATAATATTTAGTGTTAGTGATTCATAGAAATATTAGCTCCAGCTCCTTGTGCACTGATGCACATCCTGTTAAACTGAAACTGTAATTTATTTTATTTTCTTATGAAAATATATATTTTATAATTTTCTTGAGTTGAATGCTAGTCATGTTGTTTTGTATATTTGTTAGCTGAAATAGTTGTACAGCTAATATATAAATACGTATGTATTTAATATATATAATTTAATAATATTTTTTTCTCTTTTTTATTGTCAGAAAAATGGATTGACAAATATGATGTATAAATCTGAAATGAAAGCACCGTGTTAGTTATTGCACACGATGTAAATACGGTAGCTTCTTCGCAGAATCTTTGTTTTTTGTGAAATGTAAACCTGTAGTCATATTACTATATATACACAGAAATAACTTTCAAGTATGTATATGTATGTGTGCGATTATATGTGTATAATTAAATCTTATCATATCACAGTAATAATGGTTAATGAAGCAAAATGCTTAACCTTGTATTGCACTATGTTTTACTGCTGTACTTTATATAAACAAAAACTTTAGCTTCTCACTGAACTTATCTTAATACATGTATTCGTTCTGTTGCTGTGAAATGCATTAGTATGTTACTACGGATACTCAGGTAATATATATGTGGCTTATAAAACCGTTTTAATACTGTATGCTCTACACCTCTCCCACGACAAGGTCTTCTTGCATTCATTATGCAAATCATTCTTATTTTATGTTATTTTTTTATATATATACCAAACTACAAGATGTCTATCTCAAACTGTTTTCACATTTACATGTTTAATCAATCTCACATTTACGTTCAGTGCATTACGTCTATAAAACTTACGACAGGCAATGCCATAAGTATATTTCATTATCGGTATATGCATATATCACAATTTGTTGAACACTTATTTACACATACAAATATAATAACAAATACATATGATAAATACCAAATTATATAAAGGCATGACATTAGACGATACGTTCCTCTCCTTTTTAGGAGGTATTCATAACAATGACTTAATTAATATCTTAGACACAAATGATGTTGAAAATTATGAACCTCAACTAATACGTCGGTCATCATATTATGACTTTGATAAGTTTAGCAAACTCACACAGATAAACACTACGCGTTTTAGTATCCTAAGCACTAACATTCAATCAATAAATTCTAAATTTAACGAACTGGAAGCTTTTGTAGAAGAGCTAAGTAGTAACAATTTTAAATTTAATGTCATCTGCTTACAAGAAACTTGGAAATCAGAAAACGATGACCTATCACAGTTTTCCTTACATGGTTATGAATGTTTAGCTCAAGGTAAGACGTGCAGTAGCAAAGGAGGGCTAATAGTATATGTTGACAACAAATATAGATCAGAGGTTATATTAAATGTAAACATGTACGAACACTGGGAAGGGATGATAGTCCAAATAAATGGTGGTAATCTATATAAGAGCATAACCATTGGAAACATATATAGACCTCCACGAACTTCTAATGATAACTTAAATGCTTTTATAAATGAATTTACTTCTATAATATCATCAATGGAAAACAACTGTAATAACAATCTCATTATCACAGGAGATTTTAATATAAATTTGCTTAAATTAAATGAAAATGATGCATATAGTAACTTTTTTGACACCATACTTTACCCGCAAATTACTCTTCCTACTAGATTTACTAGAACAAATGGTACTTTAATAGATAATTTCTTTTGTAAACTTAATAAATCTATATTGGAGAGTACTGCAGGGATTTTAATCAAAAAAATTTCTGATCATCAGCCGTATTTTATATTCATCAACGTCTCATTAAAGACTGAATCTCCACCTAAATATGTTAAAATAAATATACTAAATGAAGAGGCAATGCATAAAGTTAAACACGAAATAAAATCAAATGAGATATACAATAAGCTAAATAAAAATATAAATGCAGACACAAATTTAAATTATGATATAATCTACGAAGAAATTATACGGGCAAAAAATAAGCATATGCAAACTAAGCTGGTGAAATTTAATAAATATAAACATAAAAGATCAACGTGGATTACACAAGGATTGCTAAAATCTATTCAATATCGAGACAAACTCTATAAACAATTAAAATTGACCCAACCAAATTCGACAAGCTATGAAGCTATTAATATTAATCTAAAAACTTATAATACGATATTAAAGAAAAATATTCGTGCAGCCAAACAAGTGTATTTTGAACAAAGATTTAATCGATTTAAATATGATATAAAAAATACCTGGAAAGTTATTAATGAATTTCTTTCAAAAAATCGTACAAACCGTAGATTACCATTATTTTTTTATAGAAAATGGTACAAAAATAACTGATAAAAAGGATATTGCAAACAAATTTAATAATTATTTTACAAATATAGGTCAGACCATCGCACAAGGTATTAAATATAAAGGTAACAAAAACTATAGTTATTATTTAAACAAAAACATTAATTCTGTATTTACGTTTCAGAGTATTGATGAAGAGACTGTTAGGAACACTATTAATAATCTTCCCACAAAAAACAGCTGTGGATTTGATGGCATTTCTTCAAAATTTCTTAAGATAATTGAGCCTGCAATTATCAAATCATTAACGCTGTTAATAAACCAAGTTTTAAAATCCGGGATATTCCCAGACAAACTAAAAATTGCAAAAGTTATTCCTATATTTAAGAAAGACGATCCATCTTTATTTGAAAATTACAGACCAATTTCCCTTCTTCCCACAATTTCTAAAGTGTTAGAGAAATTAATTTTTATTCAATTATATTCATATTTCAATGATATGAAGCTTTTATTTGATAATCAATATGGTTTTAGAGCAAAATATTCAACGGAATTTGCTGCGCTTGAGCTAATAGATAGAATTATAACTCAAATGGATAATAATGATGAACCAATTAATGTATTTCTCGACCTTTCTAAGGCGTTTGATACTATTGACCATAACATTTTACTTAACAAATTAACTTACTATGGCCTAAATGGTTCAACTTTGCAGTTATTCAGAAGTTACTTACAAAACAGGAAACAATACACTGAATTTGAACAAATAAATTCAGACATCTTACCTATAACAATCGGCGTCCCACAAGGTTCAATCCTTGGACCACTATTATTTATCATTTACATAAATGATTTCTCACAAGCTAGTCAAATATTTAATTTCGTCATGTACGCTGATGACACCACATTATCTAGCTCTTTAAAATGTCTTAACAACAACAACAACACACGCAACAAAAGTACAGAATCCTTAATAAATGAAGAACTTTTTAAAGTTAATGAATGGCTAAACATAAATAAATTATCTTTAAATAAAAGCAAATCAAAATACATGATTTTTCATATGCCTAATAAACGCACGCAGTCTCTTACGCTTAAAATAGATAATATAAATATTGAAAGAGTAGATGAATTTAACTTTCTAGGATTGACTTTAGACACTAACCTAAATTGGAAAAAACACACTGAGAAAATTTCAAATAAGTGCTCCAAAACAATTGGCATAATTAACAGATTAAAATATGTATTACCTTTAGATATAAAAGTGTTGTTATATAACACTTTAATATTATCTCATATCAATTATTGTACCATGGTTTGGGGATACCAAATAAATAGAATTACAAAAATTCAAAAAAAGCCGTTCGAATAATAACCTTAAACAAATATAACTCACACACGGAACCACTTTTTAAAAAACTTAAATTACTAAAAGTAGAAGACATATTAAAGTTACATGAATTAAAATTTTACTTTAAATACATCCATAAAATGTTACCTCCTTATTTACTTAACTGGCAAATTATCCCAAGTGTAAACATACATAATTATAATACTCGTGAAAAAAATTATATACATACTTTTAGAACTAAGCATGAATTTGCAATGAAATGTCTCAAATACAGCCTACCACATGCTATAAATTACACCCCCGATATAATCAAAGACAAAATATATACTCACAGTTTGCGAGGCTTCTCATTTTATATAAAAACATACTTGTTACACAAATATAATGATTCATGCACTCTATCAAATTGCTACACATGTCAACAGAACCATTAAATACAATACATTTGATGCTAGCTTCAGGCAACCAGCACACATACAAACTTACATTCTCACATAAAACAAGCACTCCCAAAATACATACATGAGATAGACACCTTGTAAAAGGACCACATAAATTATCACGTAAATAGGGTGGCTCCTATGATAGCGACAATTGTGTCTTAATAGGAGTCACCGACCCCGATTGAATAAGCTATATGATTAATATCTATGGTACACCAATACCATAATAACTGTACATGCGTTTGTCTGTATTTTCCGAATAGTATGTTGAACATATAATTATATACGTTTATGTATGTCTGCATAATGTTTATATTTGTTGTTTATTACAGCATAAGTGATGTTCAAAAACAAATTAATTGTGTACCTATATGGGGTCAAATAAACGTTTACTTACTTACTTACTTACTTACTTATAAATTGTTTCTTGATGGTCATTTTGTAGTCTGTAGCTCCATGTGTTGTCTCAGTGTTATATAAACCATATCCATACATCCATGTGTGTGTGATTCCAGGCCTTCCTGACAGAACGCAGCTACTCAAACCACGTACAGGTTGTGAAGGTGCATGAGAACGGGGAACCGGCTGAGTTCAAAGCTCTCTTTAGGGTGTGGGAGAAGCCACTGCTACCAGGGCAGGTGAAACCCCACAGCAACAACAGGATTGGTATGGGCTTCTCTTCTCTCTCTCTGTTGTGTCATAAACTTAGTAGTGCAGTGTCAGTTTGGCGTGGTTGTTGTTGATCATTCTTCTACTTGTACCCTCTACACTTAGTAGTGTAGTGTCAGTTTGGTGTGGTTGTTGTTGATCATTCTTCTACTTGTACCCTCTACACTTAGTAGTGCAGTGTAAGTTTGGTGTGGTTGTTGTTGATCATTCTTCTACTTGTACCCTCTACACTTAGTAGTGCAGTGTCAGTTTGGCGTGGTTGTTGTTGATCATTCTTCTACTTGTACCCTCTACACTTAGTAGTATAGTGTCAGTTTGGCGTGGTTGTTGTTGAACATTCCTCTACTTGTACACTCTACACTTAGTAGTGCAGTGTTAGTTTGGCGTATTTGTTGTTGATCATTCTTCTACTTGTACACTCCACACTTAGTAGTGTAGTGTTAATTTGGCGTGGTTGTTGTTGATCATTCTTCTACTTGTACACTCTACACTTAGTAGTGTAGTGTCAGGTTGGCGTGGTTGTTGTTGATCATTCTTCTACTTGTACCCTCTACACTTAGTAGTGCTGTGTCAGTTTGGCGTGGTTGTTGTTGATCATTCTTCTACTAGTACACTCTACACTTAGTAGTGCAGTGTCAGTTTGGCGTGGTTTTTGTTGTTGATCATTCTTCTACTTGTACACTCTACACTTAGTAGTGCAGTGTCAGTTTGGCATGGTTGTTGTTGATAATTCTTCTACTTGTACACTGTACACTTAGTAGTGCAGTGTCAGTTTGGCGTGGTTGTTGTTGTTAATCATTCTTCTACTTGTACACTCTACACTTAGTAATGCAGTGTCAGTTTGGCGTGGTTCTTGTTGATAATTCTTCTACTTGTACACTCTACACTTAGTAGTGCAGTGTCAGTTTGGCGTGGTTGTTGTTGATCATTCGTCTACTAGTACCCTCTACACTTAATAGTGCAGTGTCAGTTTGGCGTGGTTGTTGTTGATCATTCTTCTACTTGTTTCCTCTACACTTAGTAGTGCAGTGTCAGTTTGGCGTGGTTGTTGTTGATCATTCTTCTACTAGTACCCTCTACACTTAGTAGTGTAGTGTCAGTTTGGCGAGGTTGTTGTTGATCATTCTTCTACTAGTACCCTCTACACTTAGTAGTGTAGTGTCAGTTTGGTGTGGTTGTTGTTGATAATTCTTCTACTTGTACACTCTACACTTAGTAGTGCAGTGTCAGTTTGGCGTGGTTGTTGTTGATCATTCGTCTACTAGTACCCTCTACACTTAGTAGGGCAGTGTCAGTTTGGCGTGGTTGTTGTTGATTATTCTTCTACTTGTACACTCTACACTTAGTGCAGTGTCAGTTTAGCGTGGTTGTTGTTGATCATTCTTCTACTTGTACCCTCTACATTTAGTAGTGCAGTGTTACTTTGGCCTCGTTGTTGTTGATCATCTTTCTTGTCTGTAGTATGATGTTTGTCTCTTCTGTTATTAGTAATGTGGGGTTTGTTTGGTTTGGCTGTTGGGTATCTGCAATGATACAAATAGAGAAAGTTGATAGTGATCATCCTTCTAATTGTCTGTTCTACAGTTAGTAGTGTTTGTATCAAGCGTTATTAATTGACTGTAAGTTATTGATTGAATACAACATAAATGTTCATTTAATAATGTCATCGTTTCCGACCCGTATTGCCGCTGATGCGTAGTCAGAATCTGTATTGGCCGAGTTCAACCTATATTATGCTGAGTTCACCTGCGTTGGCCGCGATTGTCAAGAACGTTACATTATGATGTTTGCTTAATTGCAAATGCCATCACGCCTCAGCACAGACATGCCATTGCGTTAGCACACAGTAAATAATCGCATGAATTTACAGTCACGACATTGCCAGTTCAAAATGTTAAATGGTGGTCAGAGAGTGAATTTGACACCCAGAGATACTTGTCATAGTGTACGGAAAATTGTCAATTAATAATAAATTATGAATTTATTATGTTCACATTGCTTTCGTATTGGCTTTTGGGTAGCTGTGTTGGCCCTCGGCCAATACGAAGCCTATACGAATATGATCCATCAATGGCATGTGTTATACTGTGTCCTTCAGCTGCAACGATTCAGACAAACTTCAATGCATCAACAATGCACGACAACCCATCAATTGCGCGGGAGACTGGCATGGTGGACGATGGCACCGGCAAGAAAGTGGTATGTTCATTGACCAGTATTACTGTTTCCCACATATAAAAAAGGTAAATTCTTATGTAACGCTGCATCCAGTCCTCATGACTGCTCCAAGTGCTTTACACTACTCCCTGGAGACTTGTTCAATCGAACATCAACTTGACTTCTCAGGGAAGCATACAGACATGACTACTCCAAGTGCTTTACACTACTCCCTGGAGACTTGTTCAATCGAACATCAACTTGACTTCTCAGGGAAGCATACAGACATGCTGGAAATACAGCTTTACACTACTCCCTGGAGACTTGTTCAATCGAACATCAACTTGACTTCTCAGGGAAGCATACAGACATGCTGGAAATACAGCTTTACACTACTCCCTGGAGACTTGTTCAATCAAACATCAACTTGACTTCTCAGGGAAGCATACAGACATGCTGGAAATACAGCTTTACACTACTCCCTGGAGACTTGTTCAATCGAACATCAACTTGACTTCTCAGGGAAGCATACAGACATGCTGGAAATACAGCTTTACACTACTCCCTGGAGACTTGTTCAATCAAACATCAACGTGACTTCTCAGGGAAGCATACAGACATGCTGGAAATACAGCTTTACACTACTCCCTGGAGACTTGTTCAATCAAACATCAACGTGACTTCTCAGGGAAGCATACAGACATGCTGGAAATACAGCTTTACACTACTCTCTGGAGACTTGTTCAATCAAACATCAACGTGACTTCTCAGGGAAGCATACAGACATGCTGGAAATACAGCTTTACACTACTCCCTGGAGACTTGTTCAATCAAACATCAACGTGACTTCTCAGGGAAGCATACAGACATGCTGGAAATACAGCTTTACACTACTCCCTGGAGACTTGTTCAATCAAACATCAATGTGACTTCTCAGGGAAGCATACAGACATGACTACTCCAAGTGCTTTACACTACTCCCTGGAGACTTGTTCAATCGAACATCAACTTGACTTCTCAGGGAAGCATACAGACATGCTGGAAATACAGCTTTACACTACTCCCTGGAGACTTGTTCAATCGAACATCAACTTGACTTCTCAGGGAAGCAAACAGACATGCTGGAAATACAGCTTTACACTACTCCCTGGAGATTTGTTCAATAGAACATCAACTTGACTTCTCAGGGAAGCAAACAGACATGCTGGAAATACAGCTTTACACTACTCCCTGGAGACTTGTTCAATCGAACATCAACTTGACTTCTCAGGGAAGCATACAGACATGCTGGAAATACAGCTTTACACTACTCCCTGGAGACTTGTTCAATCAAACATCAACGTGACTTCTCAGGGAAGCATACAGACATGCTGGAAATACAGCTTTACACTACTCCCTGGAGACTTGTTCAATCAAACATCAACGTGACTTCTCAGGGAAGCATACAGACATGCTGGAAATACAGCTTTACACTACTCTCTGGAGACTTGTTCAATCAAACATCAACGTGACTTCTCAGGGAAGCATACAGACATGCTGGAAATACAGCTTTACACTACTCCCTGGAGACTTGTTCAATCAAACATCAACGTGACTTCTCAGGGAAGCATACAGACATGCTGGAAATACAGCTTTACACTACTCCCTGGAGACTTGTTCAATCAAACATCAATGTGACTTCTCAGGGAAGCATACAGACATGACTGCTCCAAGTGCTTTACACTACTCCCTGGAGACTTGTTCAATCGAACATCAACTTGACTTCTCAGGGAAGCAAACAGACATGCTGGAAATACAGCTTTACACTACTCCCTGCAGACTTGTTCAATCGAACATCAACTTGACTTCTCAGGGAAGCAAACAGACATGCTGGAAATACAGCTTTACTCTACTCCCTGGAGACTTGTTCAATCAAACATCAACTTGACTTCTCAGGAAGCATACAGACATGCTGGAAATACAGCTTTACACTACTCCCTGGAGACTTGTTCAATCAAACATCAACTTGACTTCTCAGGAAGCATACAGACATGCTGGAAATACAGCTTTACACTACTCCCTGGAGACTTGTTCAATAGAACATCAACTTGACTTCTCAGGGAAGCATACAGACATGACTGCTCCAAGTGCTTTACACTACTCCCTGGAGACTTGTTCAATAGAACATCAACTTGACTTCTCAGGGAAGCAAACAGACATGACTGCTCCAAGTGCTTTATACTACTCCCTGGAGACTTGTTCAATAGAACATCAACGTGACTTCTCAGGGAAGCATACAGACATGCTGGAAATACAGCTTTACACTACTCCCTGGAGACTTGTTCAATAGAACATCAACTTGACTTCTCAGGGAAGCAAACAGACATGCTGGAAATACAGCTTTACTCTACTCCCTGGAGACTTGTTCAATCGAACATCAACTTGACTTCTCAGGGAAGCAAACAGACATGCTGGAAATACAACTTTACACTACTCCCTGGAGACTTGTTCAATCGAACATCAACTTGACTTCTCAGGGAAGCAAACAGACATGCTGGAAATACAGCTTTACACTACTCCCTGGAGATTTGTTCAATAGAACATCAACTTGACTTCTCAGGGAAGCAAACAGACATGCTGGAAATACAGCTTTACACTACTCCCTGGAGACTTGTTCAATCGAACATCAACTTGACTTCTCAGGGAAGCAAACAGACATGCTGGAAATACAGCTTTACACTACTCCCTGGAGACTTGTTCAATAGAACATCAACTTGACTTCTCAGGGAAGCAAACAGACATGCTGGAAATACAGCTGCATTCAAATGTGTAATTGATCTATCCATCGTGAGCCATCAAAAATTGATGCAGAACACGTGGTGCACTTGTGCTTTCTGTTGTCCCGTAATAATATGTATTGGAACACTTAAAAATAATTAAATTATCAGCTATCCCAAAACATACGGTGCACAAAAATAAATCTCAGATTCACTGTCCCAATACTTAGGGACACGAACAATTCCTGAAGTCATGTCGTCCTTGTCTATTACCCTGCTACTAACTATTTTTGTGTGTCTCAATGGCACCATATTCCATGTGTCCGAATACATAGAGACAAAATAATTATAATTATTAAGGTGTCCCAAAACGTACGGTACAAAAAAATTATTATTTTTCCAGATTTTTAGGGTGTCCCAAAACATACGGTGTCCTGGTGTTCCAATGCATACGGTCATATTTTGTTGAAATTCTAGTCATAAAAGTGTTTCTTTATGACAGAAACATAACGCAAAGTTTTTAAGGTATCAACTGTAATGTTTTGCTTATGAGATGTCATGCAGCAATAGTAATGTAAGTCACATGTACAACAGTTAATAACATTGTTAGCAATAGTAATGTAAGTCACATGTACAACAGTTAATAACATTGTTAGCAATAGTATTGTAAGTCACATGTACAACAGTTAATAACATTGTTAGCAACAGTAATGTAAGTCACATGTACAACAGTTACTAACATTGTTAGCAATAGTAATGTAAGTCACATGTACAACAGTTAATAACATTGTTAGCAATAGTATTGTAAGTCACATGTACAACAGTTAATAACATTGTTAGCAACAGTAATGTAAGTCACATGTACAACAGTTACTAACATTGTTAGCAATAGTAATGTAAGTCACATGTACAACAGTTAATAACATTGTTAGCAATAGTATTGTAAGTCACATGTACAACAGTTAATAACATTGTTAGCAACAGTAATGTAAGTCACATGTACAACAGTTAATAACATTGTTAGCAATAGTATTGTAAGTCACATGTACAACAGTTAATAACTTTGTTAGCAACAGTAATGTAAGTCACATGTACAACAGTTACTAACATTGTTAGCAACAGTAATATAAGCCACATGTACAACAGTTAATAACATTGTTAGCAATAGTAATGTAAGTCACATGTACAACAGTTAATAACATTGTTAGCAACAGTAATGTAAGTCACATGTACAACAGTTAATAACATTGTTAGCAACAGTAATGTAAGTCACATGTACAACAGTTAATAACATTGTTAGCAACAGTAATGTAAGTCACATGTACAACAGTTAATAACATTGTTAGCAACAGTAATGTAAGTCACATGTACAACAGTTAATAACATTGTTAGCAACAGTAATGTAAGTCACATGTACAACAGTTAATAACATTGTTAGCAACAGTAATGTAAGTCACATGTACAACAGTTAATAACATTGTTAGCAACAGTAATGTAAGTCACATGTACAACAGTTAATAACATTGTTAGCAACAGTAATGTAAGTCACATGTACAACAGTTAATAACATTGTTAGCAACAGTAATGTAAGTCACATGTACAACAGTTAATAACATTGTTAGCAACAGTAATGTAAGTCACATGTACAACAGTTAATAACATTGTTGGCAACAGTAATGTAAGTCACATGTACAACAGTTAATAACATTGTTGGCAACAGTAATGTAAGTCACATGTACAACAGTTAATAACATTGTTAGCAACAGTAATGTAAGTCACATGTACAACAGTTAATAACATTGTTAGCAACAGTAATGTAAGTCACATGTACAACAGTTAATAACATGGTTAGCAACAGTAATGTAAGTCACATGTACAACAGTTAATAACATTGTTCGCAACAGCGAAGCTTGACGGAGATCATCTGCATAATGTGGATTGTGACGTATGCAAACTGCAACATTCTGGATACATCAGTTAGCGCTGTAACCTGTTAGTTACCCTGAATGCTCAACTGTGTTTATCTGGCACTTGATACAGAGCCTCATGCGTGCTATACACTGGTGTCTTGTATTCTAGTTATGACGTGTGGAGTCAATCATGTTTTGTTCGTTTACAGACGTGTACTATTTACACAGGTCATTCTCTATTAGTTTTGTGCAGTTGTATTGTCATTTCTTGCATGGTCATATTGTGGTCATTTCTTGCGTGGTCATATTGTGTTCATTTATGCTGCTACATTGCAATGTTTTTGTTATTTATAATCTGATTTCGTCTTCCTGTGCATGTTGTGATCTCTCACTACAGATCCACCGGGTTGAGAGGACTGGGAACACGTATGAACTGAAAGTGGTTGAGAAACGCTACCGGGACCAGTTGTTTGGGGGCGACAGCTACGTGATACTCTATACATACCTAGCTGGGGGAAGAGAGAACTACATCATCTACTTCTGGCTGGTGTGTAATTCGCAATTGTTCAAGATTGCTTCCATGTCCTCTACTGTCATCTCATCTGTCATGATGCATCAAGTCATAGATGACTTCTGGTGGCTAGCATTAGCAGCTTTCTCCATCTTTCTTGATCATGAACCATCTTAGACAGAATTTTTATCTGGCCCATCTGCCTTCTGCTGGGGCTATTTAGGTTCCTCCACTTTCCATCCCTTTGTCTGTCTGTCTCTCTGTCCGTCTGCCTCTCTTCTTCTCTCCCTCTCTCTCTCTCTCTCTCCCTCTCTCCCTCTATCTCTCTCTCCCTGACTCCGTCCCTGATTACCTGAGTCCGTCCCTGATTCCCTCCCTCCATCCCTGACTTTCTCTCCTTCCTTCCCTCCCTGACTCCGTCCCTCCCTCTCTCTCACTCTCTCCCTTCCTGACTCCCTCCCTCCTTCCCTGATTCCATACCTCCATCCTTCCCTGACTCCCTCCCTCCTTCCCTGACTCCCTCCCTCTCTTCTTCCCCCCTTCTCCCTGTTTCTTTCTCTCTCGCTCCTTACCTATGCCTCTGAAATGAGCATCAGTGACGTCGTAAATCAATTGTGTTCTTCTGAACAAAGCTGTTTACTTAGGAAGTATCTGTTACTTTAACAGATGCCTGTCTTTCTAGGGGAAGAAATCAACACAAGATGAGCGGGGCGTGGCAGCCAAAAAGACAGTTGAGATGGATGATGCTCTAAATGGGGCAGCGAAGCAGGTGGGAAATGTTGACAGAAGAGCTTAGAAGGTTTACAATTTTATCCTAAATTATATTTTTATTCATCTTATTTCACACTCATCAAGTGAAACAATGAATCTGGTCTCCCTATTACAAAATGCTAGCGCATTTGTACAATTTTGTACTTTCTATCATATAAACTTCTAATGTTTTTAACTGGATCCAGTCATAAATTCAACTAATAAACCACAAAAGTGGTTTGGCTATATAAATGCATAACCCTGACCCCTGATAGCCACATTTTTGCAAATCACCCAATCTAATAATTAGTCATGCTTTTACAATTAAGTATTCACTTTGAAAACTATATAGAGAACCAGCATTATTGTTAGTACTCGTTAAATTGAAACCAGAAATAAAAAGGTGTTACATGAGATCATCTGTTTCACAACAATTTCTTGTTCCCCATACCAAGCTTAATTTTGGCAAACTTGCTTACTCTGCAGCTCCACCTAAAATCTGTAATCAGCTCCCTGTCACTTTAAAATATGCCGACTGCAATTCTCAATGAATTCATATCTTGATATGTAGCATTACTAACAGTAACATGAAATGTCTAGAATATGGAAGCACTGGTTTAATTACCTGTTTTTGTTGTTGACGGGTGAGGTAACTATGATATTTCATTCTGTACTTTGTAACTATTGTTTATAACACAACTATAGAACCAGGATAATGTACTTGTAGGTTGTATTGAATCTGCAAATAAAGCAATTATTATTAAAATCATCTGAAACTACAGCTGCCTCCTTGTATGTTGCTTCCTGGGGATATAGGTGGTACAGAAGTTTATTATCATTACTGTGTCACAGGTGCGAGTGGTTCAGGGTAAAGAGCCGAACCACTTCATGGCGATGTTCGGAGGCAAGCTGATCATCTACTCTGGGGGCAAGGCGGGGTGGGGCCAGGCCCAGGACGAGGGACCGGGGGACACCTACCTGCTGCACGTACGCGGCGTGTCCCAGTACAACACCAAAGCTGAACAGGTGAGGGAATAGGGCTTTTTCTGTGATGCAGGTACAACAATAAAACACCATTGCAAAGAAATCAGCTAATTAGACCTATAATTTGCAGTTCTTCTCGTTGATCTTTGGTGAGTTATAATCCATGCAGTGAATTTAACAGACTGGTAGATAAAACATTTGTTGTTTATCAATGTTAGATTTCTATCACTTTTGGCATTCTGTGTGTCTTGAATGACAAAAGTTTAACTTACATAAAAGTTCTCGGACAATGTTGACTAAAGTATTGATGTTGTTATTGTAGGTGCCTTTGAGTGCAGAGTCGCTCAATTCAAATGACGTCTTTGTGTTGTTTATGAAGAGTCGCGCATTCATTTGGGCCGGAAAGGTAAGTCTCGCAGCAAATCTGACAGGCAACAACAATTGCTTTAAGCAACACCAACATTCCACTAAAATTAGTAATGACGTTTAAGCAAAAAAGTATAAATATCTATATAAATATGTTGTTAACCTATAAAACTGTTTATCTTGACAGTGACATACAATAGATGTGGACAATATTAGACACACGAAACTTTGCATGTAGAAATTGCTTGAGAGCAATCACACCTAATAGAAACATTAAAAAAAAAATGGAAAAACCGGGTCACTGCCTCCAATTGCTTGTATAATAACTCTTCAGAGTTCCTAAATTAGATTTACTGTATGTGCTAGAAAATATGAACATAATTATCCTCTTCCTTCCTTGCTAGACTAGTCATGGGAGGATGCTTCAGATGCGTCCTAACTTTGAGATTTGTATGTCACTATATAGGGCTCAACCGGGGATGAACGAGAGATGGCCAAACAGTTGGCACAGAAGGCTCCAAGGTAAGTATGTAGTATTAGCTATGTACCAGGGTAGTATTGTTTTCAACTAAAACAACAACACTATAGTATTAGCTTATTGACCTGTTATTTGTGGTCCACCAAAAAGAGACGCATCTCGAAAAAAATATTTGTTGCTTTTTATTGTATATTCAAATAGAATGCATTCAGAGGGACAGAATGATACCCCAGTGTTAAGTATAATCACACTAGTTCCAAAGATACAGTAATATGAATGATTGAACAAGCTGAAAGGGTGGTTTTCTCGAGAATACAGCTTCAAAGTTTTCATTCAGTCGACTGGTTTTCACAATTTTAATCGTTTTCACTCTTTCAGCTGTGGCTGTCACCTTGTTGACCAATTTTCACTCAGTTAGCTTTGTTCTCATTGTTGGCTCGCATTTTCACATTATCGGCTGTAGTTGAATGCATCATCGTCAAATTTGTTCCCTTAAAAAAACACAGGAAACGGTCCAAAATAAACACTTATCGAAAGATGCCATTAGAAAAATTAAGTATAAACAAATGATTTGGAAGTCATATAGACGTATTGGAAATGACGAAGACTACAACATTTATAAAGAAGCACTAAACCAAGCTACAGCTGAAATTAGAAATACAAAGAGAAGCTATGAACATAAATTAGCTTGTAATATAAAACACGACAGCAAGAGTTTTTATGCGTATGTTCGAAGCAAACAGAAAGTTCAGGATAAGGTCAGTCCTCTAGAAGGTAGGGCTGGATATATAATATCAGAGGGATTCTTAATGGCAGAAGACCTGAATGAGTATTTTAGTTCAGTGTTTACCAGAGAAGACATTAGTTCACTGCCAGTACCAGAGGCTAAGTTCAAGGGGGCAGAATCAGATTATTTAAGACAGTTAATTGTAACCCCAGAAATGGTAGCTAAGAAAATTAGGGCTATGAAGGATAATAAATCACCTGGAGTGGATGGTATTCCACCCAAACTACTATTGGAAATTGCAGAACAAATTAGCATACCGCTTGCAACAGTTTTCAACTTGTCATTAGAAGAGTAGAAGAGGGAGGGGTTCCTTTAGAATGGAAAGAAGGAAACATTATACCGTTATTTAAAAAAGGTTCGAGAAACAAGTCAAATAATTATAGACCAGTGAGTTTAACATCGGTGATTTGTAAATTATTAGAAAGACTAATTAAAGATCACATGATGGATTTTCTTGCTAAACATAACTTGATAAACCCATCTCAACATGGGTTTCTAAAAGCGAGGTCATGCTTAACAAATATGTTATGTTTTTTGGAAGATATCACTAAGTGGGTAGACGAGGGATCACCAGTAGATATCATCTATTTCGATTTTCAAAAACCTTTCGACAAAGTGCCACATCAAAGATTACTGCTTAAACTAAAGTCCCATGGCATAGGAAATGGTATAATTAACTGGATAGAAAAATGGCTGATTGACAGAAGACAACGGGTAGTTGTTGATGGGGAGGCTTCAAACTGGAAATCAGTTTTGAGTGGGGTTCCACAGGGATCAGTACTGGGACCTATATTATTCTTAATATATATAAACGATTTGGACGATGATATAGCTAGCAAGGTGCTGAAATTTGCAGATGATACAAAAGTGTTTAGAAGGATTAAAAGTGATGGAGATAGACAGCATTTACAAGATGATCTTGACAGGTTGATCAAATGGTCTGAAACGTGGCAAATGTTGTTCAATTTTGGGACACACAGGACATGGGAACGAATATGTAGAATATACAATGGGGGGAACTGTTCTAAGTACTACTGTAAAAGAAAAAGACTTAGGGCTGGCAATTAGTGCTGACATGAAGGTTTCAGAGCAATGTGGAATTGCAGCTTCAAAAGGAAATCAAATCCTTGGATTGATTAGGCGAAATATGGCATATAAAGAAAAAGAACTAATGATACCACTGTACAAAACAATAGTTAGGCCTCATTTAGAATATTGTATACAAGCGTGGAGGCTATACCGCAAGAAGGACATAGATATGCTAGAAAGAGTACAGAGGAGAGCGACTAAAATTATACCAAAACTGAGGGATCTTCGTTATGAAAAACGCCTAAAAGAATGGTTTAACAACACTAGAGACCAAGAGATTGAGAGGAGATCAGATAGAAGTGTTTAAAATATTGAATGGTTATAAAAATATTGATAGAAATATGTTTAACAAAGATAGAAAGACTAGAGGACATGAAGTTACATTAGTAAAAGAGCAGTGTAGATTAGACGTAAGAAAGTTCTCATTTTCACAAAGGACTGTGAATGAATGGAACAGATTATCTGATGATTGTGTGGGTGCTAGTAATGTGAATATGTTTAAA